>CM042240.1:74929166-75364166 GCA_023566225.1 Romanogobio albipinnatus
TGGGAGTGACCATGAGTCTCTCTAATTGGAAGTAACCATGATTATCTTATGGTGGGAGTAACCTTGACTCTCTTAATGTAGGATTTACCATGAGTCTCTCTAAGTGGAAGTAACCATGATTATCTTATGGTGGGAGTAACCTTGACTCTCTTAAGGTAGGATTGACCATGAGTCTGTCTAAGTGGAAGTAATCATAACTAGCTTATGATGGGAGTAACTATGACTCTCTTATGGCAGGAGTAACAATGACTCTCTTAAGCTGGGAGTAATCATGACTCTCTTAAAGTGGGAGTAACAATGACTCTCTAGCTGGGACTAACCATTACTCTCTTAAGGTGGGAGTGACCATGAGTCTCTCTAATTGGAAGTAACCATGATTATCTTATGGTGGGAGTAACCTTGACTCTCTTAAGGTAGGAGTAACAATGACTCTCTTAAGCTGGGAGTAACCATGACTCTCTTAAAGTGGGAGTAACAATGACTCTCAAGCTGGGAGTAACCATGACTCTCTTAAGGTGGGAGTGCCCATGAGTCTCTCTAAGTGGAAGTAACCATGATTATCTTATGGTGGGAGTAACAATGACTCTCTTAAGCTGGGAGTAATCATGACTCTCTTAAAGTGGGAGTAACCTTGACTCTCTTAAGGTAGGATTGACCATGCGTCTGTCTAAGTGGAAGTAATCATAACTAGCTTATGATGGGAGTAACTATGACTCTCTTATGGCAGGAGTAACAATGACTCTCTTAAGCTGGGAGTAACCATGACTCTCTTAAAGTGGGAGTAACAATGACTCTCAAGCTGGGAGTAACCATGACTCTCTTAAGGTGGGAGTGACCATGAGTCTCTCTAATTGGAAGTAACCATGATTATCTTATGGTGGGAGTAACCTTGACTCTCTTAAGGTAGGATTGACCATGAGTCTCTCTAAGTGGAAGTAACCATGATTATCTTATGTTGGGAGTAACCTTGACTCTCTTAAGGTAGGATTGACCATGAGTCTGTCTAAGTGGAAGTAATCATAACTAGCTTATGATGGGAGTAACTATGACTCTCTTATGGCAGGAGTAACAATGACTCTCTTAAGCTGGGAGTAACCATGACTCTCTTAAAGTGGGAGTAACAATGACTCTCAAGCTGGGAGTAACCATGACTCTCTTAAGGTGGGAGTGACCACGAGTCTCTCTAATTGGAAGTAACCATGATTATCTTATGGTGGGAGTAACCTTGACTCTCTTAAGGTAGGATTGACCATGAGTCTGTCTAAGTGGAAGTAATCATAACTAGCTTATGATGGGAGTAACTATGACTCTCTTATGGCAGGAGTAACAATGACTCTCTTAAGCTGGGAGTAATCATGACTCTCTTAAAGTGGGAGTAACAATGACTCTCTAGCTGGGAGTAACCATTACTCTCTTAAGGTGGGAGTGACCATGAGTCTCTCTAATTGGAAGTTACCATGATTATCTTATGGTGGGAGTAACCTTGACTCTCTTAAGGTAGGATTGACCATGAGTCTCTCTAAGTGGAAGTAATCATAACTAGCTTATGATGGGAGTAACTATGACTCTCAAGCTGGGAGTAACCATGACTCTCTTAAGGTGGGAGTGACCATGAGTCTCTCTAAGTGGAAGTAACCATGATTATCTTATGGTGGGAGTAACCTTGACTCTCTTAAGGTAGGATTGACCATGAGTCTCTCTAAGTGGAAGTAACCATGATTATCTTATGTTGGGAGTAACCTTGACTCTCTTAAGGTAGGATTGACCATGAGTCTGTCTAAGTGGAAGTAATCATAACTAGCTTATGATGGGAGTAACTATGACTCTCTTATGGCAGGAGTAACAATGACTCTCTTAAGCTGGGAGTAACCATGACTCTCTTAAAGTGGGAGTAACAATGACTCTCAAGCTGGGAGTAACCATGACTCTCTTAAGGTGGGAGTGACCACGAGTCTCTCTAATTGGAAGTAACCATGATTATCTTATGGTGGGAGTAACCTTGACTCTCTTAAGGTAGGATTGACCATGAGTCTGTCTAAGTGGAAGTAATCATAACTAGCTTATGATGGGAGTAACTATGACTCTCTTATGGCAGGAGTAACAATGACTCTCTTAAGCTGGGAGTAATCATGACTCTCTTAAAGTGGGAGTAACAATGACTCTCTAGCTGGGAGTAACCATTACTCTCTTAAGGTGGGAGTGACCATGAGTCTCTCTAATTGGAAGTTACCATGATTATCTTATGGTGGGAGTAACCTTGACTCTCTTAAGGTAGGATTGACCATGAGTCTCTCTAAGTGGAAGTAATCATAACTAGCTTATGATGGGAGTAACTATGACTCTCAAGCTGGGAGTAACCATGACTCTCTTAAGGTGGGAGTGACCATGAGTCTCTCTAAGTGGAAGTAACCATGATTATCTTATGGTGGGAGTAACCTTGACTCTCTTAAGGTAGGATTGACCATGAGTCTGTCTAAGTGGAAGTAATCATAACTAGCTTATGATGGGAGTAACTATGACTCTCTTATGGCAGGAGTAACAATGACTCTCTTAAGCTGGGAGTAATCATGACTCTCTTAAAGTGGGAGTAACAATGACTCTCTAGCTGGGAGTAACCATTACTCTCTTAAGGTGGGAGTGACCATGAGTCTCTCTAATTGGAAGTAACCATGATTATCTTATGGTGGGAGTAACCTTGACTCTCTTAAGGTAGGAGTAACAATGACTCTCTTAAGCTGGGAGTAACCATGACTCTCTTAAAGTGGGAGTAACAATGACTCTCAAGCTGGGAGTAACCATGACTCTCTTAAGGTGGGAGTGCCCATGAGTCTCTCTAAGTGGAAGTAACCATGATTATCTTATGGTGGGAGTAACCTTGACTCTCTTAAGGTAGGATTGACCATGAGTCTGTCTAAGTTGAAGTAATCATAACTAGCTTATGATGGGAGTAACAATGACTCTCTTAAGCTGGGAGTAATCATGACTCTCTTAAAGTGGGAGTAACCTTGACTCTCTTAAGGTAGGATTGACCATGCGTCTGTCTAAGTGGAAGTAATCATAACTAGCTTATGATGGGAGTAACTATGACTCTCTTATGGCAGGAGTAACAATGACTCTCTTAAGCTGGGAGTAACCATGACTCTCTTAAAGTGGGAGTAACAATGACTCTCAAGCTGGGAGTAACCATGACTCTCTTAAGGTGGGAGTGACCATGAGTCTCTCTAATTGGAAGTAACCATGATTATCTTATGGTGGGAGTAACCTTGACTCTCTTAAGGTAGGATTGACCATGAGTCTGTCTAAGTGGAAGTAATCATAACTAGCTTATGATGGGAGTAACTATATCTCTCTTATGGCAGGAGTAACAATGACTCTCTTAAGCTGGGAGTAACCATGACTCTCTTAAAGTGGGAGTAACAGTGACTCTCAAGCTGGGAGTAACCATGACTCTCTTAAAGTGGGAGTAACAATGACTCTCTAGCTGAGAGTAACTATGACTCTCTTAAGGTGGGAGTGACCATGAGTCTCTCTAACTGGAAGTAACCATGATTATCTTATGGTGGGAGTAACCTTGACTCTCTTAAGGTAGGATTGACCATGAGTCTGTCTAAGTGGAAGTAATCATAACTAGCTTATGATGGGAGTAACTATGACTCTCTTATGGCAGGAGTAACAATGACTCTCTTAAGCTGGGAGTAACCATGACTCTCTTAAAGTGGGAGTAACAATGACTCTCAAGCTGGGAGTAACCATGACTCTCTTAAGGTGGGAGTGACCATGAGTCTCTCTAATTGGAAATAACAATAACTATCTTATGGTGGGAGTAACTATGACTCTATTATGGCAGGAGTAACAATGACTTTCTGAAGCTGGGAGTTACCATGACTCTCTTAAAGTGGGAGTAACAATGACTCTCTAGCTGGGAGTAACCATGGCTCTCTTAAGGTGGGCGTGACCATGAGTCTCTCTAATTGGAAGTAACCATGATTATCTTATGGTGGGAGTAACCTTGACTCTCTTAAGGTAGGATTGACCATGAGTCTGTCTAAGTGGAAGTAATCATAACTAGCTTATGATGGGAGTAACTATGACTCTCTTATGGCAGGAGTAACAATGACTCTCTTAAGCTGGGAGTAACCATGACTCTCTTAAAGTGGGAGTAACAGTGACTCTCAAGCTGGGAGTAACCATGACTCTCTTAAAGTGGGAGTAACAATGACTCTCAAGCTGGGAGTAACCATTACTCTCTTAAGGTGGGAGTGACCATGAGTCTCTCTAATTGGAAGTAACCATGATTATCTTATGGTGGGAGTAACCTTGACTCTCTTAAGGTAGGATTGACCATGAGTCTGTCTAAGTGGAAGTAATCATAACTAGCTTATGATGGGAGTAACTATGACTCTCTTATGGCAGGAGTAACAATGACTCTCTTAAGCTGGGAGTAACCATGACTCTCTTAAAGTGGGAGTAACAGTGACTCCCAAGCTGGGAGTAACCATGACTCTCTTAAAGTGGGAGTAACAATGACTCTCTAGCTGAGAGTAACCATGACTCTCTTAAGGTGGGAGTGACCATGAGTCTCTCTAATTGGAAGTAACCATGATTATCTTATGGTGGGAGTAACCTTGACTCTCTTAAGGTAGGATTGACCATGCGTCTGTCTAAGTGGAAGTAATCATAACTAGCTTATGATGGGAGTAACTATGACTCTCTTATGGCAGGAGTAACAATGACTCTCTTAAGCTGGGAGTAACCATGACTCTCTTAAAGTGGGAGTAACAATGACTCTCAAGCTGGGAGTAACCATGACTCTCTTAAGGTGGGAGTGACCATGAGTCTCTCTAATTGGAAGTAACCATGATTATCTTATGGTGGGAGTAACCTTGACTCTCTTAACCTCCTGAGACCCTGTGACCTCATATGAGGACATTACATTTTTGCCTCTTGACACAAAGATAGTAAATTTTGTAAATCTTAGACCTGTTGGCCACATTTAGGGACACTGCCCAAACCACCTTGTGGTGATATCACAACATTACACCACTGTCAGTGAGAACAGCATGGCTGGAATATCAGCAAAAACCTTCTACCCCAGTTCCCGAAAAAAAAAATGACCCAGGTAAAAAATCTATTCAAATTATATGAATGAAACAAATGTATTTATGTACAAAACTGTCTCTATCATCATATGGGGATTAAAATTTGACATATTTTAGTAATAGTAGCACTCTAGGACATCAATAAATGTGAAGCACTCGTTTGAGGACATTGGGACTATATAACGTTATTTTTTCTACCATGTGGTTAGCATTGAAAATCGCATTAGCATTGAAAAAAAAAATTTTTTCTGTGTGTGTCTGTGTCTGTGTGTGTGTGTCTGTGTGTGTGTGTGTGTGTGTGTGTGTGTGTGTGTGTGTGTGTGTGTGTGTGTGTGTGTGTGTGTGTGTGTGTGTGTGTGTGTGTGTGTGTGTGTGTGTGTGTGTGTGTGTGTGTGTGTGTGTGTGTGTAAATCATGGTAAATCATTCTAGTAAATATCGGATATCGGCAGATAGTCCTACTCAAACCTCAGCTGGATCTCTAATTTTTTTTTTACGTTATTATAGCAAAAATTTCATTGTCTAGAGCAGAACAATTGCTCATGGCAATTGCAAACAACTCTGAGGTGGAGGACCTCTCAGATGGGGAAGACAATGATCCTGCTGTGGACGAAGTCATTTTACAAGATGTTGACCTCATAGATGAGCATCCTGATTTTTCGCCACCCGATTCATCAGGAGATGATTCCGGTGAAGAGTACACACCACCTGATGCAGCTGAAGATACTGACTCTGAGAATGAAAGTCAGCCAAATCATCCACAAGTGCACAGACGTGGACGTAAACAACAGCATATTGAGAATGATGAGCTGGATGAGGAAGATCAGAGACATGGAGAGCCCAGACCAGAACCAAGGAATGCTGGACGTGGAGAACGCTGGAGGTCTGCTCCATTTAGACCAAATTTGGTCCAGTTTCAGGATGAAGATGATGGACTGAAAGATGAGCGAACAGATTGGCAGCCACTGGATTATGTGGAGCAGTACATTGACTCAGACCTGATGAAACTCATTGCTGACTGCACAAATGCCATGTCACTGGGTAACAGTGGGAGATCTCTCTCAACTTCGGTAGATGAGATTTATCACTTTTTTGGAGCAGCAATCTTGATGTCTTGCGTGCCTTATCCACAGATAAGGATGTTTTGGTCCAATGCCCTACAAATCCCCGCCATTAGTAACACAATGTCACGTGATCGCTTCTTCAAACTTAGGAGCCATCTGAAAGTAGTTATTGACTATGATGTATCAGAAGATAAGAGGGAAACCGACAAATTCTGGAAGGTGAGGCCTTTTATGGACCGTATACTTACTGGCTGCCGCCTTCAGGTTCGTCCAGAATGCGTCTCAATAGACGAGCAGATGATCCCGTTTACAGGGGCCTGTCCATTCCGACAATACGTGCCACTAAAGCCAAATCCAGTGGGAATGAAGAACTTTGTGCTGGCATCTGTGGATGGACTTGTGCTAGACTTTGAAGTCTATCAAGGTTCAAAAACCCTGGCTTCGAAGGTTCTGGACTCAGATGGATTGGGTCTAGGAACACCAGTCATCAAACGTCTTTCCGAAACCCTCACTGCTGGCACACAAGTGTATTGTGATCGCTTCTTTACCACCATACAAGCAGTTGACCACATGCTGAAGGATGATATTTATCTTACTGGTACAGTGATGAAGGGCCGAGTCAAACAAGCAATGAACAAGTTACCCGATGACAAAACCATGAAACACCAAGGGAGAGGTGCCGTCTCCACAGTAACCAGGGCAGATGGGAAACTATGCGTGGTCAAGTGGTACGACAACAAGCCAGTTGTGATGCTCTCCACTGTTCACTCAGAGCAGCCAGAAGATACTTGCCAGCGGTGGTCCAAGAAGGGAAGAAAGTATGTGACCGTGACAAGACCAAGCATTGTGCGCGAGTACAACTCAAAGATGGGAGGTGTAGACATGTCAGATAGAATGATGAGCTACTACCGAATGTCTGTGCGGACGAAGAAGTGGACAATTCGCATGCTGATGCATTTCATGGATCTTGCCCTTGCCAACAGCTGGCTGCTGTATCGCAGAGATCACCAGGAAAATGGCACCCCAAGGAAATCTATCATGAAGTTTCTTGAGTTTCGCATGGTAGTGGCTCAGGTATTCCTCAGCAAGTGTGATGTTCTTCATGAAGGTGCTCATGTCACAGAAGAAGAGAATGAGAACGGACACCTTCCACCACCAGGCAAAAAATCTCGGGTCGCTCCAATCCCCCATATCTCAGTCCGTTCCAGTGCTGCTCATCTCCCGGAGATGGTGGCCTTGAAAAACCCCATGCGTTGCAGAGCACAAGGCTGCACTGGGAAATCCCGTGTGCGATGCATGACATGCAATGTGCATCTGTGCTTGCAAAGTGAACGAAACTGCTTTGCAGCATTTCACACCGGCCAATAGGGGCTATTCCAGACAGGCTGGAAAGATAGAGGCAGCTAGTTAGTAAAAAAGCCACAGTTCAAAGGCTGCTCTGCTGAATTCAACTGTTTTAGCTTTTTTATTAGCCATGTTTCAGGCTGTTTACATTTTATGTAGGCTTTACACTCTGATGTTTACATTTTCAAATAAACTGTGAAAATGTGTCAAATTATCTTTTTGTACCAATGGAGTCTATGTGTGTCATACAGTAAGATAGACCCACTGTACTCGTATGAGGACATTCATTTTTGAGAAAACTACTTATTGTATTAAGCTGAAATTTTGAATTTTGACTAATTAGGACCTTCTGGCCCCAACAGCAAATAATATTTCAAAAAGTTATGATAGACCCAATGTCCTCACATGAGGACATCTTTTTCTGCAAAAACTACTTCCTGTACAAAAACAAATTTTAGGTATTGTACTTATTAGGTCCTACATATCCCAAATAGAAAGAACAATTATAAAATGCACACCAGGCACACTCTCGGGTCTCAGGAGGTTAAGGTAGGATTGACCATGCGTCTGTCTAAGTGGAAGTAATCATAACTAGCTTATGATGGGAGTAACTATGACTCTCTTATGGCAGGAGTAACAATGACTCTCTTAAGCTGGGAGTAACCATGACTCTCTTAAGGTGGGAGTGACCATGATTCTCTCTAATTGGAATTAACCATGATTATCTTATGGTGGGAGTAACCTTGACTCTCTTAAGGTAGGATTTACCATGAGTCTCTCTAATTGGAAGTAACAATAACTATCTTATGGTGGGAGTAACTATGACTCTATTATGGCAGGAGTAACAATGACTTTCTGAAGCTGGGAGTTACCATGACTCTCTTAAAGTGGGAGTAACAATGACTCTCTAGCTGGGAGTAACCATGACTCTCTTAAGGTGGGAGTGACCATGAGTCTCTCTAATTGGAAGTAACCATGATTATCTTATGGTGGGAGTAACCTTGACTCTCTTAAGGTAGGATTGACCATGAGTCTGTCTAAGTGGAAGTAATCATAACTAGCTTATGATGGGAGTAACTATGACTCTCTTATGACAGGAGTAACAATGACTCTCTTAAGCTGGGAGTAACCATGACTCTCTTAAAGTGGGAGTAACAATGACTCTCAAGCTGGGAGTAACCATGACTCTCTTAAGGTGGGAGTGACCATGAGTCTCTCTAATTGGAATTAACCATGATTATCTTATGGTGGGAGTAACCTTGACTCTCTTAAGGTAGGATTGACCATGAGTCTCTCTAATTGGAAGTAACCATAACTATCTTATGGTGGGAGTAACTATGACTCTATTATGGCAGGAGTAACAATGACTTTCTGAAGCTGAGAGTAACCATGACTCTCTTAAAGTGGGAGTAACAATGACTCTCAAGCTGGGAGTAACCATGACTCTCTTAAGGTGGGAGTGACCATGAGTCTCTCTAATTGGAAGTAACCATAACTATCTTATGGTGGGAGTAACTATGACTCTATTATGGCAGGAGTAACAATGACTTTCTGAAGCTGAGAGTAACCATGACTCTCTTAAAGTGGGAGTAACAATGACTCTCTAGCTGAGAGTAACCATGACTCTCTTAAGGTGGGAGTGACCATGAGTCTCTCTAATTGGAAGTAACCATGATTATCTTATGGTGGGAGTAACCTTGACTCTCTTAAGGTAGGATTGACCATGAGTCTGTCTAAGTGGAAGTAATCATAAAGTGGAAGTAACCATAACTATCTTATGGTGGGAGTAACTATGACTCTATTATGGCAGGAGTAACAATGACTTTCTGAAGCTGGGAGTAACCATGACTCTCTTAAAGTGGGAGTAACAATGACTCTCTAGCTGGGAGTAACCATTACTCTCTTAAGGTGGGAGTGACCATGAGTCTCTCTAATTGGAAGTAACCATGATTATCTTATGGTGGGAGTAACCTTGACTCTCTTAAGGTAGGATTGACCATGAGTCTCTCTAATTGGAAGTAACCATAACTATCTTATGGTGGGAGTAACTATGACTCTATTATGGCAGGAGTAACAATGACTTTCTGAAGCTGAGAGTAACCATGACTCTCTTAAAGTGGGAGTAACAATGACTCTCAAGCTGGGAGTAACCATGACTCTCTTAAGGTGGGAGTGACCATGAGTCTCTCTAATTGGAAGTAACCATAACTATCTTATGGTGGGAGTAACTATGACTCTATTATGGCAGGAGTAACAATGACTTTCTGAAGCTGAGAGTAACCATGACTCTCTTAAAGTGGGAGTAACAATGACTCTCTAGCTGAGAGTAACCATGACTCTCTTAAGGTGGGAGTGACCATGAGTCTCTCTAATTGGAAGTAACCATGATTATCTTATGGTGGGAGTAACCTTGACTCTCTTAAGGTAGGATTGACCATGAGTCTGTCTAAGTGGAAGTAATCATAAAGTGGAAGTAACCATAACTATCTTATGGTGGGAGTAACTATGACTCTATTATGGCAGGAGTAACAATGACTTTCTGAAGCTGGGAGTAACCATGACTCTCTTAAAGTGGGAGTAACAATGACTCTCTAGCTGGGAGTAACCATTACTCTCTTAAGGTGGGAGTGACCATGAGTCTCTCTAATTGGAAGTAACCATGATTATCTTATGGTGGGAGTAACCTTGACTCTCTTAAGGTAGGATTGACCATGAGTCTGTCTAAGTGGAAGTAATCATAACTAGCTTATGATGGGAGTAACTATGACTCTCTTATGGCAGGAGTAACAATGACTCTCTTAAGCTGGGAGTAACCATGACTCTCTTAAAGTGGGAGTAACAATGACTCTCAAGCTGGGAGTAACCATGACTCTCTTAAGGTGGAAGTGACCATGAGTCTCTCTAATTGGAAGTAACCATGATTATCTTATGGTGGGAGTAACCTTGACTCTCTTAAGGTAGGATTGACCATGAGTCTCTCTAAGTGGAAGTAATCATAACTAGCTTATGATGGGAGTAACTATGACTCTCTTATGGCAGGAGTAACAATGACTCTCTTAAGCTGGGAGTAACCATGACTCTCTTAAAGTGGGAGTAACAGTGACTCTCAAGCTGGGAGTAACCATGACTCTCTTAAAGTGGGAGTAACAATGACTCTCAAGCTGGGAGTAACCATTACTCTCTTAAGGTGGGAGTGACCATGAGTCTCTCTAATTGGAAGTAACCATGATTATCTTATGGTGGGAGTAACCGTGACTCTCTTAAGGTAGGATTGACCATGAGTCTGTCTAAGTGGAAGTAATCATAACTAGCTTATGATGGGAGTAACTATGACTCTCTTATGGCAGGAGTAACAATGACTCTCTTAAGCTGGGAGTAACCATGACTCTCTTAAGGTGGGAGTGACCATGAGTCTCTCTAATTGGAAGTAACCATGATTATCTTATGGTGGGAGTAACCTTGACTCTCTTAAGGTAGGATTGACCATGAGTCTGTCTAAGTGGAAGTAATCATAACTAGCTTATGATGGGAGTAACTATGACTCTCTTATGGCAGGAGTAACAATGACTCTCTTAAGCTGGGAGTAACCATGACTCTCTTAAAGTGGGAGTAACAGTGACTCTCAAGCTGGGAGTAACCATGACTCTCTTAAAGTGGGAGTAACAATGACTCTCAAGCTGGGAGTAACCATTACTCTCTTAAGGTGGGAGTGACCATGAGTCTCTCTAATTGGAAGTAACCATGATTATCTTATGGTGGGAGTAACCTTGACTCTCTTAAGGTAGGATTGACCATGAGTCTGTCTAAGTGGAAGTAATCATAACTAGCTTATGATGGGAGTAACTTTGACTCTCTTATGGCAGGAGTAACAATGACTCTCTTAACCTGGCTTAACCATGACTCTCTTAAAGTGGGAGTAACAATGACTCTCAAGCTGGGAGTAACCATGACTCTCTTAAGGTGGGAGTGACCATGAGTCTCTCTAATTGGAAGTAACCATAACTATCTTATGGTGGGAGTAACTATGACTCTATTATGGCAGGAGTAACAATGACTTTCTGAAGCTGAGAGTAACCATGACTCTCTTAAAGTGGGAGTAACAATGACTCTCTAGCTGAGAGTAACCATGACTCTCTTAAGGTGGGAGTGACCATGAGTCTCTCTAATTGGAAGTAACCATGATTATCTTATGGTGGGAGTAACCTTGACTCTCTTAAGGTAGGATTGACCATGAGTCTGTCTAAGTGGAAGTAATCATAACTAGCTTATGATGGGAGTAACTATGACTCTCTTATGGCAGGAGTAACAATTACTCTCTTAAGCTGGGAGTAACCTTGACTCTCTTAAAGTGGGAGTAACAATGACTCTCAAGCTGGGAGTAACCATGACTCTCTTAAGGTGGGAGTGACCATGAGTCTCTCTAATTGGAAGTAACCATGATTATCTTATGGTGGGAGTAACCTTGACTTTCTTAAGGTAGGATTGACCATGAGTCTGTCTAAGTGGAAGTAATCATAACTAGGTTATGATGGGAGTAACTATGACTCTCTTATGGCAGGAGTAACAATGACTTTCTGAAGCTGAGAGTAACCATGACTCTCTTAAAGTGGGAGTAACAATGACTCTCAAGCTGGGAGTAACCATGACTCTCTTAAGGTGGGAGTGACCATGAGTCTCTCTAATTGGAAGTAACCATGATTATCTTATGGTGGGAGTAACCTTGACTCTCTTAAGGTAGGATTGACCATGAGTCTGTCTAAGTGGAAGTAATCATAACTAGCTTATGATGGGAGTAACTATGACTCTCTTATGGCAGGAGTAACAATGACTCTCTTAAGCTGGGAGTAACCTTGACTCTCTTAAAGTGGGAGAACAATGACTCTCTAGCTGGGAGTAACCATTACTCTCTTAAGGTGGGAGTGACCATGAGTCTCTCTAATTGGAAGTAACCATGATTATCTTATGGTGGGAGTAACCTTGACTCTCTTAAGGTAGGATTGACCATGAGTCTGTCTAAGTGGAAGTAATCATAAAGTGGAAGTAACCATAACTATCTTATGGTGGGAGTAACTATGACTCTATTATGGCAGGAGTAACAATGACTTTCTGAAGCTGGGAGTAACCATGACTCTCTTAAAGTGGGAGAACAATGACTCTCTAGCTGGGAGTAACCATTACTCTCTTAAGGTGGGAGTGACCATGAGTCTCTCTAATTGGAAGTAACCATGATTATCTTATGGTGGGAGTAACCTTGACTCTCTTAAGGTAGGATTGACCATGAGTCTGTCTAAGTGGAAGTAATCATAACTAGCTTATGATGGGAGTAACTATGACTCTCTTATGGCAGGAGTAACAATGACTCTCTTAAGCTGGGAGTAACCTTGACTCTCTTAAAGTGGGAGTAACAATGACTCTCAAGCTGTGAGTAACCATGACTCTCTTAAGGTGGGAGTGACCATGAGTCTCTCTAATTGGAAGTAACCATGATTATCTTATGGTGGGAGTAACCTTGACTCTCTTAAGGTAGGATTGACCATGAGTCTCTCTAAGTGGAAGTAATCATTACTAGCTTATGATGGGAGTAACTATGACTCTCTTATGGCAGGAGTAACAATGACTCTCTTAAGCTGGGAGTAACCATGACTCTCTTAAAGTGGGAGTAACAATGACTCTCAAGCTGGGAGTAACCATGACTCTCTTAAGGTAGGAGTAACAATGACTCTCAAGCTGGGAGTAACCATGACTCTCTTAAGGTGGGAGTGACCATGAGTCTCTCTAATTGGAAGTAACCATGATTATCTTATGGTGGGAGTAACCTTGACTCTCTTAAGGTAGGATTGACCATGAGTCTCTCTAAGTGGAAGTAACCATGATTATCTTATGTTGGGAGTAACCTTGACTCTCTTAAGGTAGGATTGACCATGAGTCTGTCTAAGTGGAAGTAATCATAACTAGCTTATGATGGGAGTAACTATGACTCTCTTATGGCAGGAGTAACAATGACTCTCTTAAGCTGGGAGTAACCATGACTCTCTTAAAGTGGGAGTAACAATGACTCTCAAGCTGGGAGTAACCATGACTCTCTTAAGGTGGGAGTGACCACGAGTCTCTCTAATTGGAAGTAACCATGATTATCTTATGGTGGGAGTAACCTTGACTCTCTTAAGGTAGGATTGACCATGAGTCTGTCTAAGTGGAAGTAATCATAACTAGCTTATGATGGGAGTAACTATGACTCTCTTATGGCAGGAGTAACAATGACTCTCTTAAGCTGGGAGTAATCATGACTCTCTTAAAGTGGGAGTAACAATGACTCTCTAGCTGGGAGTAACCATTACTCTCTTAAGGTGGGAGTGACCATGAGTCTCTCTAATTGGAAGTTACCATGATTATCTTATGGTGGGAGTAACCTTGACTCTCTTAAGGTAGGATTGACCATGAGTCTCTCTAAGTGGAAGTAATCATAACTAGCTTATGATGGGAGTAACTATGACTCTCAAGCTGGGAGTAACCATGACTCTCTTAAGGTGGGAGTGACCATGAGTCTCTCTAAGTGGAAGTAACCATGATTATCTTATGGTGGGAGTAACCTTGACTCTCTTAAGGTAGGATTGACCATGAGTCTGTCTAAGTGGAAGTAATCATAACTAGCTTATGATGGGAGTAACTATGACTCTCTTATGGCAGGAGTAACAATGACTCTCTTAAGCTGGGAGTAATCATGACTCTCTTAAAGTGGGAGTAACAATGACTCTCTAGCTGGGAGTAACCATTACTCTCTTAAGGTGGGAGTGACCATGAGTCTCTCTAATTGGAAGTAACCATGATTATCTTATGGTGGGAGTAACCTTGACTCTCTTAAGGTAGGAGTAACAATGACTCTCTTAAGCTGGGAGTAACCATGACTCTCTTAAAGTGGGAGTAACAATGACTCTCAAGCTGGGAGTAACCATGACTCTCTTAAGGTGGGAGTGCCCATGAGTCTCTCTAAGTGGAAGTAACCATGATTATCTTATGGTGGGAGTAACCTTGACTCTCTTAAGGTAGGATTGACCATGAGTCTGTCTAAGTTGAAGTAATCATAACTAGCTTATGATGGGAGTAACAATGACTCTCTTAAGCTGGGAGTAATCATGACTCTCTTAAAGTGGGAGTAACCTTGACTCTCTTAAAGTGGGAGTAACAATGACTCTCAAGCTGGGAGTAACCATGACTCTCTTAAGGTGGGAGTGACCATGAGTCTCTCTAATTGGAAGTAACCATGATTATCTTATGGTGGGAGTAACCTTGACTCTCTTAAGGTAGGATTGACCATGAGTCTGTCTAAGTGGAAGTAATCATAACTAGCTTATGATGGGAGTAACTATATCTCTCTTATGGCAGGAGTAACAATGACTCTCTTAAGCTGGGAGTAACCATGACTCTCTTAAAGTGGGAGTAACAGTGACTCTCAAGCTGGGAGTAACCATGACTCTCTTAAAGTGGGAGTAACAATGACTCTCTAGCTGAGAGTAACTATGACTCTCTTAAGGTGGGAGTGACCATGAGTCTCTCTAACTGGAAGTAACCATGATTATCTTATGGTGGGAGTAACCTTGACTCTCTTAAGGTAGGATTGACCATGAGTCTGTCTAAGTGGAAGTAATCATAACTAGCTTATGATGGGAGTAACTATGACTCTCTTATGGCAGGAGTAACAATGACTCTCTTAAGCTGGGAGTAACCATGACTCTCTTAAAGTGGGAGTAACAATGACTCTCAAGCTGGGAGTAACCATGACTCTCTTAAGGTGGGAGTGACCATGAGTCTCTCTAATTGGAAATAACAATAACTATCTTATGGTGGGAGTAACTATGACTCTATTATGGCAGGAGTAACAATGACTTTCTGAAGCTGGGAGTTACCATGACTCTCTTAAAGTGGGAGTAACAATGACTCTCTAGCTGGGAGTAACCATGGCTCTCTTAAGGTGGGCGTGACCATGAGTCTCTCTAATTGGAAGTAACCATGATTATCTTATGGTGGGAGTAACCTTGACTCTCTTAAGGTAGGATTGACCATGAGTCTGTCTAAGTGGAAGTAATCATAACTAGCTTATGATGGGAGTAACTATGACTCTCTTATGGCAGGAGTAACAATGACTCTCTTAAGCTGGGAGTAACCATGACTCTCTTAAAGTGGGAGTAACAGTGACTCCCAAGCTGGGAGTAACCATGACTCTCTTAAAGTGGGAGTAACAATGACTCTCTAGCTGAGAGTAACCATGACTCTCTTAAGGTGGGAGTGACCATGAGTCTCTCTAATTGGAAGTAACCATGATTATCTTATGGTGGGAGTAACCTTGACTCTCTTAAGGTAGGATTGACCATGCGTCTGTCTAAGTGGAAGTAATCATAACTAGCTTATGATGGGAGTAACTATGACTCTCTTATGGCAGGAGTAACAATGACTCTCTTAAGCTGGGAGTAACCATGACTCTCTTAAAGTGGGAGTAACAATGACTCTCAAGCTGGGAGTAACCATGACTCTCTTAAGGTGGGAGTGACCATGAGTCTCTCTAATTGGAAGTAACCATGATTATCTTATGGTGGGAGTAACCTTGACTCTCTTAAGGTAGGATTGACCATGCGTCTGTCTAAGTGGAAGTAATCATAACTAGCTTATGATGGGAGTAACTATGACTCTCTTATGGCAGGAGTAACAATGACTCTCTTAAGCTGGGAGTAACCATGACTCTCTTAAGGTGGGAGTGACCATGATTCTCTCTAATTGGAATTAACCATGATTATCTTATGGTGGGAGTAACCTTGACTCTCTTAAGGTAGGATTTACCATGAGTCTCTCTAATTGGAAGTAACAATAACTATCTTATGGTGGGAGTAACTATGACTCTATTATGGCAGGAGTAACAATGACTTTCTGAAGCTGGGAGTTACCATGACTCTCTTAAAGTGGGAGTAACAATGACTCTCTAGCTGGGAGTAACCATGACTCTCTTAAGGTGGGAGTGACCATGAGTCTCTCTAATTGGAAGTAACCATGATTATCTTATGGTGGGAGTAACCTTGACTCTCTTAAGGTAGGATTGACCATGAGTCTGTCTAAGTGGAAGTAATCATAACTAGCTTATGATGGGAGTAACTATGACTCTCTTATGACAGGAGTAACAATGACTCTCTTAAGCTGGGAGTAACCATGACTCTCTTAAAGTGGGAGTAACAATGACTCTCAAGCTGGGAGTAACCATGACTCTCTTAAGGTGGGAGTGACCATGAGTCTCTCTAATTGGAATTAACCATGATTATCTTATGGTGGGAGTAACCTTGACTCTCTTAAGGTAGGATTGACCATGAGTCTCTCTAATTGGAAGTAACCATAACTATCTTATGGTGGGAGTAACTATGACTCTATTATGGCAGGAGTAACAATGACTTTCTGAAGCTGAGAGTAACCATGACTCTCTTAAAGTGGGAGTAACAATGACTCTCAAGCTGGGAGTAACCATGACTCTCTTAAGGTGGGAGTGACCATGAGTCTCTCTAATTGGAAGTAACCATAACTATCTTATGGTGGGAGTAACTATGACTCTATTATGGCAGGAGTAACAATGACTTTCTGAAGCTGAGAGTAACCATGACTCTCTTAAAGTGGGAGTAACAATGACTCTCTAGCTGAGAGTAACCATGACTCTCTTAAGGTGGGAGTGACCATGAGTCTCTCTAATTGGAAGTAACCATGATTATCTTATGGTGGGAGTAACCTTGACTCTCTTAAGGTAGGATTGACCATGAGTCTGTCTAAGTGGAAGTAATCATAAAGTGGAAGTAACCATAACTATCTTATGGTGGGAGTAACTATGACTCTATTATGGCAGGAGTAACAATGACTTTCTGAAGCTGGGAGTAACCATGACTCTCTTAAAGTGGGAGTAACAATGACTCTCTAGCTGGGAGTAACCATTACTCTCTTAAGGTGGGAGTGACCATGAGTCTCTCTAATTGGAAGTAACCATGATTATCTTATGGTGGGAGTAACCTTGACTCTCTTAAGGTAGGATTGACCATGAGTCTGTCTAAGTGGAAGTAATCATAACTAGCTTATGATGGGAGTAACTATGACTCTCTTATGGCAGGAGTAACAATGACTCTCTTAAGCTGGGAGTAACCATGACTCTCTTAAAGTGGGAGTAACAATGACTCTCAAGCTGGGAGTAACCATGACTCTCTTAAGGTGGAAGTGACCATGAGTCTCTCTAATTGGAAGTAACCATGATTATCTTATGGTGGGAGTAACCTTGACTCTCTTAAGGTAGGATTGACCATGAGTCTCTCTAAGTGGAAGTAATCATAACTAGCTTATGATGGGAGTAACTATGACTCTCTTATGGCAGGAGTAACAATGACTCTCTTAAGCTGGGAGTAACCATGACTCTCTTAAAGTGGGAGTAACAGTGACTCTCAAGCTGGGAGTAACCATGACTCTCTTAAAGTGGGAGTAACAATGACTCTCAAGCTGGGAGTAACCATTACTCTCTTAAGGTGGGAGTGACCATGAGTCTCTCTAATTGGAAGTAACCATGATTATCTTATGGTGGGAGTAACCGTGACTCTCTTAAGGTAGGATTGACCATGAGTCTGTCTAAGTGGAAGTAATCATAACTAGCTTATGATGGGAGTAACTATGACTCTCTTATGGCAGGAGTAACAATGACTCTCTTAAGCTGGGAGTAACCATGACTCTCTTAAGGTGGGAGTGACCATGAGTCTCTCTAATTGGAAGTAACCATGATTATCTTATGGTGGGAGTAACCTTGACTCTCTTAAGGTAGGATTGACCATGAGTCTGTCTAAGTGGAAGTAATCATAACTAGCTTATGATGGGAGTAACTATGACTCTCTTATGGCAGGAGTAACAATGACTCTCTTAAGCTGGGAGTAACCATGACTCTCTTAAAGTGGGAGTAACAGTGACTCTCAAGCTGGGAGTAACCATGACTCTCTTAAAGTGGGAGTAACAATGACTCTCAAGCTGGGAGTAACCATTACTCTCTTAAGGTGGGAGTGACCATGAGTCTCTCTAATTGGAAGTAACCATGATTATCTTATGGTGGGAGTAACCTTGACTCTCTTAAGGTAGGATTGACCATGAGTCTGTCTAAGTGGAAGTAATCATAACTAGCTTATGATGGGAGTAACTTTGACTCTCTTATGGCAGGAGTAACAATGACTCTCTTAACCTGGCTTAACCATGACTCTCTTAAAGTGGGAGTAACAATGACTCTCAAGCTGGGAGTAACCATGACTCTCTTAAGGTGGGAGTGACCATGAGTCTCTCTAATTGGAAGTAACCATAACTATCTTATGGTGGGAGTAACTATGACTCTATTATGGCAGGAGTAACAATGACTTTCTGAAGCTGAGAGTAACCATGACTCTCTTAAAGTGGGAGTAACAATGACTCTCTAGCTGAGAGTAACCATGACTCTCTTAAGGTGGGAGTGACCATGAGTCTCTCTAATTGGAAGTAACCATGATTATCTTATGGTGGGAGTAACCTTGACTCTCTTAAGGTAGGATTGACCATGAGTCTGTCTAAGTGGAAGTAATCATAACTAGCTTATGATGGGAGTAACTATGACTCTCTTATGGCAGGAGTAACAATTACTCTCTTAAGCTGGGAGTAACCTTGACTCTCTTAAAGTGGGAGTAACAATGACTCTCAAGCTGGGAGTAACCATGACTCTCTTAAGGTGGGAGTGACCATGAGTCTCTCTAATTGGAAGTAACCATGATTATCTTATGGTGGGAGTAACCTTGACTTTCTTAAGGTAGGATTGACCATGAGTCTGTCTAAGTGGAAGTAATCATAACTAGGTTATGATGGGAGTAACTATGACTCTCTTATGGCAGGAGTAACAATGACTTTCTGAAGCTGAGAGTAACCATGACTCTCTTAAAGTGGGAGTAACAATGACTCTCAAGCTGGGAGTAACCATGACTCTCTTAAGGTGGGAGTGACCATGAGTCTCTCTAATTGGAAGTAACCATGATTATCTTATGGTGGGAGTAACCTTGACTCTCTTAAGGTAGGATTGACCATGAGTCTGTCTAAGTGGAAGTAATCATAACTAGCTTATGATGGGAGTAACTATGACTCTCTTATGGCAGGAGTAACAATGACTCTCTTAAGCTGGGAGTAACCTTGACTCTCTTAAAGTGGGAGAACAATGACTCTCTAGCTGGGAGTAACCATTACTCTCTTAAGGTGGGAGTGACCATGAGTCTCTCTAATTGGAAGTAACCATGATTATCTTATGGTGGGAGTAACCTTGACTCTCTTAAGGTAGGATTGACCATGAGTCTGTCTAAGTGGAAGTAATCATAAAGTGGAAGTAACCATAACTATCTTATGGTGGGAGTAACTATGACTCTATTATGGCAGGAGTAACAATGACTTTCTGAAGCTGGGAGTAACCATGACTCTCTTAAAGTGGGAGAACAATGACTCTCTAGCTGGGAGTAACCATTACTCTCTTAAGGTGGGAGTGACCATGAGTCTCTCTAATTGGAAGTAACCATGATTATCTTATGGTGGGAGTAACCTTGACTCTCTTAAGGTAGGATTGACCATGAGTCTGTCTAAGTGGAAGTAATCATAACTAGCTTATGATGGGAGTAACTATGACTCTCTTATGGCAGGAGTAACAATGACTCTCTTAAGCTGGGAGTAACCTTGACTCTCTTAAAGTGGGAGTAACAATGACTCTCAAGCTGTGAGTAACCATGACTCTCTTAAGGTGGGAGTGACCATGAGTCTCTCTAATTGGAAGTAACCATGATTATCTTATGGTGGGAGTAACCTTGACTCTCTTAAGGTAGGATTGACCATGAGTCTCTCTAAGTGGAAGTAATCATTACTAGCTTATGATGGGAGTAACTATGACTCTCTTATGGCAGGAGTAACAATGACTCTCTTAAGCTGGGAGTAACCATGACTCTCTTAAAGTGGGAGTAACAATGACTCTCAAGCTGGGAGTAACCATGACTCTCTTAAGGTGGGAGTAACAATGACTCTCAAGCTGGGAGTAACCATGACTCTCTTAAGGTGGGAGTGACCATGAGTCTCTCTAATTGGAAGTAACCATGATTATCTTATGGTGGGAGTAACCTTGACTCTCTTAAGGTAGGATTGACCATGAGTCTCTCTAAGTGGAAGTAACCATGATTATCTTATGTTGGGAGTAACCTTGACTCTCTTAAGGTAGGATTGACCATGAGTCTGTCTAAGTGGAAGTAATCATAACTAGCTTATGATGGGAGTAACTATGACTCTCTTATGGCAGGAGTAACAATGACTCTCTTAAGCTGGGAGTAACCATGACTCTCTTAAAGTGGGAGTAACAATGACTCTCAAGCTGGGAGTAACCATGACTCTCTTAAGGTGGGAGTGACCACGAGTCTCTCTAATTGGAAGTAACCATGATTATCTTATGGTGGGAGTAACCTTGACTCTCTTAAGGTAGGATTGACCATGAGTCTGTCTAAGTGGAAGTAATCATAACTAGCTTATGATGGGAGTAACTATGACTCTCTTATGGCAGGAGTAACAATGACTCTCTTAAGCTGGGAGTAATCATGACTCTCTTAAAGTGGGAGTAACAATGACTCTCTAGCTGGGAGTAACCATTACTCTCTTAAGGTGGGAGTGACCATGAGTCTCTCTAATTGGAAGTTACCATGATTATCTTATGGTGGGAGTAACCTTGACTCTCTTAAGGTAGGATTGACCATGAGTCTCTCTAAGTGGAAGTAATCATAACTAGCTTATGATGGGAGTAACTATGACTCTCAAGCTGGGAGTAACCATGACTCTCTTAAGGTGGGAGTGACCATGAGTCTCTCTAAGTGGAAGTAACCATGATTATCTTATGGTGGGAGTAACCTTGACTCTCTTAAGGTAGGATTGACCATGAGTCTGTCTAAGTGGAAGTAATCATAACTAGCTTATGATGGGAGTAACTATGACTCTCTTATGGCAGGAGTAACAATGACTCTCTTAAGCTGGGAGTAATCATGACTCTCTTAAAGTGGGAGTAACAATGACTCTCTAGCTGGGAGTAACCATTACTCTCTTAAGGTGGGAGTGACCATGAGTCTCTCTAATTGGAAGTAACCATGATTATCTTATGGTGGGAGTAACCTTGACTCTCTTAAGGTAGGAGTAACAATGACTCTCTTAAGCTGGGAGTAACCATGACTCTCTTAAAGTGGGAGTAACAATGACTCTCAAGCTGGGAGTAACCATGACTCTCTTAAGGTGGGAGTGCCCATGAGTCTCTCTAAGTGGAAGTAACCATGATTATCTTATGGTGGGAGTAACCTTGACTCTCTTAAGGTAGGATTGACCATGAGTCTGTCTAAGTTGAAGTAATCATAACTAGCTTATGATGGGAGTAACAATGACTCTCTTAAGCTGGGAGTAATCATGACTCTCTTAAAGTGGGAGTAACCTTGACTCTCTTAAGGTAGGATTGACCATGCGTCTGTCTAAGTGGAAGTAATCATAACTAGCTTATGATGGGAGTAACTATGACTCTCTTATGGCAGGAGTAACAATGACTCTATTAAGCTGGGAGTAACCATGACTCTCTTAAAGTGGGAGTAACAATGACTCTCAAGCTGGGAGTAACCATGACTCTCTTAAGGTGGGAGTGACCATGAGTCTCTCTAATTGGAAGTAACCATGATTATCTTATGGTGGGAGTAACCTTGACTCTCTTAAGGTAGGATTGACCATGAGTCTGTCTAAGTGGAAGTAATCATAACTAGCTTATGATGGGAGTAACTATATCTCTCTTATGGCAGGAGTAACAATGACTCTCTTAAGCTGGGAGTAACCATGACTCTCTTAAAGTGGGAGTAACAGTGACTCTCAAGCTGGGAGTAACCATGACTCTCTTAAAGTGGGAGTAACAATGACTCTCTAGCTGAGAGTAACTATGACTCTCTTAAGGTGGGAGTGACCATGAGTCTCTCTAACTGGAAGTAACCATGATTATCTTATGGTGGGAGTAACCTTGACTCTCTTAAGGTAGGATTGACCATGAGTCTGTCTAAGTGGAAGTAATCATAACTAGCTTATGATGGGAGTAACTATGACTCTCTTATGGCAGGAGTAACAATGACTCTCTTAAGCTGGGAGTAACCATGACTCTCTTAAAGTGGGAGTAACAATGACTCTCAAGCTGGGAGTAACCATGACTCTCTTAAGGTGGGAGTGACCATTAGTCTCTCTAATTGGAAGTAACCATAACTATCTTATGGTGGGAGCAACTATGACTCTATTATGGCAGGAGTAACAATGACTCTCTTAAGCTGGGAGTAACCTTGACTCTCTTAAAGTGGGAGTAACAATGACTCTCAAGCTGGGAGTAACCATGACTCTCTTAAGGTGGGAGTGACCATGAGTCTCTTAAAGTGGGAGTAACAATGACTCTCTAGCTGGGAGTAACCATGACTCTCTTAAGTTGGGAGTGACCATGAGTCTCTCTAATTGGAAGTAACCATGATTATCTTATGGTGGGAGTAACCTTGACTCTCTTAAGGTAGGATTGACCATGAGTCTGTCTAAGTGGAAGTAATCATAACTAGCTTAGGATGGGAGTAACAATGACCCTCTTAAGCTGGGAGTAATCATGACTCTCTTAAAGTGGGAGTAACCTTGACTCTCTTAAGGTAGGATTGACCATGCGTCTGTCTAAGTGGAAGTAATCATAACTAGCTTATGATGGGAGTAACTATGACTCTCTTATGGCAGGAGTAACAATGACTCTCTTAAGCTGGGAGTAACCATGACTCTCTTAAAGTGGGAGTAACAATGACTCTCAAGCTGGGAGTAACCATGACTCTCTTAAGGTGGGAGTGACCATGAGTCTCTCTAATTGGAAGTAACCATGATTATCTTATGGTGGGAGTAACCTTGACTCTCTTAAGGTAGGATTGACCATGAGTCTGTCTAAGTGGAAGTAATCATAACTAGCTTATGATGGGAGTAACTATGACTCTCTTATGGCAGGAGTAACAATGACTTTCTGAAGCTGGGAGTAACCATGACTCTCTTAAAGTGGGAGTAACAATGACTCTCTAGCTGAGAGTAACCATTACTCTCTTAAGGTGGGAGTGACCATGAGTCTCTCTAATTGGAAGTAACCATGATTATCTTATGGTGGGAGTAACTATGACTCTCTTAAGGTGGGAGTGACCATGAGTCTCTCTAATTGGAAGTAACCATGATTATCTTATGGTGGGAGTAACCTTGACTCTCTTAATGTAGGATTTACCATGAGTCTCTCTAAGTGGAAGTAACCATGATTATCTTATGGTGGGAGTAACCTTGACTCTCTTAAGGTAGGATTGACCATGAGTCTGTCTAAGTGGAAGTAATCATAACTAGCTTATGATGGGAGTAACTATGACTCTCTTATGGCAGGAGTAACAATGACTCTCTTAAGCTGGGAGTAATCATGACTCTCTTAAAGTGGGAGTAACAATGACTCTCTAGCTGGGACTAACCATTACTCTCTTAAGGTGGGAGTGACCATGAGTCTCTCTAATTGGAAGTAACCATGATTATCTTATGGTGGGAGTAACCTTGACTCTCTTAAGGTAGGAGTAACAATGACTCTCTTAAGCTGGGAGTAACCATGACTCTCTTAAAGTGGGAGTAACAATGACTCTCAAGCTGGGAGTAACCATGACTCTCTTAAGGTGGGAGTGCCCATGAGTCTCTCTAAGTGGAAGTAACCATGATTATCTTATGGTGGGAGTAACCTTGACTCTCTTAAGGTAGGATTGACCATGAGTCTGTCTAAGTTGAAGTAATCATAACTAGCTTATGATGGGAGTAACAATGACTCTCTTAAGCTGGGAGTAATCATGACTCTCTTAAAGTGGGAGTAACCTTGACTCTCTTAAGGTAGGATTGACCATGCGTCTGTCTAAGTGGAAGTAATCATAACTAGCTTATGATGGGAGTAACTATGACTCTCTTATGGCAGGAGTAACAATGACTCTCTTAAGCTGGGAGTAACCATGACTCTCTTAAAGTGGGAGTAACAATGACTCTCAAGCTGGGAGTAACCATGACTCTCTTAAGGTGGGAGTGACCATGAGTCTCTCTAATTGGAAGTAACCATGATTATCTTATGGTGGGAGTAACCTTGACTCTCTTAAGGTAGGATTGACCATGAGTCTGTCTAAGTGGAAGTAATCATAACTAGCTTATGATGGGAGTAACTATATCTCTCTTATGGCAGGAGTAACAATGACTCTCTTAAGCTGGGAGTAACCATGACTCTCTTAAAGTGGGAGTAACAGTGACTCTCAAGCTGGGAGTAACCATGACTCTCTTAAAGTGGGAGTAACAATGACTCTCTAGCTGAGAGTAACTATGACTCTCTTAAGGTGGGAGTGACCATGAGTCTCTCTAACTGGAAGTAACCATGATTATCTTATGGTGGGAGTAACCTTGACTCTCTTAAGGTAGGATTGACCATGAGTCTGTCTAAGTGGAAGTAATCATAACTAGCTTATGATGGGAGTAACTATGACTCTCTTATGGCAGGAGTAACAATGACTCTCTTAAGCTGGGAGTAACCATGACTCTCTTAAAGTGGGAGTAACAATGACTCTCAAGCTGGGAGTAACCATGACTCTCTTAAGGTGGGAGTGACCATGAGTCTCTCTAATTGGAAATAACAATAACTATCTTATGGTGGGAGTAACTATGACTCTATTATGGCAGGAGTAACAATGACTTTCTGAAGCTGGGAGTTACCATGACTCTCTTAAAGTGGGAGTAACAATGACTCTCTAGCTGGGAGTAACCATGGCTCTCTTAAGGTGGGCGTGACCATGAGTCTCTCTAATTGGAAGTAACCATGATTATCTTATGGTGGGAGTAACCTTGACTCTCTTAAGGTAGGATTGACCATGAGTCTGTCTAAGTGGAAGTAATCATAACTAGCTTATGATGGGAGTAACTATGACTCTCTTATGGCAGGAGTAACAATGACTCTCTTAAGCTGGGAGTAACCATGACTCTCTTAAAGTGGGAGTAACAGTGACTCTCAAGCTGGGAGTAACCATGACTCTCTTAAAGTGGGAGTAACAATGACTCTCAAGCTGGGAGTAACCATTACTCTCTTAAGGTGGGAGTGACCATGAGTCTCTCTAATTGGAAGTAACCATGATTATCTTATGGTGGGAGTAACCTTGACTCTCTTAAGGTAGGATTGACCATGAGTCTGTCTAAGTGGAAGTAATCATAACTAGCTTATGATGGGAGTAACTATGACTCTCTTATGGCAGGAGTAACAATGACTCTCTTAAGCTGGGAGTAACCATGACTCTCTTAAAGTGGGAGTAACAGTGACTCCCAAGCTGGGAGTAACCATGACTCTCTTAAAGTGGGAGTAACAATGACTCTGTAACAACAATAACTTCTGGGGAATAATTAACTCAAATGGTATGAATATTCATGAGTTTATGAATATTATTGGCTTGTTGTACAGAAAAATTAACGTATAACGGAACCTTTAATCATTTAAAAGTAACCTTTATCCAAATTGATTTCTTCATCAATTATCAATCTTACAAACCTTAAGAAACATTGATCTGTTTGATCAAGACAAATAATATCTCTTATGTTTGCACAATTTGTATTCCTAAAATAGTAATACATGAAAATCAAGCTTAAATGGGTAGCTTAGATCTTACGCTTCAGTGACTTCGAGATTTGTGAGCAAAACAATACGGATTCAATTCAATGCAATTATTGGGTTTTAATAAAACAACTACAGAATACAAAGCTACGAATCACACGGGGGTAAATATGCATATATATATATAGGAGAAACAAAATGATATGGTACAAACAAGGAAAAATCAAACTTAACAGAATCAAATCAAAAAGGAAAAGAATGATGGAAAGAGAGAATTCACGAGGGAGAGAGAGAGAGAGAGAGAGAGAGAGAGAGAGAGAGAGAGAGAGAGAGAGAGAGAGAGAGAGAGAGAGAGAGACAGTTCACCAAAACCCTTCAGACATTTATGATTTCGTGAATCAGGATTAATTAAGACAACCTCGTACAAGCAGTTAAAGGTGAAATATAATACTTGCATTAGGCTCTCTCGTGTGCGTGTCTGAGTTCGAATCGTCGTGGAAGTTCGCTAAGGATGAGTCCGGAGAATTTCGGTGAAGTTCAGGAAGGTCGCTCCAGAAGTTGCAAGTCTCTCAGTCTTGGCTGGGTGCCAAAGGAATCCCTCTCTCAATGGCAAGAAATGCCAGGGTGGTCCTTTCGGAATGGCAAGGATGCCGTGTCTCTCTCAATGGCAAGGAAGCAAAGAGTTAAGGTCAGTTCCCGTTTTTATGGACACAATGACCAACGCCCTTATCCTGGAGTGATCCAATCGCGCACGGGAGACCAAAGGCGCGAGTTTTTCATTGTTCTTTGTTCGTGGACAGCCCCTTCCCTCTGAGTTAATCAGTAGGGTGGAAATTCTAAAGCCTCTATTTCTTCAGAAAGCTGGTATTTTTGTAATAATGCCTCTTGTAGTAACTTGTGAATGAAATTCGGTACAGTCAGGTTTCTGCGATCGAGAAGGTACCAAACACTATCGTTCTGTGATTTGAGAATACAGAGGTACAAGCATTTTTACAATTAGTGGCATACCGAATCAATTTTACATACAGTAAACATCCTAGCTATTCTAATCCATCCTATGAAGACATTACCACAACAAAATATATATATTTAGACATTATTAAGACAGTTCTTTTAGTCCACGTGTATGTGAGATGGGTCCGAAAGTTCAGTGTGTTCAACTATGTGTGTGTGCGCTCATTCGCACAAAAGACTGTGTGTGTATTGTTTCGAAACTTCACGTGGTCATCTGTGTGTGTATTGTTTGCCTATTGCACACAGGATATGTATGTTCGTTTGAGGAGTCACATGACCGCCTAAGGCTGTGAAGTTTGGTCATTGATTAACGCTAGATAGTCAGTCCACATACAGAACCTTTGTCCGGTATGATCTGATTAGCAGAGTCAGAGATACTGATGGAGGAGGGCAAGATTCGGACATCCTGCCAGCTGGCTTGAGTGAATCAATGCTGTTACAGTCCCCCTTTTTGTCGGATGATGTCCGATGGACATTATCGGACAACCCCTCATCACAGTGGTCGGATGGCAGGTGAATCGGGACGGTTGGAGAGCAGATGTTTGTTATGGCTGAGGAGCCAGCTCGATGAGGTTCGCATCTGCTCCTAGCGTAGGAACCTCCTTCCGGGATTTCCATCTGAGACCTCCAGACACGGCTGTCGTGAGTTTGGCTGTAGAGGTTTTCATCTCGTTGAACTTCCTGTACAGGAGAAAGGCTATGCCCAGGGTTAGGGTATTGCCGATGATCATGGAGATACATAGCGCAGTGTCAGCGGCGGTCCAGGTTTGGACAACAGGTGAGGTATTCAGGATAGGTAGTCGAGACAATGCTTGGAGGGCTGTGTCGAGGGGAACAATGTCAATGAGCTGAGGCCCCCCTTTTTCAATCCACCGTTCTAGTTCTGGAGCTAGGGTGAAGTTGTGGTCCTTGAAAAAGGCTGGGATTTCTAGCTCGGACTGATACTCTTCACTTGGGAGATAGTACAAAGCCAAATCGTCCAGGTGGAGGATGGCCCCTCGTGGTACTTGGATCCACATGCTCTGGTCCAGCAAGTTGATGCGGGTGGCGGTGTCATGCTGGTCGTAGATCAGCATAGCGGTACGCACCGGAGTGTTGACGAGCCACCTGTCACCTACGATCTCTGCCTGCGTCTCGGTGACTTGGGTACGAGGCGTGGCATCAGTAGGGCAGCGGGTGTTGCTGATCATCGGTTGCAGTCCGCAGATTCCTTCGGTGTTGTCTCTGAGGAAGGGCTTGCTAGGGCAGAGGTAGTGAATGTCTTTAGTCAGGGTACACATGTGCAGGTTTGGGGCCAAGTACAGCTGTGTATCGCTGTCGTGGTAGGCGACCACCTCAGGAGTGCGCACCTTAAGGTGTGTGTTACCCTTCCAAAAGCCCACATTGACAATGTCTTTGAGTCGGTAGATTCGGCTCGACTCGATGATGGGTAAGTTAAGAAGGAAACCCATCTCCTTCTGCTCGGGGTCCACATAAAGGGGAATGGCGCTACCCAGAGAGTAGGCCAGGTGTACCTGCAGAGGGTCGGCGGGTGTGTTGATAGCAGACGCCAGCACACTTTGCACCAGGCTTAAGGGTATGAGGTATGGTGGTATTCTACCCATGGCTAAGCTGTCAATGGAGGAGCTTATTTCCCGTAGCATGTCAGTCATTAAGGCTGTGACCAGCTGCGTTTGAGCAAAGTCATTCTGGAAGACTGTAAACAGCTGTTTCATGGAGTTCACGGTCTGGTTCAACAGGACACTGTGGGTGTTCAGAATTACCACCGTTCCTCTTAATGTCTGGCCGACGGTTTGTAAAGCTGCACTCTGTGTGGTGAGTTGCTCTTTTAGCTGTGGGAGTTCCGTCTGAATTTCAGCCACATGCCGTCTTATCGTGGCTACGTTTACTGCGTTGACACTGGACATGCCAATGTTAAACAGAGTTCCGACGGCGGCGGCGGCTCCGAGCAACGCTCCCAGGAACCGTTTGGAGCGGCGGTTGTGTCCGCCTAACTCCGCTTGGGTGACTGTCATCTTCTCCAGTTGGTTGAGCATGTGCTTGACATCGGCCTCGGCATGGAGGAGAGAGTCTTCTGTCCATCGGGCACCGGCCCAGCTGTACTGGGCTACTGCTTTGGGGTAGTGTGCTCTGTAGACGTTGCGAGGGTCGAGTCGAACGTACACTTTCTGGGTGTGCGTCCGGCAATTGGTGATCAGGAGCCCCGGTTGTTCTCTCAATACAATGCCCGAGGCGGGGCCTGGTGTGATGAGGTCGGGTGGCGGCTGGCCTCTGGTTGACAGGAGGCACAGGAGGGTGATCCACAGCCGCATCCCCTAGGCATTTCCAGATCTGTTGCATGATCTCGGCCGTGAAATGGGTGCTTCTGTCTGAGTTGACTTTCAGTGGCAGTCCAAACCGGGAGAAGATGTGGTTCATCAGGAGGTATGCTGTGGTTTGGGCGGTGTCATTGGGTGCTGGCAGGCACTCTACCCATTTGGTAAACTGGCACACCACCGTGAGGAAGTACTTGTTGCCTCTTGCGGACCTGGGCAGGGGTCCCACCCAGTCGATTTGTAGGTCTGACCACGGGAACGTGATCCCTCTGCGTTGCAGTGGGGCTCTGTGGTTCGGGTTTGCTGGTTGGAACTGGCAGCAAACCAGGCATTCTCTGACATACTCTGCCACATCTTGTTGCATCCCGGGCCAATATGCCACCTGTTTCAGTGTGTCATACGTGGCTCTGGTGCCGTGGTGTCCAGCACATGGTGTGTCGTGGGCATACATTAGCATGACCCCCCTTTGCGACCGTGGCACCACAAGCCTTGGCGCTGTGCTGTCATCGGGCGCAAACCACAGAATGTTGTCCTGTATACGCAACATGTGTCTGGAGTTATGTAGATGTCTGAGACTTGAGTCATCAGTGAGCTCAGAGTCAGTGATAGGGTGGCAGGAGGGGTCAGAGAGGTGGTCAAGAATTGTCTTTATTGCAGTGTCAGAGGCTTGCATATCCGCGATGTCGTTGTTGGAAATCTGTGGAGTTAGCGATAGCGGCTGCGAGGCGGGCATTGTAGCCGGTGCCGGTCGCTTGCTGCGGGTTAGCACTGCAACGTTGGGGCTGGATGTGGGGTTTGGGGGTACCCACATGTCGCCGTGTAGTGCGCCCGTCTTGGCGAGGGCGTCTGTTTGGTCATTCAAGTCTTTGTCGAGACCTGGTAGCTTCGAGTGTGCTTTTACCTTTTTCCAGTACACTGTCAGGTCATGTGTTCTTGTGATGTTGTCACATTCCTGGAACAGGTGTTGGTGTTTGACTGGCTTGTTGTTAGCGGTCTTGAAACCATTCTGTTTCCAGCTTGGAAGGTGGCACACGAAACTGAGTCTGGCATAGTTAGAGTCTGAGCAGATGAGCAGTTCTCTGATGTCATTGGCTGATGCGATCTGTAGGGCTATGAGAATAGCTGCTATCTCTGCATATTGCGATGACTGGGGGCCCAACTTGAAGTGTTGTGGTGGGCACGGCTGATCGTTCACCCACAGCACTCCTGCACCTGCTTTTAGGATGCCGTCATGGTTGTAGGAGCACCCATCGACGTAGGCCGTGGGCATGTCCTGGCACGCATTCGGTTCGAAGTATCTGTGGCAGGTCAGTTGTTGTTGTTGGGGTTCTTGTGCATCCGCTGCAGCAGCAGGCGTGTTATCAGAGCAGTTTTGGCATGCAGCCAGGCCATTGCCCAGTGCAGACTTGTGATTCTGTGCGTACCGTGCCTCAACGTTGCGTCCCTGGAGGGCCATCAACCACGTGGCTATACGTGAATTAGTGACGACGCCATCTCGGATGCGTTGGCTGTTGAGGAACATTACGGACTGGTGGCAAGTCTCAATGATAACTTTCTGTGCCCCAATGTAATTGGAGAATCGCTGAATGGCCCACACCGTGCAGAACAGAGCTTTTTCACAGTCTGAGAACTTGCACTCTGGTGGGAGAAGCGTTTTGCTGGCATACGCGACCACCTTTTTGTCTTGGTCATGTCGTTGATATAGGCCAGCACTGAGACATTGGTCGGAAAACCCGGCTTCCAGGTAGAATTCCTTCTGTGGATCGGGGTAAGCAAGGCATGGAGCTGTGCATAAATGTCTTTTAAGTGCCGTCATGGCGTATTCTTGAGCGTCTGACCAGACGAAAGGACAGTCTTTCTTCAGCAGGGCTGTTAGAGGTCTAGCAATGTCTGAGTAGTTTTCGATGAACTGTCGGGAGTAATTGCATACCCCTAGAAAACTGCGCAGCTCAGAGACGTTTGTAGGAGGCTTGACGTTTTGAATGGCATGAATACGGTTTGATTGAGGTTCAATGCCTTGGGATCCGATGAGCAGGCCCACGTAGTTGACCTTGGTCCGGCACCACTGTCCTTTGTGGAGGGCGATCTTGGCACCGGCTGCGGACAGTTGGTTCAAAACATAGTCTATTTCATTCAGGTGGTCGGCCACCGTTGTGCTCTTCATGAGAACATCGTCTACATAGATCAGGTTGCCCCTTACTCTGGCGTCTGGGCAGGCTTTGTTCAGAAAGATGTTGAACTCAGCTGGTGAGTTGGCATAGCCGAGCGGACACCTGTTGAAGGTGTATTGTCGGTTGCCGAATGTGAATGCATCAGGGTACGTTGGGATGCGCACCGTGTGGAGGTTGGTGAGACCGCAGTCTAAAGAGTCTTTGGCAAAGGATTCTTTGAACTTATAAAGGACTTGTTTGAGTCTTTGACGGTCTGTCTCGCTCTGGAGCGCGTCAGCGTCTCGTAGAATTTGCTGCACTTGAGACTCAAAACCTGGGTACGGTTCCTCCGTATGTGTGTCATCAGTCAGGTTGATCTTGGGAGGTGTGGCAGGTTCATCAGTCTCACTGACAGGCTGGTGGGAGACTGTGTATACCGCGAGGTGACTGTCCTCAGTCAGCTCCGTTCGACACACCTGGTCTTTGGTCATTGGCATGACAGACGTGATGGCAATGAATTTGAAGGGTGCGGTGAACAGTGTGTTATCTGTGCTCCCTTCAGGTATCAGTGCAGGTGGAATGGGCCCAATGATGGGTAGTACAAGTTCAAAGTCATGAAAGTCATGGCTCACTAGCCATCCCAGCCGGTAGGCCTTGGGAATGTTGATGTCAGTTGCTGTGCAGTTGTTGAAGAGGATGTAGACTACACGAGATGACACTTCAGTGAGGGGTGTGGCTTCAAGTGTGAGTCCGAGTTCCACACATTCAGGTGAGGGTTGGAAGAAGCCCAGCGTGTGGTTTAAGGTTTGACCACATCGCATGTTGAGCCGAACAGCGACCCCTTTGGTGTATGCTGGTACCACCGTTCCCTGTTCGTTGACTAGGGTGCAGACCTCAGGGATGGTCTGTCCTGACATGAGGTTGTCATGGCTGATGGAAACATGTGGCTGTAAAGTCAATGGGGCCCATACCACTTCGTTAAACGTGTCCACATGAGCCCGGAGGCGAACCAAAATGTCTGCTCCGATGTAAACATCGTGGGGCGGGTCCGGAAGGACCAGGAAGTAATGGGTCAGGCACCGATGATTCCATGTCAAGCGCAGCGCACAGATTCCTCTGGCGGACACCATAGAGGAGGGGTGTGAGTTCAAAGGGAAACGGATGCGCTTGCTGGCATAAGGCGGGTCTGGTGTGTGTTCCCTGAGTGCATTGAACAGTGAGAGACTAATGGCTGAGTTGTCTGCCCATAATGCTAGAATAGTGTTCGTTGTGGTGATATCATTCAGCTGCAGGTCAGTCATGACCTTGGGGCTGTAGGTATCAGAGTCTATGGTGAGCTGAAATGTGCAGAGTAGCGAACTTGAAGTTTGCTCTGGGTCTGAGACTGTGTTCTCACGGCTGGCTGCAGGAGTTCTCGTGACCTTTGTGACTTGACAGTCTGGTTCTGTTGGGGTTGCCGTGACCTCTGTGACCTGACAGTCTTGCTCAGAAGACTTGTGTGTCTGGAGGGGAAGAGGTTCTCGCACTTGTGCCCAGAATTTCAGCTGTTTGAAGTCCAGTAAAGGTTCGAAACGGTCCAGCAGGTCTTTGCCGATGAGAAACGGATAAGTGTTCATAGGTGACACATAGACAGGATGTACAAGACTCATAGGCCCAACTGTCAGGTGAATGGGAGCTATGGTTTTGAGCTGGATGTCGTCTTGGCTGTACGACTGCACATTCAGCTTACACGTGTGAAGGTGAAGAGTGCGGTTCTGTCTCTGTGCTTCAAATTTAAGTTTGTCAAAAAGTTGAACGGATATCAACGTTAGGTCGGAGCTGGTGTCGACCAGGGCTTCGAGCCTCAGTTCCTTTTCCAAGGTGATGGTTAGGTAGAGTTTTCGAGCCATTCCCTTCTCGATCAGGTTCCCCAAGAGTCTGGGTGTTGGGGCCTGTGTGTTGATCGGTAGGCAGTCGGGATATGTCTCTTGTGTCTCACTGTGAGTGCAGATAACCAGGACAGCACTTTCATGTACCTTGGCGTGCGGAGTGACACTGTCTCGGTCAGGAAGTGTTGCCGTCAGCTGGAGTGAGTGGGTGTTGCTGACGTGTGGGGGTGCAACAGTTAGTTCGAGAGTCTGTGGTTGGGAAACAGTGTTCTGTGTGTTAGGTTCAGTTGCAGAAAGGTCAGGAAGGTTGATTTCAGGCGTCCGGTCCAGTCATGCGGTGTCTGGTTCATCCTTCTTGTCTGTCTTGCGGGGTTTCTTTTGTAGAAACTCCTTCAGTACCTTCAGCAGTTCTGCAGCTTCGGACTCGACCATACTTTTCTTGTTAGCCGTGGGCTCAGATCCGCGCTTACCAGTACCACGTCGAGAGTGGTCCCTCCGTCGGTTTTCTGGGCTTGGCGTTCTGGGAGAGAGGGTTCGGCTCCTTCTGGGTTGCCGGCCGGCTTCCCATGTGCCCCCCCCCTTTTGGTTGTGGGAGGGGCGAGGCCGGTCCCAGGATCCTCCAGAGTGATCGTTCTGGCACCTTTGATGGGCATTACCACGATCATGCTGCCCTCTGCTGGCTTGGAACGGTGTAGACTCTCTGTTGACGGGTCCGTAACTGTGGTTCTGTTGGGCGCCCTCTAGGGTCAGCTCTGGGCGATGCTCAGAAACAGGGCAAATGGTTGGGTGTTTTACAGTCTTTTCAGAAATAGCCTTTTGCTTGGTGTAAGCCTTGTGAGCTAAGTCTCTTAACTGTTGGGTGGACATGCTGCGTGGACAAACCAGAACTCCCAGATGGTGATTAATCGTGGGGTGGAGGTTCCGGAGGAACAGGGTTCTGAAGCTGAGGTCCTCCTCCATACCTGGTTCGTTTCGTGCGCCGAAGTAGGTATGTCGCAGTCGATTATAAAAGTTCTGTGGGGTTTCAAGTCGACCTTGCCTGAGGTCCACAGCAGCGATGAGCCCCTGGACTGATTCTGGATCAGAGTATTCACGAATTAAAGCTCGTCGTAGCTGCCCGTAGTCCGCTTTGACAGTCTCTGGTTGGCGGTCTAGAAAGCTACGCACGTCCCGGTTAGACGTGATTCTGAGTAGGTACAATCTGTCCCAGGTGTTCGCGTTAGCGACAGTCTGCAGGTGAAAGTCTATGTCTTGCAAGTAGGCGTGAACGTCGTGTCCTCCTGCAGGGTTTGGGCTGAATGTAGGGATATTCCTGGCCAGCTTGTCAAGGTCTTTATGAGCTACGTGGCTGCTGACCCTGACTTCCTGGAAGGGTTTCCCTTCCTCAGTTGCTGGCGGGGATTCGTGGAGGCTCGTGGGTGACAGTCTGAGTGGTGGGCTGTCACCCCCCTTTCTAGCTCTTGGTTCTTGGCTAAAAGGTGCGGACCAGCTGGTCGGGGGAAACTCTGTGTGGTGTGTTCCTACTTCCCGGTCACTTTGCAGTTTATATGCATGTTTCAGTTCTCTGTGAACAAGGTCAAGTTCATCTTTGAGATCATGTCTTTGCTGGACAAGCTCGTTGATCTCGGCTCGGGCAGCCTGCAAGTGTTTTTCGGAGGCTTTGGCTCTAGCATCTTTGTCTTTAAGTGCAGTGTTGGCTCTCTCTAAGAGAGCTTTGCCTTGCCGGAGCTGTTCGTTGAGTTCTTCCCTGGTGTCTTTCTCTGACTGCTCTCTGCGGTCTGTGTCTAGACGCAGATTTTCCAGGGTCTTTCGAAGTCTTTCTACTTCTTTCTCACGTTCTGTGTCCGTTTCACCCTCTTTCTCGGTCTCTAGAAGTAGTTGATCTAGATGACGCTGGGTGAGGACCTGGTTTCTCCGGGCCTCCTCGGCTTGGAGCTTTAGTGTTGCCGCTTCCTGTTCCAGGTCGGTGTGGCTCTTTTCTCTTAGCCGTGCCTGGGCGACGAGGTTGTGGGCGAGGCTCCCGAGGATCTTGGCCAGTTCTTTGTGAGGGTAACTCTGCGTCGGGTCGTGTGCTGTCAGCTTGTCTAGCTCCGTGTCCAGTTCCTCCTGGTTCAGCTGTTGCAGATCACTGGTGTCCTCAGACGGATCAGTGCTCGTCATCGCTTCCAGCCATACCGCTAGGCGATCCCAAGGGACAGCGGGACTGGATGAACGGGACATACTGGTTCACTGTGGGCGAGAGAAACACAGCACACACACACACAAAGAGGCCAATGCAAGTTTGTTCTAAGGTTTACGAGCTCTTGTACGGACTATGCCGTCGACAAGAATTTTGGCTAACTGATGTAGACAGTTAGGCAATTAGGCGGGCCAATTTTTGGATCGGCCTGAAATAGAGGCTTTGACGGGCAGTAGCCCTGTGGGTCACCTGGTGACGCCGGCTGCTTGGTTGTCACTCTATTAATTTGCTTTCCTTGGGGTCTCTTGGTGAACTGAAAGAAACAAGATTACGACAGTCCGGACAGTGAAGGTAGGAAAGAGCACAGTGAGAACAAACACAAAATGAATTGGTCTGCAATAACAAGGAGAATAAGCGCGAACGCTGGGAGTGTTAGAGAAGCACTAAAGGGGTTAAGCCTGCTACCTTTCGTAAGAGTTTCTGATAGGGCCTACAGCATGTGTGGCTATCGGGGTAGGAAACCTAGGAAAAGGGTGCGGCTTAGAGAGGAAAGGTGGGCCAAACGTTTAGGCTATACTCGGGGAGTATCTAGTATTTGGCTGATAATGTGGATTTAACACATTTAGTTTATCCGGGGTGATTTTGAGGTCGCTCAGGTGGAAACCAGTGGCGCAGTCGGCCTTCCGGGCGTTCCCAGACACCCAACTGCCGTGTCCTCGGTCCTTGTTACTCTGTCGCGTTACGCCCGCTCAAACAGTTTAGACTTTAAACACGACCTGACAGCACCCACCCGTCAACCGCCAGCCAGCACAGCAAAGTCGGCACGTTCCCTAGAACCCTCTTTTTCAAGAGTGGCCCACTTTTAGGCCCCGGTTTAGGTAGTGGTCCCAGACATTGCCTTGTGTGTGTCAGCTGAACTGGTTGACCGGCTTTGGAGTGTCAGATTGCTGATGTCGCCACTGCGTGCCGCAACGGCGAACAGAGGTAAAAGAAACCGAGATTCACACACAGCCGGTGCAGGTCACGTTGGTTGGACAACCTTGCTCGTGGAGACCACGTTGAGACGATTCTCAGTTCACCACAGATGTTTGTGAGCCTTACAATAAATACACAAAAGAGGGTAAACAGGCGAACTCAAAATTAATTAAGACTCTATTGTTTACCGGATCAAGTGATTCATGGTTGCAGGCGAAAGGAAATGCAAAATCCTATATCGAGAGTGATTTAGAAAAAGGCAAAGGTTTCTATCAAATAATGATAAAACAAAAGGCAATTTTGATAATGTTGGTAACTATCAAAATGAACCTAACCCAAATGAGAGGAAGAAAATAAATAAATAAAAATTTAACAAAAAATTTTTTTAATAAAATTAAATTAAATAGAAAATTAAAATTAAACAAGACAAACTTAATTCAAATTAAATTCAAAACAAGTTTAAAATTTAAATTTAAATAAGCCTGTAGGGAGAATGTAAATAAAAAAAAGCAAGTCCAAATAATATCCTATAACAATTTAATGCTACGTTGGAGTATCCTTAATAACAAAACAAAAAAATATTAATAAATCAGCAAGGGAACAGGAATAAGCACTTCACACAGAATTGGAAGAAAGTGAAAAAGAGAGAAAAAGCTGTAAGCTGACTTAGCAGGGTACGGCCACACGGTGGCGTCCTTCCTTCCAAGCGGACTGTCAGTGATTTGAAGAGATCTAATCTCAATTTAAGTTAAAGGAAATTCACTTTTCCTTTTAAACTCAAATTCAAATAAGTGTGTTCAATCAGCGAGAACGGAGCCCTGGTTGCTGCCTAATGCTAGTAAAAATTGCATAAATGAAAACGTTTCTAACAGTAATCAATAAACAATTCACATGCTCTACTTAGGAAGGACATTTTGTTAAGACAAAATTAATAGCGGAGAGAACTATCTGTAATCCTCCACGCGATGGCGCAGTCGAGTCCACCAAACTAGAGTTAGTTAGGAGGACTGCTCACCAGATGGCGCTGTTGCGCCCGTTCGGGATAAAGTAATGGTGAAGTGTTACTCGCGAGCTGTCAGGTTGCCCTCTGGTGTCTAGCACGCTCGTGGGGGTTGGACCAAAATTCAGATAATGGCCGCACACACCCGCAGAATTAACACAAATCACAATTGCTTTCAGACCGCGGCGGGTCTCTTGGTGCTGTATTTTGCACCGAAAGAAAATGTGGCCACAGGAATGTACATCTGCTTACTTCACATTTAACAGAACTCCAATAGACATTTATTAAACTGGCCGATCTTTCAGCATATGAGTTAAATGTTTTAGGTCAGGATTAAATTGGTTAGCTAGGCCAATGTTCGACCAGGAGTTATCGTTTATCTTAACGATATAATATTATATTAGGCCTATTATTGAAAAGAGGAAACTCGCTCAATTTCAATCTTCCGCTTGCAAGAAGATTTCGTCGTTCAAGTCAAACGGGACAAAACAATATTACTCATGTACGGACTGTGCAGAGATTTCCTTATCTTTGCCAGACGTATAATATTGTCAATTTAGCATCTCTTAATATGCTTAGACTGAGCTCGGCGTTGTGCCTCGTCAGTGAGTGAGTTCGCGATGTCTCACAGTTCAATCAAATGAACGGGAACGCGCATGCATAATATTAATACCCAAAAATACACATGAATATGAATATTAATATTGCTCACAAAAACAAAGTTTGAAACTGCTCGAATATTCTCCACCACCTGTAACAACAATAACTTCTGGGGAATAATTAACTCAAATGGTATGAATATTCATGAGTTTATGAATATTATTGGCTTGTTGTACAGAAAAATTAACGTATAACGGAACCTTTAATCATTTAAAAGTAACCTTTATCCAAATTGATTTCTTCATCAATTATCAATCTTACAAACCTTAAGAAACATTGATCTGTTTGATCAAGACAAATAATATCTCTTATGTTTGCACAATTTGTATTCCTAAAATAGTAATACATGAAAATCAAGCTTAAATGGGTAGCTTAGATCTTACGCTTCAGTGACTTCGAGATTTGTGAGCAAAACAATACGGATTCAATTCAATGCAATTATTGGGTTTTAATAAAACAACTACAGAATACAAAGCTACGAATCACACGGGGGTAAATATGCATATATATATATAGGAGAAACAAAATGATATGGTACAAACAAGGAAAAATCAAACTTAACAGAATCAAATCAAAAAGGAAAAGAATGATGGAAAGAGAGAATTCACGAGGAGAGAGAGAGAGAGAGAGAGAGAGAGAGAGAGAGAGAGAGAGAGAGAGAGAGAGAGAGAGAGAGAGAGAGAGAGAGACAGTTCACCAAAACCCTTCAGACATTTATGATTTCGTGAATCAGGATTAATTAAGACAACCTCGTACAAGCAGTTAAAGGTGAAATATAATACTTGCATTAGGCTCTCTCGTGTGCGTGTCTGAGTTCGAATCGTCGTGGAAGTTCGCTAAGGATGAGTCCGGAGAATTTCGGTGAAGTTCAGGAAGGTCGCTCCAGAAGTTGCAAGTCTCTCAGTCTTGGCTGGGTGCCAAAGGAATCCCTCTCTCAATGGCAAGAAATGTCAGGGTGGTCCTTTCGGAATGGCAAGGATGCCGTGTCTCTCTCAATGGCAAGGAAGCAAAGAGTTAAGGTCAGTTCCCGTTTTTATGGACACAATGACCAACGCCCTTATCCTGGAGTGATCCAATCGCGCACGGGAGACCAAAGGCGCGAGTTTTTCATTGTTCTTTGTTCGTGGACAGCCCCTTCCCTCTGAGTTAATCAGTAGGGTGGAAATTCTAAAGCCTCTATTTCTTCAGAAAGCTGGTATTTTTGTAATAATGCCTCTTGTAGTAACTTGTGAATGAAATTCGGTACAGTCAGGTTTCTGCGATCGAGAAGGTACCAAACACTATCGTTCTGTGATTTGAGAATACAGAGGTACAAGCATTTTTACAATTAGTGGCATACCGAATCAATTTTACATACAGTAAACATCCTAGCTATTCTAATCCATCCTATGAAGACATTACCACAACAAAATATATATATTTAGACATTATTAAGACAGTTCTTTTAGTCCACGTGTATGTGAGATGGGTCCGAAAGTTCAGTGTGTTCAACTATGTGTGTGTGCGCTCATTCGCACAAAAGACTGTGTGTGTATTGTTTCGAAACTTCACGTGGTCATCTGTGTGTGTATTGTTTGCCTATTGCACACAGGATATGTATGTTCGTTTGAGGAGTCACATGACCGCCTAAGGCTGTGAAGTTTGGTCATTGATTAACGCTAGATAGTCAGTCCACATACAGAACCTTTGTCCGGTATGATCTGATTAGCAGAGTCAGAGATACTGATGGAGGAGGGCAAGATTCGGACATCCTGTCAGCTGGCTTGAGTGAATCAATGCTGTTACAACTCTCTAGCTGAGAGTAACCATGACTCTCTTAAGGTGGGAGTGACCATGAGTCTCTCTAATTGGAAGTAACCATGATTATCTTATGGTGGGAGTAACCTTGACTCTCTTAAGGTAGGATTGACCATGCGTCTGTCTAAGTGGAAGTAATCATAACTAGCTTATGATGGGAGTAACTATGACTCTCTTATGGCAGGAGTAACAATGACTCTCTTAAGCTGGGAGTAACCATGACTCTCTTAAAGTGGGAGTAACAATGACTCTCAAGCTGGGAGTAACCATGACTCTCTTAAGGTGGGAGTGACCATGAGTCTCTCTAATTGGAAGTAACCATGATTATCTTATGGTGGGAGTAACCTTGACTCTCTTAAGGTAGGATTGACCATGCGTCTGTCTAAGTGGAAGTAATCATAACTAGCTTATGATGGGAGTAACTATGACTCTCTTATGGCAGGAGTAACAATGACTCTCTTAAGCTGGGAGTAACCATGACTCTCTTAAGGTGGGAGTGACCATGATTCTCTCTAATTGGAATTAACCATGATTATCTTATGGTGGGAGTAACCTTGACTCTCTTAAGGTAGGATTTACCATGAGTCTCTCTAATTGGAAGTAACAATAACTATCTTATGGTGGGAGTAACTATGACTCTATTATGGCAGGAGTAACAATGACTTTCTGAAGCTGGGAGTTACCATGACTCTCTTAAAGTGGGAGTAACAATGACTCTCTAGCTGGGAGTAACCATGACTCTCTTAAGGTGGGAGTGACCATGAGTCTCTCTAATTGGAAGTAACCATGATTATCTTATGGTGGGAGTAACCTTGACTCTCTTAAGGTAGGATTGACCATGAGTCTGTCTAAGTGGAAGTAATCATAACTAGCTTATGATGGGAGTAACTATGACTCTCTTATGACAGGAGTAACAATGACTCTCTTAAGCTGGGAGTAACCATGACTCTCTTAAAGTGGGAGTAACAATGACTCTCAAGCTGGGAGTAACCATGACTCTCTTAAGGTGGGAGTGACCATGAGTCTCTCTAATTGGAATTAACCATGATTATCTTATGGTGGGAGTAACCTTGACTCTCTTAAGGTAGGATTGACCATGAGTCTCTCTAATTGGAAGTAACCATAACTATCTTATGGTGGGAGTAACTATGACTCTATTATGGCAGGAGTAACAATGACTTTCTGAAGCTGAGAGTAACCATGACTCTCTTAAAGTGGGAGTAACAATGACTCTCAAGCTGGGAGTAACCATGACTCTCTTAAGGTGGGAGTGACCATGAGTCTCTCTAATTGGAAGTAACCATAACTATCTTATGGTGGGAGTAACTATGACTCTATTATGGCAGGAGTAACAATGACTTTCTGAAGCTGAGAGTAACCATGACTCTCTTAAAGTGGGAGTAACAATGACTCTCTAGCTGAGAGTAACCATGACTCTCTTAAGGTGGGAGTGACCATGAGTCTCTCTAATTGGAAGTAACCATGATTATCTTATGGTGGGAGTAACCTTGACTCTCTTAAGGTAGGATTGACCATGAGTCTGTCTAAGTGGAAGTAATCATAAAGTGGAAGTAACCATAACTATCTTATGGTGGGAGTAACTATGACTCTATTATGGCAGGAGTAACAATGACTTTCTGAAGCTGGGAGTAACCATGACTCTCTTAAAGTGGGAGTAACAATGACTCTCTAGCTGGGAGTAACCATTACTCTCTTAAGGTGGGAGTGACCATGAGTCTCTCTAATTGGAAGTAACCATGATTATCTTATGGTGGGAGTAACCTTGACTCTCTTAAGGTAGGATTGACCATGAGTCTGTCTAAGTGGAAGTAATCATAACTAGCTTATGATGGGAGTAACTATGACTCTCTTATGGCAGGAGTAACAATGACTCTCTTAAGCTGGGAGTAACCATGACTCTCTTAAAGTGGGAGTAACAATGACTCTCAAGCTGGGAGTAACCATGACTCTCTTAAGGTGGAAGTGACCATGAGTCTCTCTAATTGGAAGTAACCATGATTATCTTATGGTGGGAGTAACCTTGACTCTCTTAAGGTAGGATTGACCATGAGTCTCTCTAAGTGGAAGTAATCATAACTAGCTTATGATGGGAGTAACTATGACTCTCTTATGGCAGGAGTAACAATGACTCTCTTAAGCTGGGAGTAACCATGACTCTCTTAAAGTGGGAGTAACAGTGACTCTCAAGCTGGGAGTAACCATGACTCTCTTAAAGTGGGAGTAACAATGACTCTCAAGCTGGGAGTAACCATTACTCTCTTAAGGTGGGAGTGACCATGAGTCTCTCTAATTGGAAGTAACCATGATTATCTTATGGTGGGAGTAACCGTGACTCTCTTAAGGTAGGATTGACCATGAGTCTGTCTAAGTGGAAGTAATCATAACTAGCTTATGATGGGAGTAACTATGACTCTCTTATGGCAGGAGTAACAATGACTCTCTTAAGCTGGGAGTAACCATGACTCTCTTAAAGTGGGAGTAACAGTGACTCTCAAGCTGGGAGTAACCATGACTCTCTTAAAGTGGGAGTAACAATGACTCTCAAGCTGGGAGTAACCATTACTCTCTTAAGGTGGGAGTGACCATGAGTCTCTCTAATTGGAAGTAACCATGATTATCTTATGGTGGGAGTAACCTTGACTCTCTTAAGGTAGGATTGACCATGAGTCTGTCTAAGTGGAAGTAATCATAACTAGCTTATGATGGGAGTAACTTTGACTCTCTTATGGCAGGAGTAACAATGACTCTCTTAACCTGGCTTAACCATGACTCTCTTAAAGTGGGAGTAACAATGACTCTCAAGCTGGGAGTAACCATGACTCTCTTAAGGTGGGAGTGACCATGAGTCTCTCTAATTGGAAGTAACCATAACTATCTTATGGTGGGAGTAACTATGACTCTATTATGGCAGGAGTAACAATGACTTTCTGAAGCTGAGAGTAACCATGACTCTCTTAAAGTGGGAGTAACAATGACTCTCTAGCTGAGAGTAACCATGACTCTCTTAAGGTGGGAGTGACCATGAGTCTCTCTAATTGGAAGTAACCATGATTATCTTATGGTGGGAGTAACCTTGACTCTCTTAAGGTAGGATTGACCATGAGTCTGTCTAAGTGGAAGTAATCATAACTAGCTTATGATGGGAGTAACTATGACTCTCTTATGGCAGGAGTAACAATTACTCTCTTAAGCTGGGAGTAACCTTGACTCTCTTAAAGTGGGAGTAACAATGACTCTCAAGCTGGGAGTAACCATGACTCTCTTAAGGTGGGAGTGACCATGAGTCTCTCTAATTGGAAGTAACCATGATTATCTTATGGTGGGAGTAACCTTGACTTTCTTAAGGTAGGATTGACCATGAGTCTGTCTAAGTGGAAGTAATCATAACTAGGTTATGATGGGAGTAACTATGACTCTCTTATGGCAGGAGTAACAATGACTTTCTGAAGCTGAGAGTAACCATGACTCTCTTAAAGTGGGAGTAACAATGACTCTCAAGCTGGGAGTAACCATGACTCTCTTAAGGTGGGAGTGACCATGAGTCTCTCTAATTGGAAGTAACCATGATTATCTTATGGTGGGAGTAACCTTGACTCTCTTAAGGTAGGATTGACCATGAGTCTGTCTAAGTGGAAGTAATCATAACTAGCTTATGATGGGAGTAACTATGACTCTCTTATGGCAGGAGTAACAATGACTCTCTTAAGCTGGGAGTAACCTTGACTCTCTTAAAGTGGGAGAACAATGACTCTCTAGCTGGGAGTAACCATTACTCTCTTAAGGTGGGAGTGACCATGAGTCTCTCTAATTGGAAGTAACCATGATTATCTTATGGTGGGAGTAACCTTGACTCTCTTAAGGTAGGATTGACCATGAGTCTGTCTAAGTGGAAGTAATCATAAAGTGGAAGTAACCATAACTATCTTATGGTGGGAGTAACTATGACTCTATTATGGCAGGAGTAACAATGACTTTCTGAAGCTGGGAGTAACCATGACTCTCTTAAAGTGGGAGAACAATGACTCTCTAGCTGGGAGTAACCATTACTCTCTTAAGGTGGGAGTGACCATGAGTCTCTCTAATTGGAAGTAACCATGATTATCTTATGGTGGGAGTAACCTTGACTCTCTTAAGGTAGGATTGACCATGAGTCTGTCTAAGTGGAAGTAATCATAACTAGCTTATGATGGGAGTAACTATGACTCTCTTATGGCAGGAGTAACAATGACTCTCTTAAGCTGGGAGTAACCTTGACTCTCTTAAAGTGGGAGTAACAATGACTCTCAAGCTGTGAGTAACCATGACTCTCTTAAGGTGGGAGTGACCATGAGTCTCTCTAATTGGAAGTAACCATGATTATCTTATGGTGGGAGTAACCTTGACTCTCTTAAGGTAGGATTGACCATGAGTCTCTCTAAGTGGAAGTAATCATTACTAGCTTATGATGGGAGTAACTATGACTCTCTTATGGCAGGAGTAACAATGACTCTCTTAAGCTGGGAGTAACCATGACTCTCTTAAAGTGGGAGTAACAATGACTCTCAAGCTGGGAGTAACCATGACTCTCTTAAGGTGGGAGTAACAATGACTCTCAAGCTGGGAGTAACCATGACTCTCTTAAGGTGGGAGTGACCATGAGTCTCTCTAATTGGAAGTAACCATGATTATCTTATGGTGGGAGTAACCTTGACTCTCTTAAGGTAGGATTGACCATGAGTCTCTCTAAGTGGAAGTAACCATGATTATCTTATGTTGGGAGTAACCTTGACTCTCTTAAGGTAGGATTGACCATGAGTCTGTCTAAGTGGAAGTAATCATAACTAGCTTATGATGGGAGTAACTATGACTCTCTTATGGCAGGAGTAACAATGACTCTCTTAAGCTGGGAGTAACCATGACTCTCTTAAAGTGGGAGTAACAATGACTCTCAAGCTGGGAGTAACCATGACTCTCTTAAGGTGGGAGTGACCACGAGTCTCTCTAATTGGAAGTAACCATGATTATCTTATGGTGGGAGTAACCTTGACTCTCTTAAGGTAGGATTGACCATGAGTCTGTCTAAGTGGAAGTAATCATAACTAGCTTATGATGGGAGTAACTATGACTCTCTTATGGCAGGAGTAACAATGACTCTCTTAAGCTGGGAGTAACCTTGACTCTCTTAAAGTGGGAGAACAATGACTCTCTAGCTGGGAGTAACCATTACTCTCTTAAGGTGGGAGTGACCATGAGTCTCTCTAATTGGAAGTAACCATGATTATCTTATGGTGGGAGTAACCTTGACTCTCTTAAGGTAGGATTGACCATGAGTCTGTCTAAGTGGAAGTAATCATAAAGTGGAAGTAACCATAACTATCTTATGGTGGGAGTAACTATGACTCTATTATGGCAGGAGTAACAATGACTTTCTGAAGCTGGGAGTAACCATGACTCTCTTAAAGTGGGAGAACAATGACTCTCTAGCTGGGAGTAACCATTACTCTCTTAAGGTGGGAGTGACCATGAGTCTCTCTAATTGGAAGTAACCATGATTATCTTATGGTGGGAGTAACCTTGACTCTCTTAAGGTAGGATTGACCATGAGTCTGTCTAAGTGGAAGTAATCATAACTAGCTTATGATGGGAGTAACTATGACTCTCTTATGGCAGGAGTAACAATGACTCTCTTAAGCTGGGAGTAACCTTGACTCTCTTAAAGTGGGAGTAACAATGACTCTCAAGCTGTGAGTAACCATGACTCTCTTAAGGTGGGAGTGACCATGAGTCTCTCTAATTGGAAGTAACCATGATTATCTTATGGTGGGAGTAACCTTGACTCTCTTAAGGTAGGATTGACCATGAGTCTCTCTAAGTGGAAGTAATCATTACTAGCTTATGATGGGAGTAACTATGACTCTCTTATGGCAGGAGTAACAATGACTCTCTTAAGCTGGGAGTAACCATGACTCTCTTAAAGTGGGAGTAACAATGACTCTCAAGCTGGGAGTAACCATGACTCTCTTAAGGTGGGAGTAACAATGACTCTCAAGCTGGGAGTAACCATGACTCTCTTAAGGTGGGAGTGACCATGAGTCTCTCTAATTGGAAGTAACCATGATTATCTTATGGTGGGAGTAACCTTGACTCTCTTAAGGTAGGATTGACCATGAGTCTCTCTAAGTGGAAGTAACCATGATTATCTTATGTTGGGAGTAACCTTGACTCTCTTAAGGTAGGATTGACCATGAGTCTGTCTAAGTGGAAGTAATCATAACTAGCTTATGATGGGAGTAACTATGACTCTCTTATGGCAGGAGTAACAATGACTCTCTTAAGCTGGGAGTAACCATGACTCTCTTAAAGTGGGAGTAACAATGACTCTCAAGCTGGGAGTAACCATGACTCTCTTAAGGTGGGAGTGACCACGAGTCTCTCTAATTGGAAGTAACCATGATTATCTTATGGTGGGAGTAACCTTGACTCTCTTAAGGTAGGATTGACCATGAGTCTGTCTAAGTGGAAGTAATCATAACTAGCTTATGATGGGAGTAACTATGACTCTCTTATGGCAGGAGTAACAATGACTCTCTTAAGCTGGGAGTAATCATGACTCTCTTAAAGTGGGAGTAACAATGACTCTCTAGCTGGGAGTAACCATTACTCTCTTAAGGTGGGAGTGACCATGAGTCTCTCTAATTGGAAGTTACCATGATTATCTTATGGTGGGAGTAACCTTGACTCTCTTAAGGTAGGATTGACCATGAGTCTCTCTAAGTGGAAGTAATCATAACTAGCTTATGATGGGAGTAACTATGACTCTCAAGCTGGGAGTAACCATGACTCTCTTAAGGTGGGAGTGACCATGAGTCTCTCTAAGTGGAAGTAACCATGATTATCTTATGGTGGGAGTAACCTTGACTCTCTTAAGGTAGGATTGACCATGAGTCTGTCTAAGTGGAAGTAATCATAACTAGCTTATGATGGGAGTAACTATGACTCTCTTATGGCAGGAGTAACAATGACTCTCTTAAGCTGGGAGTAATCATGACTCTCTTAAAGTGGGAGTAACAATGACTCTCTAGCTGGGAGTAACCATTACTCTCTTAAGGTGGGAGTGACCATGAGTCTCTCTAATTGGAAGTAACCATGATTATCTTATGGTGGGAGTAACCTTGACTCTCTTAAGGTAGGAGTAACAATGACTCTCTTAAGCTGGGAGTAACCATGACTCTCTTAAAGTGGGAGTAACAATGACTCTCAAGCTGGGAGTAACCATGACTCTCTTAAGGTGGGAGTGCCCATGAGTCTCTCTAAGTGGAAGTAACCATGATTATCTTATGGTGGGAGTAACCTTGACTCTCTTAAGGTAGGATTGACCATGAGTCTGTCTAAGTTGAAGTAATCATAACTAGCTTATGATGGGAGTAACAATGACTCTCTTAAGCTGGGAGTAATCATGACTCTCTTAAAGTGGGAGTAACCTTGACTCTCTTAAGGTAGGATTGACCATGCGTCTGTCTAAGTGGAAGTAATCATAACTAGCTTATGATGGGAGTAACTATGACTCTCTTATGGCAGGAGTAACAATGACTCTATTAAGCTGGGAGTAACCATGACTCTCTTAAAGTGGGAGTAACAATGACTCTCAAGCTGGGAGTAACCATGACTCTCTTAAGGTGGGAGTGACCATGAGTCTCTCTAATTGGAAGTAACCATGATTATCTTATGGTGGGAGTAACCTTGACTCTCTTAAGGTAGGATTGACCATGAGTCTGTCTAAGTGGAAGTAATCATAACTAGCTTATGATGGGAGTAACTATATCTCTCTTATGGCAGGAGTAACAATGACTCTCTTAAGCTGGGAGTAACCATGACTCTCTTAAAGTGGGAGTAACAGTGACTCTCAAGCTGGGAGTAACCATGACTCTCTTAAAGTGGGAGTAACAATGACTCTCAAGCTGGGAGTAACCATTACTCTCTTAAGGTGGGAGTGACCATGAGTCTCTCTAATTGGAAGTAACCATGATTATCTTATGGTGGGAGTAACCGTGACTCTCTTAAGGTAGGATTGACCATGAGTCTGTCTAAGTGGAAGTAATCATAACTAGCTTATGATGGGAGTAACTATGACTCTCTTATGGCAGGAGTAACAATGACTCTCTTAAGCTGGGAGTAACCATGACTCTCTTAAGGTGGGAGTGACCATGAGTCTCTCTAATTGGAAGTAACCATGATTATCTTATGGTGGGAGTAACCTTGACTCTCTTAAGGTAGGATTGACCATGAGTCTCTCTAATTGGAAGTAACCATGACCACTCTCTTAAGCTGGGAGTAACCATGACTCTCTTAAAGTGGGAGTAACAGTGACTCTCAAGCTGGGAGTAACCATGACTCTCTTAAAGTGGGAGTAACAATGACTCTCTAGCTGAGAGTAACTATGACTCTCTTAAGGTGGGAGTGACCATGAGTCTCTCTAACTGGAAGTAACCATGATTATCTTATGGTGGGAGTAACCTTGACTCTTTTAAGGTAGGATTGACCATGAGTCTCTCTAATTGGAAGTAACCATAACTATCTTATGGTGGGAGTAACTATGACTCTATTATGGCAGGAGTAACAATGACTTTCTGAAGCTGGGAGTAACCATGACTCTCTTAAAGTGGGAGTAACAATGACTCTCTAGCTGAGAGTAACCATGACTCTCTTAAGGTGGGAGTGACCATGAGTCTCTCTAATTGGAAGTAACCATGATTATTTATGGTGGGAGTAACCTTGACTCTCTTAAGGTAGGATTGACCATGAGTCTGTCTAAGTGGAAGTAATCAGAACTAGCTTATGATGGGAGTAACTATGACTCTCTTATGGCAGTAGTAACAATGACTCTCTTAAGCTGGGAGTAACCATGACTCTCTTAAAGTGGGAGTAACAATGACTCTCGAGCTGGGAGTAACCATGACTCTATTAAGGTGGGAGTGACCATTAGTCTCTCTAAGTGGAAGTATCCATGATTATCTTATGGCGGGAGTAACCTTGACTCTCTTAAGGTAGGATTGACCATGAGTCTGTCTAAGTGGAAGTAATCATAACTAGCTTATGATGGTAGTAACTATGACTCTCTTATGTCAGGAGTAACAATGACTCTCTTAAGCTGGGAGTAACCATCACTCTCTTAAGGTGGGAGTGACCATGAGTCTCTCTAATTGGAAGTAACCATGATTATCTTATGGTGGGAGTAACCTTGACTCTCTTAAGGTAGGATTGACCATGAGTCTATCTAAGTGGAAGTAATCATAACTAGCTTATGATGGGAGTAACTATGACTCTCTTATGGCAGGAGTAACAATGACTCTCTTAAGCTGGGAGTAACCATCACTCTCTTAAAGTGGGAGTAACAGTGACTCTCAAGCTGGGAGTAACCATGACTCTCTTAAAGTGGGAGTAACAATGACTCTCAAGCTGGGAGTAACCATTACTCTCTTAAGGTGGGAGTGACCATGAGTCTCTCTAATTGGAAGTAACCATGATTATCTTATGGTGGGAGTAACCTTGACTCTCTTAAGGTAGGATTGACCATGAGTCTCTCTAATTGGAAGTAACCATGATTATCTTATGGTGGGAGTAACCTTGACTCTCTTAAGGTAGGATTGACCATGACTCTCTTAAAGTGGAAGTAATCATAACTAGCTTATGATGGGAGTAACTATGACTCTCTTATGGCAGGAGTAACAATGACTCTCTTAAGCTGGGAGTAACCATGACTCTCTTAAAGTGGGAGTAACAATGACTCTCAAGCTGGGAGTAACCATGACTCTCTTAAGGTGGGAGTGACCATTAGTCTCTCTAAGTGGAAGTAACCATGATTATCTTATGGTGGGAGTAACCTTGACTCTCTTAAGGTAGGAGTAACAATGACTCTCTTAAGCTGGGAGTAACCATGACTCTCTTAAAGTGGGAGTAACAATGACTCTCAAGCTGGGAGTAACCATGACTCTCTTAAGGTGGGAGTGCCCATGAGTCTCTCTAAGTGGAAGTAACCATGATTATCTTATGGTGGGAGTAACCTTGACTCTCTTAAGGTAGGATTGACCATGAGTCTGTCTAAGTGGAAGTAATCATAACTAGCTTATGATGGGAGTAACAATGACCCTCTTAAGCTGGGAGTAATCATGACTCTCTTAAAGTGGGAGTAACCTTGACTCTCTTAAGGTAGGATTGACCATGAGTCTGTCTAAGTGGAAGTAATCATAACTAGCTTATGATGGGAGTAACTATGACTCTCTTATGGCAGGAGTAACAATGACTCTCTTAAGCTGGGAGTAACCATGACTCTCTTAAAGTGGGAGTAACAATGACTCTCAAGCTGGGAGTAACCATCACTCTCTTAGGGTGGGAGTGACCATGAGTCTCACTAATTGGAAGTAACCATGATTATCTTATGGTGGGAGTAACCTTGACTCTCTTAAGGTAGGATTGACCATGAGTCTGTCTAAGTGGAAGTAATCATAACTAGCTTATGATGGGAGTAACTATGACTCTCTTATGGCAGTAGTAACAATGACTCTCTTAAGCTGGGAGTAACCATGACTCTCTTAAAGTGGGAGTAACAATGACTCTCGAGCTGGGAGTAACCATGACTCTATTAAGGTGGGAGTGACCATTAGTCTCTCTAAGTGGAAGTATCCATGATTATCTTATGGCGGGAGTAACCTTGACTCTCTTAAGGTAGGATTGACCATGAGTCTGTCTAAGTGGAAGTAATCATAACTAGCTTATGATGGTAGTAACTATGACTCTCTTATGTCAGGAGTAACAATGACTCTCTTAAGCTGGGAGTAACCATCACTCTCTTAAGGTGGGAGTGACCATGAGTCTCTCTAATTGGAAGTAACCATGATTATCTTATGGTGGGAGTAACCTTGACTCTCTTAAGGTAGGATTGACCATGAGTCTATCTAAGTGGAAGTAATCATAACTAGCTTATGATGGGAGTAACTATGACTCTCTTATGGCAGGAGTAACAATGACTCTCTTAAGCTGGGAGTAACCATCACTCTCTTAAAGTGGGAGTAACAGTGACTCTCAAGCTGGGAGTAACCATGACTCTCTTAAAGTGGGAGTAACAATGACTCTCAAGCTGGGAGTAACCATTACTCTCTTAAGGTGGGAGTGACCATGAGTCTCTCTAATTGGAAGTAACCATGATTATCTTATGGTGGGAGTAACCTTGACTCTCTTAAGGTAGGATTGACCATGAGTCTCTCTAATTGGAAGTAACCATGATTATCTTATGGTGGGAGTAACCTTGACTCTCTTAAGGTAGGATTGACCATGACTCTCTTAAAGTGGAAGTAATCATAACTAGCTTATGATGGGAGTAACTATGACTCTCTTATGGCAGGAGTAACAATGACTCTCTTAAGCTGGGAGTAACCATGACTCTCTTAAAGTGGGAGTAACAATGACTCTCAAGCTGGGAGTAACCATGACTCTCTTAAGGTGGGAGTGACCATTAGTCTCTCTAAGTGGAAGTAACCATGATTATCTTATGGTGGGAGTAACCTTGACTCTCTTAAGGTAGGAGTAACAATGACTCTCTTAAGCTGGGAGTAACCATGACTCTCTTAAAGTGGGAGTAACAATGACTCTCAAGCTGGGAGTAACCATGACTCTCTTAAGGTGGGAGTGCCCATGAGTCTCTCTAAGTGGAAGTAACCATGATTATCTTATGGTGGGAGTAACCTTGACTCTCTTAAGGTAGGATTGACCATGAGTCTGTCTAAGTGGAAGTAATCATAACTAGCTTATGATGGGAGTAACAATGACCCTCTTAAGCTGGGAGTAATCATGACTCTCTTAAAGTGGGAGTAACCTTGACTCTCTTAAGGTAGGATTGACCATGAGTCTGTCTAAGTGGAAGTAATCATAACTAGCTTATGATGGGAGTAACTATGACTCTCTTATGGCAGGAGTAACAATGACTCTCTTAAGCTGGGAGTAACCATGACTCTCTTAAAGTGGGAGTAACAATGACTCTCAAGCTGGGAGTAACCATCACTCTCTTAGGGTGGGAGTGACCATGAGTCTCACTAATTGGAAGTAACCATGATTATCTTATGGTGGGAGTAACCTTGACTCTCTTAAGGTAGGATTGACCATGAGTCTGTCTAAGTGGAAGTAATCATAACTAGCTTATGATGGGAGTAACTATGACTCTCTTATGGCAGGAGTAACAATGACTCTCTTAAGCTGGGAGTAACCATGACTCTCTTAAAGTGGGAGTAACAATGACTCTCAAGCTGGGAGTAACCATGACTCTCTTAAGGTGGGAGTGACCATGAGTCTCTCTAATTGGAAGTAACCATAACTATCTTATGGTGGGAGTAACTATGACTCTATTATGGCAGGAGTAACAATGACTTTCTGAAGCTGGGAGTAACCATGACTCTCTTAAAGTGGGAGTAACAATGACTCTCAAGCTGGGAGTAACCATGACTCTCTTAAGGTGGGAGTGACCATGAGTCTCTCTAATTGGAAGTAACCATGATTATCTTATGGTGGGAGTAACCTTGACTCTCTTAAGTTAGGATTGACCATGAGTCTGTCTAAGTGGAAGTAATCATAACTAGCTTATGATGGGAGTAACTATGACTCTCTTATGGCAGGAGTAACAATGACTCTCTTAAGCTGGGAGTAACCATGACTCTCTTAAAGTGGGAGTAACAATGACTCTCAAGCTGGGAGTAACCATGACTCTCTTAAGGTGGGAGTGACCATTAGTCTCTCTAATTGGAAGTAACCATAACTATCTTATGGTGGGAGCAACTATGACTCTATTATGGCAGGAGTAACAATGACTCTCTTAAGCTGGGAGTAACCTTGACTCTCTTAAAGTGGGAGTAACAATGACTCTCAAGCTGGGAGTAACCATGACTCTCTTAAGGTGGGAGTGACCATGAGTCTCTTAAAGTGGGAGTAACAATGACTCTCTAGCTGGGAGTAACCATGACTCTCTTAAGTTGGGAGTGACCATGAGTCTCTCTAATTGGAAGTAACCATGATTATCTTATGGTGGGAGTAACCTTGACTCTCTTAAGGTAGGATTGACCATGAGTCTGTCTAAGTGGAAGTAATCATAACTAGCTTATGATGGGAGTAACTATGACTCTCTTATGGCAGGAGTAACAATGACTCTCTTAAGCTGGGAGTAACCATGACTCTCTTAAAGTGGGAGTAACAATGACTCTCAAGCTGGGAGTAACCATGACTCTCTTAAGGTGGGAGTGACCATTAGTCTCTCTAATTGGAAGTAACCATAACTATCTTATGGTGGGAGCAACTATGACTCTATTATGGCAGGAGTAACAATGACTCTCTTAAGCTGGGAGTAACCTTGACTCTCTTAAAGTGGGAGTAACAATGACTCTCAAGCTGGGAGTAACCATGACTCTCTTAAGGTGGGAGTGACCATGAGTCTCTTAAAGTGGGAGTAACAATGACTCTCTAGCTGGGAGTAACCATGACTCTCTTAAGTTGGGAGTGACCATGAGTCTCTCTAATTGGAAGTAACCATGATTATCTTATGGTGGGAGTAACCTTGACTCTCTTAAGGTAGGATTGACCATGAGTCTGTCTAAGTGGAAGTAATCATAACTAGCTTATGATGGGAGTAACAATGACCCTCTTAAGCTGGGAGTAATCATGACTCTCTTAAAGTGGGAGTAACCTTGACTCTCTTAAGGTAGGATTGACCATGCGTCTGTCTAAGTGGAAGTAATCATAACTAGCTTATGATGGGAGTAACTATGACTCTCTTATGGCAGGAGTAACAATGACTCTCTTAAGCTGGGAGTAACCATGACTCTCTTAAAGTGGGAGTAACAATGACTCTCAAGCTGGGAGTAACCATGACTCTCTTAAGGTGGGAGTGACCATGAGTCTCTCTAATTGGAAGTAACCATGATTATCTTATGGTGGGAGTAACCTTGACTCTCTTAAGGTAGGATTGACCATGAGTCTGTCTAAGTGGAAGTAATCATAACTAGCTTATGATGGGAGTAACTATGACTCTCTTATGGCAGGAGTAACAATGACTTTCTGAAGCTGGGAGTAACCATGACTCTCTTAAAGTGGGAGTAACAATGACTCTCTAGCTGAGAGTAACCATTACTCTCTTAAGGTGGGAGTGACCATGAGTCTCTCTAATTGGAAGTAACCATGATTATCTTATGGTGGGAGTAACTATGACTCTCTTAAGGTGGGAGTGACCATGAGTCTCTCTAATTGGAAGTAACCATGATTATCTTATGGTGGGAGTAACCTTGACTCTCTTAATGTAGGATTGACCATGAGTCTCTCTAAGTGGAAGTAACCATGATTATCTTATGGTGGGAGTAACCTTGACTCTCTTAAGGTAGGATTGACCATGAGTCTGTCTAAGTGGAAGTAATCATAACTAGCTTATGATGGGAGTAACTATGACTCTCTTATGGCAGGAGTAACAATGACTCTCTTAAGCTGGGAGTAATCATGACTCTCTTAAAGTGGGAGTAACAATGACTCTCTAGCTGGGACTAACCATTACTCTCTTAAGGTGGGAGTGACCATGAGTCTCTCTAATTGGAAGTAACCATGATTATCTTATGGTGGGAGTAACCTTGACTCTCTTAAGGTAGGAGTAACAATGACTCTCTTAAGCTGGGAGTAACCATGACTCTCTTAAAGTGGGAGTAACAATGACTCTCAAGCTGGGAGTAACCATGACTCTCTTAAGGTGGGAGTGCCCATGAGTCTCTCTAAGTGGAAGTAACCATGATTATCTTATGGTGGGAGTAACCTTGACTCTCTTAAGGTAGGATTGACCATGAGTCTGTCTAAGTTGAAGTAATCATAACTAGCTTATGATGGGAGTAACAATGACTCTCTTAAGCTGGGAGTAATCATGACTCTCTTAAAGTGGGAGTAACCTTGACTCTCTTAAGGTAGGATTGACCATGCGTCTGTCTAAGTGGAAGTAATCATAACTAGCTTATGATGGGAGTAACTATGACTCTCTTATGGCAGGAGTAACAATGACTCTCTTAAGCTGGGAGTAACCATGACTCTCTTAAAGTGGGAGTAACAATGACTCTCAAGCTGGGAGTAACCATGACTCTCTTAAGGTGGGAGTGACCATGAGTCTCTCTAATTGGAAGTAACCATGATTATCTTATGGTGGGAGTAACCTTGACTCTCTTAAGGTAGGATTGACCATGAGTCTGTCTAAGTGGAAGTAATCATAACTAGCTTATGATGGGAGTAACTATATCTCTCTTATGGCAGGAGTAACAATGACTCTCTTAAGCTGGGAGTAACCATGACTCTCTTAAAGTGGGAGTAACAGTGACTCTCAAGCTGGGAGTAACCATGACTCTCTTAAAGTGGGAGTAACAATGACTCTCTAGCTGAGAGTAACTATGACTCTCTTAAGGTGGGAGTGACCATGAGTCTCTCTAACTGGAAGTAACCATGATTATCTTATGGTGGGAGTAACCTTGACTCTCTTAAGGTAGGATTGACCATGAGTCTGTCTAAGTGGAAGTAATCATAACTAGCTTATGATGGGAGTAACTATGACTCTCTTATGGCAGGAGTAACAATGACTCTCTTAAGCTGGGAGTAACCATGACTCTCTTAAAGTGGGAGTAACAATGACTCTCAAGCTGGGAGTAACCATGACTCTCTTAAGGTGGGAGTGACCATTAGTCTCTCTAATTGGAAGTAACCATAACTATCTTATGGTGGGAGCAACTATGACTCTATTATGGCAGGAGTAACAATGACTCTCTTAAGCTGGGAGTAACCTTGACTCTCTTAAAGTGGGAGTAACAATGACTCTCAAGCTGGGAGTAACCATGACTCTCTTAAGGTGGGAGTGACCATGAGTCTCTTAAAGTGGGAGTAACAATGACTCTCTAGCTGGGAGTAACCATGACTCTCTTAAGTTGGGAGTGACCATGAGTCTCTCTAATTGGAAGTAACCATGATTATCTTATGGTGGGAGTAACCTTGACTCTCTTAAGGTAGGATTGACCATGAGTCTGTCTAAGTGGAAGTAATCATAACTAGCTTATGATGGGAGTAACAATGACCCTCTTAAGCTGGGAGTAATCATGACTCTCTTAAAGTGGGAGTAACCTTGACTCTCTTAAGGTAGGATTGACCATGCGTCTGTCTAAGTGGAAGTAATCATAACTAGCTTATGATGGGAGTAACTATGACTCTCTTATGGCAGGAGTAACAATGACTCTCTTAAGCTGGGAGTAACCATGACTCTCTTAAAGTGGGAGTAACCTTGACTCTCTTAAGGTAGGATTGACCATGAGTCTGTCTAAGTGGAAGTAATCATAACTAGCTTATGATGGGAGTAACTATATCTCTCTTATGGCAGGAGTAACAATGACTCTCTTAAGCTGGGAGTAACCATGACTCTCTTAAAGTGGGAGTAACAGTAACTCTCAAGCTGGGAGTAACCATGACTCTCTTAAAGTGGGAGTAACAATGACTCTCTAGCTGAGAGTAACTATGACTCTCTTAAGGTGGGAGTGACCATGAGTCTCTCTAACTGGAAGTAACCATGATTATCTTATGGTGGGAGTAACCTTGACTCTCTTAAGGTAGGATTGACCATGAGTCTGTCTAAGTGGAAGTAATCATAACTAGCTTATGATGGGAGTAACTATGACTCTCTTATGGCAGGAGTAACAATGACTCTCTTAAGCTGGGAGTAACCATGACTCTCTTAAAGTGGGAGTAACAATGACTCTCAAGCTGGGAGTAACCATGACTCTCTTAAGGTGGGAGTGACCATTAGTCTCTCTAATTGGAAGTAACCATAACTATCTTATGGTGGGAGCAACTATGACTCTATTATGGCAGGAGTAACAATGACTCTCTTAAGCTGGGAGTAACCTTGACTCTCTTAAAGTGGGAGTAACAATGACTCTCAAGCTGGGAGTAACCATGACTCTCTTAAGGTGGGAGTGACCATGAGTCTCTTAAAGTGGGAGTAACAATGACTCTCTAGCTGGGAGTAACCATGACTCTCTTAAGTTGGGAGTGACCATGAGTCTCTCTAATTGGAAGTAACCATGATTATCTTATGGTGGGAGTAACCTTGACTCTCTTAAGGTAGGATTGACCATGAGTCTGTCTAAGTGGAAGTAATCATAACTAGCTTATGATGGGAGTAACAATGACCCTCTTAAGCTGGGAGTAATCATGACTCTCTTAAAGTGGGAGTAACCTTGACTCTCTTAAGGTAGGATTGACCATGCGTCTGTCTAAGTGGAAGTAATCATAACTAGCTTATGATGGGAGTAACTATGACTCTCTTATGGCAGGAGTAACAATGACTCTCTTAAGCTGGGAGTAACCATGACTCTCTTAAAGTGGGAGTAACAATGACTCTCAAGCTGGGAGTAACCATGACTCTCTTAAGGTGGGAGTGACCATGAGTCTCTCTAATTGGAAGTAACCATGATTATCTTATGGTGGGAGTAACCTTGACTCTCTTAAGGTAGGATTGACCATGAGTCTGTCTAAGTGGAAGTAATCATAACTAGCTTATGATGGGAGTAACTATGACTCTCTTATGGCAGGAGTAACAATGACTCTCTTAAGCTGGGAGTAACCATGACTCTCTTAAAGTGGGAGTAACAGTGACTCTCAAGCTGGGAGTAACCATGACTCTATTAAGGTAGGATTGACCATTAGTCTCTCTAAGTGGAATTAACCATGATTATCTTATGGTGGGAGTAACCTTGACTCTCTTAAGGTAGGATTGACCATGAGTATGTCTAAGTGGAAGAAATCATAACTAGCTTATGATGGGAGTAACTATATCTCTCTTATGGCAGGAGTAACAATGACTCTCTTAAGCTGGGAGTAACCATGACTCTCTTAAAGTGGGAGTAACAGTGACTCTCAAGCTGGGAGTAACCATGACTCTCTTAAAGTGGGAGTAACAATGACTCTCTAGCTGAGAGTAACTATGACTCTCTTAAGGTGGGAGTGACCATGAGTCTCTCTAACTGGAAGTAACCATGATTATCTTATGGTGGGAGTAACCTTGACTCTCTTAAGGTAGGATTGACCATGAGTCTGTCTAAGTGGAAGTAATCATAACTAGCTTATGATGGGAGTAACTATGACTCTCTTATGGCAGGAGTAACAATGCCTCTCTTAAGCTGGGAGTAACCATGACTCTCTTAAAGTGGGAGTAACAATGACTCAAGCTGGGAGTAACCATGACTCTCTTAAGGTGGGAGTGACCATGAGTCTCTCTAATTGGAAGTAACCATAACTATCTTATGGTGGGAGTAACTATGACTCTATTATGGCAGGAGTAACAATGACTCTCTTAAGCTGGGAGTAACCATGACTCTCTTAAAGTGGGAGTAACAATGACTCTCAAGCTGGGAGTAACCATGACTCTCTTAAGGTGGGAGTGACCATGAGTCTCTCTAATTGGAAGTAATCATAACTAGCTTATGATGGGAGTAACTATATCTCTCTTATGGCAGGAGTAACAATGACTCTCTTAAGCTGGGAGTAACCATGACTCTCTTAAAGTGGGAGTAACAGTGACTCTCAAGCTGGGAGTAACCATGACTGTCTTAAAGTGGGAGTAACAATGACTCTCAAGCTGGGAGTAACCATGACTCTCTTAAAGTGGGAGTAACAATGACTCTCTAGCTGAGAGTAACTATGACTCTCTTAAGGTGGGAGTGACCATGAGTCTCTCTAACTGGAAGTAACCATGATTATCTTATGGTGGGAGTAACCTTGACTCTCTTAAGGTAGGATTGACCATGAGTCTGTCTAAGTGGAAGTAATCATAACTAGCTTATGATGGGAGTAACTATGACTCTCTTATGGCAGGAGTAACAATGACTCTCTTAAGCTGGGAGTAACCATGACTCTCTTAAAGTGGGAGTAACAATGACTCTCAAGCTGGGAGTAACCATGACTCTCTTAAGGTGGGAGTGACCATGAGTCTCTCTAATTGGAAGTAATCATAACTAGCTTATGATGGGAGTAACTATATCTCTCTTATGGCAGGAGTAACAATGACTCTCTTAAGCTGGGAGTAACTATGACTCTCTTATGGCAGGAGTAACAATGACTCTCTTAAGCTGGGAGTAACCATGACTCTCTTAAAGTGGGAGTAACAATGACTCTCAAGCTGGGAGTAACCATGACTCTCTTAAGGTGGGAGTGACCATGAGTCTCTCTAATTGGAAGTAACCATGATTATCTTATGGTGGGAGTAACCTTGACTCTCTTAAGGTAGGATTGACCATGAGTCTGTCTAAGTGGAAGTAATCATAACTAGCTTATGATGGGAGTAACTATGACTCTCTTATGGCAGGAGTAACAATGACTCTCTTAAGCTGGGAGTAACCATGACTCTCTTAAAGTGGGAGTAACAATGACTCTCAAGCTGGGAGTAACCATCACTTTCTTAGGGTGGGAGTGACCATGAGTCTCACTAATTGGAAGTAACCATGATTATCTTATGGTGGGAGTAACCTTGACTCTCTTAAGGTAGGATTGACCATGAGTCTGTCTAAGTGGAAGTAATCATAACTAGCTTATGATGGGAGTAACTATGACTCTCTTATGGCAGGAGTAACAATGCCTCTCTTAAGCTGGGAGTAACCATGACTCTCTTAAAGTGGGAGTAACAATGACTCAAGCTGGGAGTAACCATGACTCTCTTAAGGTGGGAGTGACCATGAGTCTCTCTAATTGGAAGTAACCATAACTATCTTATGGTGGGAGTAACTATGACTCTATTATGGCAGGAGTAACAATGACTTTCTGAAGCTGGGAGTAACCATGACTCTCTTAAAGTGGGAGTAACAATGACTCTCTAGCTGAGAGTAACCATGACTCTCTTAAGGTGGGAGTGACCATGAGTCTCTCTAATTGGAAGTAACCATGATTATCTTATGGTGGGAGTAACCTTGACTCTCTTAAGGTAGGATTGACCATGAGTCTGTCTAAAAGGAAGTAATCATAACTAGCTTATGATGGGAGTAACTATGACTCTCTTATGGCAGGAGTAACAATGACTCTCTTAAGCTGGGAGTAACCTTGACTCTCTTAAAGTGGGAGTAACAATGACTCTCAAGCTGGGAGTAACCATGACTCTCTTAAGGTGGGAGTGACCATGAGTCTCTTAAAGTGGGAGTAACAATGACTCTCTAGCTGGGAGTAACCATGACTCTCTTAAGTTGGGAGTGACCATGAGTCTCTCTAATTGGAAGTAACCATGATTATCTTATGGTGGGAGTAACCTTGACTCTCTTAAGGTAGGATTGACCATGAGTCTGTCTAAGTGGAAGTAATCATAACTAGCTTATGATGGGAGTAACTATGACTCTCTTATGGCAGGAGTAACAATGACTCTCTTAAGCTGGGAGTAACCATGACTCTCTTAAAGTGGGAGTAACAATGACTCTCAAGCTGGGAGTAACCATCACTTTCTTAGGGTGGGAGTGACCATGAGTCTCACTAATTGGAAGTAACCATGATTATCTTATGGTGGGAGTAACCTTGACTCTCTTAAGGTAGGATTGACCATGAGTCTGTCTAAGTGGAAGTAATCATAACTAGCTTATGATGGGAGTAACTATGACTCTCTTATGGCAGGAGTAACAATGCCTCTCTTAAGCTGGGAGTAACCATGACTCTCTTAAAGTGGGAGTAACAATGACTCAAGCTGGGAGTAACCATGACTCTCTTAAGGTGGGAGTGACCATGAGTGTCTCTAATTGGAAGTAACCATAACTATCTTATGGTGGGAGTAACTATGACTCTATTATGGCAGGAGTAACAATGACTTTCTGAAGCTGGGAGTAACCATGACTCTCTTAAAGTGGGAGTAACAATGACTCTCAAGCTGGGAGTAACCATGACTCTCTTAAGGTGGGAGTGACCTTGAGTCTCTCTAATTGGAAGTAACCATGATTATCTTATGGTGGGAGTAACCTTGACTCTCTTAAGGTAGGATTGATCATGAGTCTGTCTAAGTGGAAGTAATCATAACTAGCTTATGATGGGAGTAACAATGACCCTCTTAAGCTGGGAGTAATCATGACTCTCTTAAAGTGGGAGTAACCTTGACTCTCTTAAGGTAGGATTGACCATGCGTCTGTCTAAGTGGAAGTAATCATAACTAGCTTATGATGGGAGTAACTATGACTCTCTTATGGCAGGAGTAACAATGACTCTCTTAAGCTGGGAGTAACCATGACTCTCTTAAAGTGGGAGTAACAATGACTCTCAAGCTGGGAGTAACCATGACTCTCTTAAGGTGGGAGTGACCATGAGTCTCTCTAATTGGAAGTAACCATGATTATCTTATGGTGGGAGTAACCTTGACTCTCTTAAGGTAGGATTGACCATGAGTCTGTCTAAGTGGAAGTAATCATAAAGTGGAAGTAACCATAACTATCTTATGGTGGGAGTAACTATGACTCTATTATGGCAGGAGTAACAATGACTTTCTGAAGCTGGGAGTAACCATGACTCTCTTAAAGTGGGAGAACAATGACTCTCTAGCTGGGAGTAACCATTACTCTCTTAAGGTGGGAGTGACCATGAGTCTCTCTAATTGGAAGTAACCATGATTATCTTATGGTGGGAGTAACCTTGACTCTCTTAAGGTAGGATTGACCATGAGTCTGTCTAAGTGGAAGTAATCATAACTAGCTTATGATGGGAGTAACTATGACTCTCTTATGGCAGGAGTAACAATGACTCTCTTAAGCTGGGAGTAACCTTGACTCTCTTAAAGTGGGAGTAACAATGACTCTCAAGCTGTGAGTAACCATGACTCTCTTAAGGTGGGAGTGACCATGAGTCTCTCTAATTGGAAGTAACCATGATTATCTTATGGTGGGAGTAACCTTGACTCTCTTAAGGTAGGATTGACCATGAGTCTCTCTAAGTGGAAGTAATCATTACTAGCTTATGATGGGAGTAACTATGACTCTCTTATGGCAGGAGTAACAATGACTCTCTTAAGCTGGGAGTAACCATGACTCTCTTAAAGTGGGAGTAACAATGACTCTCAAGCTGGGAGTAACCATGACTCTCTTAAGGTGGGAGTAACAATGACTCTCAAGCTGGGAGTAACCATGACTCTCTTAAGGTGGGAGTGACCATGAGTCTCTCTAATTGGAAGTAACCATGATTATCTTATGGTGGGAGTAACCTTGACTCTCTTAAGGTAGGATTGACCATGAGTCTGTCTAAGTGGAAGTAATCATAACTAGCTTATGATGGGAGTAACTATGACTGTCTTATGGCAGGAGTAACAATGACTCTCTTAAGCTGGGAGTAACAATGACTCTCTTAAAGTGGGAGTAACAATGACTCTCAAGCTGGGAGTAACCATGACTCTCTTAAGGTGGGAGTGACCATGAGTCTCTCTAATTGGAAGTAACCATGATTATCTTATGGTGGGAGTAACCTTGACTCTCTTAAGGTAGGATTGACCATGAGTCTGTCTAAGTGGAAGTAATCATAACTAGCTTATGATGGGAGTAACTATGACTCTCTTATGGCAGGAGTAACAATGACTCTCTTAAGCTGGGAGTAACCATGACTCTCTTAAAGTGGGAGTAACAATGACTCTCAAGCTGGGAGTAACCATCACTTTCTTATGGTGGGAGTGACCATGAGTCTCACTAATTGGAAGTAACCATGATTATCTTATGGTGGGAGTAACCTTGACTCTCTTAAGGTAGGATTGACCATGAGTCTGTCTAAGTGGAAGTAATCATAACTAGCTTATGATGGGAGTAACTATGACTCTCTTATGGCAGGAGTAACAATGCCTCTCTTAAGCTGGGAGTAACCATGACTCTCTTAAAGTGGGAGTAACAATGACTCAAGCTGGGAGTAACCATGACTCTCTTAAGGTGGGAGTGACCATGAGTCTCTCTAATTGGAAGTAACCATAACTATCTTATGGTGGGAGTAACTATGACTCTATTATGGCAGGAGTAACAATGACTTTCTGAAGCTGGGAGTAACCATGACTCTCTTAAAGTGGGAGTAACAATGACTCTCAAGCTGGGAGTAACCATGACTCTCTTAAGGTGGGAGTGACCATGAGTCTCTCTAATTGGAAGTAACCATGATTATCTTATGGTGGGAGTAACCTTGACTCTCTTAAGGTAGGATTGACCATGAGTCTGTCTAAGTGGAAGTAATCATAACTAGCTTATGATGGGAGTAACTATGACTCTCTTATGGCAGGAGTAACAATGACTCTCTTAAGCTGGGAGTAACCATGACTCTCTTAAAGTGGGAGTAACAATGACTCTCAAGCTGGGAGTAACCATGACTCTCTTAAGGTGGGAGTGACCACGAGTCTCTCTAATTGGAAGTAACCATGATTATCTTATGGTGGGAGTAACCTTGACTCTCTTAAGGTAGGATTGACCATGAGTCTGTCTAAGTGGAAGTAATCATAACTAGCTTATGATGGGAGTAACAATGACCCTCTTAAGCTGGGAGTAATCATGACTCTCTTAAAGTGGGAGTAACCTTGACTCTCTTAAGGTAGGATTGACCATGCGTCTGTCTAAGTGGAAGTAATCATAACTAGCTTATGATGGGAGTAACTATGACTCTCTTATGGCAGGAGTAACAATGACTCTCTTAAGCTGGGAGTAACCATGACTCTCTTAAAGTGGGAGTAACCTTGACTCTCTTAAGGTAGGATTGACCATGAGTCTGTCTAAGTGGAAGTAATCATAACTAGCTTATGATGGGAGTAACTATGACTCTCTTATGGCAGGAGTAACAATGCCTCTCTTAAGCTGGGAGTAACCATGACTCTCTTAAAGTGGGAGTAACAATGACTCAAGCTGGGAGTAACCATGACTCTCTTAAGGTGGGAGTGACCATGAGTCTCTCTAATTGGAAGTAACCATAACTATCTTATGGTGGGAGTAACTATGACTCTATTATGGCAGGAGTAACAATGACTCTCTTAAGCTGGGAGTAACCATGACTCTCTTAAAGTGGGAGTAACAATGACTCTCAAGCTGGGAGTAACCATGACTCTCTTAAGGTGGGAGTGACCATGAGTCTCTCTAATTGGAAGTAATCATAACTAGCTTATGATGGGAGTAACTATATCTCTCTTATGGCAGGAGTAACAATGACTCTCTTAAGCTGGGAGTAACCATGACTCTCTTAAAGTGGGAGTAACAGTGACTCTCAAGCTGGGAGTAACCATGACTGTCTTAAAGTGGGAGTAACAATGACTCTCAAGCTGGGAGTAACCATGACTCTCTTAAAGTGGGAGTAACAATGACTCTCTAGCTGAGAGTAACTATGACTCTCTTAAGGTGGGAGTGACCATGAGTCTCTCTAACTGGAAGTAACCATGATTATCTTATGGTGGGAGTAACCTTGACTCTCTTAAGGTAGGATTGACCATGAGTCTGTCTAAGTGGAAGTAATCATAACTAGCTTATGATGGGAGTAACTATGACTCTCTTATGGCAGGAGTAACAATGACTCTCTTAAGCTGGGAGTAACCATGACTCTCTTAAAGTGGGAGTAACAATGACTCTCAAGCTGGGAGTAACCATGACTCTCTTAAGGTGGGAGTGACCATGAGTCTCTCTAATTGGAAGTAATCATAACTAGCTTATGATGGGAGTAACTATATCTCTCTTATGGCAGGAGTAACAATGACTCTCTTAAGCTGGGAGTAACTATGACTCTCTTATGGCAGGAGTAACAATGACTCTCTTAAGCTGGGAGTAACCATGACTCTCTTAAAGTGGGAGTAACAATGACTCTCAAGCTGGGAGTAACCATGACTCTCTTAAGGTGGGAGTGACCATTAGTCTCTCTAATTGGAAGTAACCATAACTATCTTATGGTGGGAGTAACTATGACTCTATTATGGCAGGAGTAACAATGACTTTCTGAAGCTGGGAGTAACCATGACTCTCTTAAAGTGGGAGTAACAATGACTCTCTAGCTGAGAGTAACCATGACTCTCTTAAGGTGGGAGTGACCATGAGTCTCTCTAATTGGAAGTAACCATGATTATCTTATGGTGGGAGTAACCTTGACTCTCTTAAGGTAGGATTGACCATGAGTCTGTCTAAAAGGAAGTAATCATAACTAGCTTATGATGGGAGTAACTATGACTCTCTTATGGCAGGAGTAACAATGACTCTCTTAAGCTGGGAGTAACCTTGACTCTCTTAAAGTGGGAGTAACAATGACTCTCAAGCTGGGAGTAACCATGACTCTCTTAAGGTGGGAGTGACCATGAGTCTCTTAAAGTGGGAGTAACAATGACTCTCTAGCTGGGAGTAACCATGACTCTCTTAAGTTGGGAGTGACCATGAGTCTCTCTAATTGGAAGTAACCATGATTATCTTATGGTGGGAGTAACCTTGACTCTCTTAAGGTAGGATTGACCATGAGTCTGTCTAAGTGGAAGTAATCATAACTAGCTTATGATGGGAGTAACTATGACTCTCTTATGGCAGGAGTAACAATGACTCTCTTAAGCTGGGAGTAACCATGACTCTCTTAAAGTGGGAGTAACAATGACTCTCAAGCTGGGAGTAACCATCACTTTCTTAGGGTGGGAGTGACCATGAGTCTCACTAATTGGAAGTAACCATGATTATCTTATGGTGGGAGTAACCTTGACTCTCTTAAGGTAGGATTGACCATGAGTCTGTCTAAGTGGAAGTAATCATAACTAGCTTATGATGGGAGTAACTATGACTCTCTTATGGCAGGAGTAACAATGCCTCTCTTAAGCTGGGAGTAACCATGACTCTCTTAAAGTGGGAGTAACAATGACTCAAGCTGGGAGTAACCATGACTCTCTTAAGGTGGGAGTGACCATGAGTCTCTCTAATTGGAAGTAACCATAACTATCTTATGGTGGGAGTAACTATGACTCTATTATGGCAGGAGTAACAATGACTTTCTGAAGCTGGGAGTAACCATGACTCTCTTAAAGTGGGAGTAACAATGACTCTCAAGCTGGGAGTAACCATGACTCTCTTAAGGTGGGAGTGACCATGAGTCTCTCTAATTGGAAGTAACCATGATTATCTTATGGTGGGAGTAACCTTGACTCTCTTAAGGTAGGATTGACCATGAGTCTGTCTAAGTGGAAGTAATCATAACTAGCTTATGATGGGAGTAACTATGACTCTCTTATGGCAGGAGTAACAATGACTCTCTTAAGCTGGGAGTAACCATGACTCTCTTAAAGTGGGAGTAACAATGACTCTCAAGCTGGGAGTAACCATGACTCTCTTAAGGTGGGAGTGACCACGAGTCTCTCTAATTGGAAGTAACCATGATTATCTTATGGTGGGAGTAACCTTGACTCTCTTAAGGTAGGAGTAACAATGACTCTCTTAAGCTGGGAGTAACCATGACTCTCTTAAAGTGGGAGTAACAATGACTCTCAAGCTGGGAGTAACCATGACTCTCTTAAGGTGGGAGTGCCCATGAGTCTCTCTAAGTGGAAGTAACCATGATTATCTTATGGTGGGAGTAACCTTGACTCTCTTAAGGTAGGATTACCATGAGTCTGTCTAAGTGGAAGTAATCATAACTAGCTTATGATGGGAGTAACAATGACCCTCTTAAGCTGGGAGTAATCATGACTCTCTTAAAGTGGGAGTAACCTTGACTCTCTTAAGGTAGGATTGACCATGCGTCTGTCTAAGTGGAAGTAATCATAACTAGCTTATGATGGGAGTAACTATGACTCTCTTATGGCAGGAGTAACAATGACTCTCTTAAGCTGGGAGTAACCATGACTCTCTTAAAGTGGGAGTAACAATGACTCTCAAGCTGGGAGTAACCATGACTCTCTTAAGGTGGGAGTGACCATGAGTCTCTCTAATTGGAAGTAACCATGATTATCTTATGGTGGGAGTAACCTTGACTCTCTTAAGGTAGGATTGACCATGAGTCTCTCTAATTGGAAGTAACCATGACCACTCTCTTAAGCTGGGAGTAACCATGACTCTCTTAAAGTGGGAGTAACAGTGACTCTCAAGCTGGGAGTAACCATGACTCTCTTAAAGTGGGAGTAACAATGACTCTCTAGCTGAGAGTAACTATGACTCTCTTAAGGTGGGAGTGACCATGAGTCTCTCTAACTGGAAGTAACCATGATTATCTTATGGTGGGAGTAACCTTGACTCTTTTAAGGTAGGATTGACCATGAGTCTCTCTAATTGGAAGTAACCATAACTATCTTATGGTGGGAGTAACTATGACTCTATTATGGCAGGAGTAACAATGACTTTCTGAAGCTGGGAGTAACCATGACTCTCTTAAAGTGGGAGTAACAATGACTCTCTAGCTGAGAGTAACCATGACTCTCTTAAGGTGGGAGTGACCATGAGTCTCTCTAATTGGAAGTAACCATGATTATTTATGGTGGGAGTAACCTTGACTCTCTTAAGGTAGGATTGACCATGAGTCTGTCTAAGTGGAAGTAATCAGAACTAGCTTATGATGGGAGTAACTATGACTCTCTTATGGCAGTAGTAACAATGACTCTCTTAAGCTGGGAGTAACCATGACTCTCTTAAAGTGGGAGTAACAATGACTCTCGAGCTGGGAGTAACCATGACTCTATTAAGGTGGGAGTGACCATTAGTCTCTCTAAGTGGAAGTATCCATGATTATCTTATGGCGGGAGTAACCTTGACTCTCTTAAGGTAGGATTGACCATGAGTCTGTCTAAGTGGAAGTAATCATAACTAGCTTATGATGGTAGTAACTATGACTCTCTTATGTCAGGAGTAACAATGACTCTCTTAAGCTGGGAGTAACCATCACTCTCTTAAGGTGGGAGTGACCATGAGTCTCTCTAATTGGAAGTAACCATGATTATCTTATGGTGGGAGTAACCTTGACTCTCTTAAGGTAGGATTGACCATGAGTCTATCTAAGTGGAAGTAATCATAACTAGCTTATGATGGGAGTAACTATGACTCTCTTATGGCAGGAGTAACAATGACTCTCTTAAGCTGGGAGTAACCATCACTCTCTTAAAGTGGGAGTAACAGTGACTCTCAAGCTGGGAGTAACCATGACTCTCTTAAAGTGGGAGTAACAATGACTCTCAAGCTGGGAGTAACCATTACTCTCTTAAGGTGGGAGTGACCATGAGTCTCTCTAATTGGAAGTAACCATGATTATCTTATGGTGGGAGTAACCTTGACTCTCTTAAGGTAGGATTGACCATGAGTCTCTCTAATTGGAAGTAACCATGATTATCTTATGGTGGGAGTAACCTTGACTCTCTTAAGGTAGGATTGACCATGACTCTCTTAAAGTGGAAGTAATCATAACTAGCTTATGATGGGAGTAACTATGACTCTCTTATGGCAGGAGTAACAATGACTCTCTTAAGCTGGGAGTAACCATGACTCTCTTAAAGTGGGAGTAACAATGACTCTCAAGCTGGGAGTAACCATGACTCTCTTAAGGTGGGAGTGACCATTAGTCTCTCTAAGTGGAAGTAACCATGATTATCTTATGGTGGGAGTAACCTTGACTCTCTTAAGGTAGGAGTAACAATGACTCTCTTAAGCTGGGAGTAACCATGACTCTCTTAAAGTGGGAGTAACAATGACTCTCAAGCTGGGAGTAACCATGACTCTCTTAAGGTGGGAGTGCCCATGAGTCTCTCTAAGTGGAAGTAACCATGATTATCTTATGGTGGGAGTAACCTTGACTCTCTTAAGGTAGGATTGACCATGAGTCTGTCTAAGTGGAAGTAATCATAACTAGCTTATGATGGGAGTAACAATGACCCTCTTAAGCTGGGAGTAATCATGACTCTCTTAAAGTGGGAGTAACCTTGACTCTCTTAAGGTAGGATTGACCATGAGTCTGTCTAAGTGGAAGTAATCATAACTAGCTTATGATGGGAGTAACTATGACTCTCTTATGGCAGGAGTAACAATGACTCTCTTAAGCTGGGAGTAACCATGACTCTCTTAAAGTGGGAGTAACAATGACTCTCAAGCTGGGAGTAACCATCACTCTCTTAGGGTGGGAGTGACCATGAGTCTCACTAATTGGAAGTAACCATGATTATCTTATGGTGGGAGTAACCTTGACTCTCTTAAGGTAGGATTGACCATGAGTCTGTCTAAGTGGAAGTAATCATAACTAGCTTATGATGGGAGTAACTATGACTCTCTTATGGCAGGAGTAACAATGACTCTCTTAAGCTGGGAGTAACCATGACTCTCTTAAAGTGGGAGTAACAATGACTCTCAAGCTGGGAGTAACCATGACTCTCTTAAGGTGGGAGTGACCATGAGTCTCTCTAATTGGAAGTAACCATAACTATCTTATGGTGGGAGTAACTATGACTCTATTATGGCAGGAGTAACAATGACTTTCTGAAGCTGGGAGTAACCATGACTCTCTTAAAGTGGGAGTAACAATGACTCTCAAGCTGGGAGTAACCATGACTCTCTTAAGGTGGGAGTGACCATGAGTCTCTCTAATTGGAAGTAACCATGATTATCTTATGGTGGGAGTAACCTTGACTCTCTTAAGGTAGGATTGACCATGAGTCTGTCTAAGTGGAAGTAATCATAACTAGCTTATGATGGGAGTAACTATGACTCTCTTATGGCAGGAGTAACAATGACTCTCTTAAGCTGGGAGTAACCATGACTCTCTTAAAGTGGGAGTAACAATGACTCTCAAGCTGGGAGTAACCATGACTCTCTTAAGGTGGGAGTGACCACGAGTCTCTCTAATTGGAAGTAACCATGATTATCTTATGGTGGGAGTAACCTTGACTCTCTTAAGGTAGGATTGATCATGAGTCTGTCTAAGTGGAAGTAATCATAACTAGCTTATGATGGGAGTAACAATGACCCTCTTAAGCTGGGAGTAATCATGACTCTCTTAAAGTGGGAGTAACCTTGACTCTCTTAAGGTAGGATTGACCATGCGTCTGTCTAAGTGGAAGTAATCATAACTAGCTTATGATGGGAGTAACTATGACTCTCTTATGGCAGGAGTAACAATGACTCTCTTAAGCTGGGAGTAACCATGACTCTCTTAAAGTGGGAGTAACAATGACTCTCAAGCTGGGAGTAACCATGACTCTCTTAAGGTGGGAGTGACCATGAGTCTCTCTAATTGGAAGTAACCATGATTATCTTATGGTGGGAGTAACCTTGACTCTCTTAAGGTAGGATTGACCATGAGTCTGTCTAAGTGGAAGTAATCATAAAGTGGAAGTAACCATAACTATCTTATGGTGGGAGTAACTATGACTCTATTATGGCAGGAGTAACAATGACTTTCTGAAGCTGGGAGTAACCATGACTCTCTTAAAGTGGGAGAACAATGACTCTCTAGCTGGGAGTAACCATTACTCTCTTAAGGTGGGAGTGACCATGAGTCTCTCTAATTGGAAGTAACCATGATTATCTTATGGTGGGAGTAACCTTGACTCTCTTAAGGTAGGATTGACCATGAGTCTGTCTAAGTGGAAGTAATCATAACTAGCTTATGATGGGAGTAACTATGACTCTCTTATGGCAGGAGTAACAATGACTCTCTTAAGCTGGGAGTAACCTTGACTCTCTTAAAGTGGGAGTAACAATGACTCTCAAGCTGTGAGTAACCATGACTCTCTTAAGGTGGGAGTGACCATGAGTCTCTCTAATTGGAAGTAACCATGATTATCTTATGGTGGGAGTAACCTTGACTCTCTTAAGGTAGGATTGACCATGAGTCTCTCTAAGTGGAAGTAATCATTACTAGCTTATGATGGGAGTAACTATGACTCTCTTATGGCAGGAGTAACAATGACTCTCTTAAGCTGGGAGTAACCATGACTCTCTTAAAGTGGGAGTAACAATGACTCTCAAGCTGGGAGTAACCATGACTCTCTTAAGGTGGGAGTAACAATGACTCTCAAGCTGGGAGTAACCATGACTCTCTTAAGGTGGGAGTGACCATGAGTCTCTCTAATTGGAAGTAACCATGATTATCTTATGGTGGGAGTAACCTTGACTCTCTTAAGGTAGGATTGACCATGAGTCTGTCTAAGTGGAAGTAATCATAACTAGCTTATGATGGGAGTAACTATGACTGTCTTATGGCAGGAGTAACAATGACTCTCTTAAGCTGGGAGTAACAATGACTCTCTTAAAGTGGGAGTAACAATGACTCTCAAGCTGGGAGTAACCATGACTCTCTTAAGGTGGGAGTGACCATGAGTCTCTCTAATTGGAAGTAACCATGATTATCTTATGGTGGGAGTAACCTTGACTCTCTTAAGGTAGGATTGACCATGAGTCTGTCTAAGTGGAAGTAATCATAACTAGCTTATGATGGGAGTAACTATGACTCTCTTATGGCAGGAGTAACAATGACTCTCTTAAGCTGGGAGTAACCATGACTCTCTTAAAGTGGGAGTAACAATGACTCTCAAGCTGGGAGTAACCATCACTTTCTTAGGGTGGGAGTGACCATGAGTCTCACTAATTGGAAGTAACCATGATTATCTTATGGTGGGAGTAACCTTGACTCTCTTAAGGTAGGATTGACCATGAGTCTGTCTAAGTGGAAGTAATCATAACTAGCTTATGATGGGAGTAACTATGACTCTCTTATGGCAGGAGTAACAATGCCTCTCTTAAGCTGGGAGTAACCATGACTCTCTTAAAGTGGGAGTAACAATGACTCAAGCTGGGAGTAACCATGACTCTCTTAAGGTGGGAGTGACCATGAGTCTCTCTAATTGGAAGTAACCATAACTATCTTATGGTGGGAGTAACTATGACTCTATTATGGCAGGAGTAACAATGACTTTCTGAAGCTGGGAGTAACCATGACTCTCTTAAAGTGGGAGTAACAATGACTCTCAAGCTGGGAGTAACCATGACTCTCTTAAGGTGGGAGTGACCATGAGTCTCTCTAATTGGAAGTAACCATGATTATCTTATGGTGGGAGTAACCTTGACTCTCTTAAGGTAGGATTGACCATGAGTCTGTCTAAGTGGAAGTAATCATAACTAGCTTATGATGGGAGTAACTATGACTCTCTTATGGCAGGAGTAACAATGACTCTCTTAAGCTGGGAGTAACCATGACTCTCTTAAAGTGGGAGTAACAATGACTCTCAAGCTGGGAGTAACCATGACTCTCTTAAGGTGGGAGTGACCACGAGTCTCTCTAATTGGAAGTAACCATGATTATCTTATGGTGGGAGTAACCTTGACTCTCTTAAGGTAGGAGTAACAATGACTCTCTTAAGCTGGGAGTAACCATGACTCTCTTAAAGTGGGAGTAACAATGACTCTCAAGCTGGGAGTAACCATGACTCTCTTAAGGTGGGAGTGCCCATGAGTCTCTCTAAGTGGAAGTAACCATGATTATCTTATGGTGGGAGTAACCTTGACTCTCTTAAGGTAGGATTACCATGAGTCTGTCTAAGTGGAAGTAATCATAACTAGCTTATGATGGGAGTAACAATGACCCTCTTAAGCTGGGAGTAATCATGACTCTCTTAAAGTGGGAGTAACCTTGACTCTCTTAAGGTAGGATTGACCATGCGTCTGTCTAAGTGGAAGTAATCATAACTAGCTTATGATGGGAGTAACTATGACTCTCTTATGGCAGGAGTAACAATGACTCTCTTAAGCTGGGAGTAACCATGACTCTCTTAAAGTGGGAGTAACAATGACTCTCAAGCTGGGAGTAACCATGACTCTCTTAAGGTGGGAGTGACCATGAGTCTCTCTAATTGGAAGTAACCATGATTATCTTATGGTGGGAGTAACCTTGACTCTCTTAAGGTAGGATTGACCATGAGTCTCTCTAATTGGAAGTAACCATGACCACTCTCTTAAGCTGGGAGTAACCATGACTCTCTTAAAGTGGGAGTAACAGTGACTCTCAAGCTGGGAGTAACCATGACTCTCTTAAAGTGGGAGTAACAATGACTCTCTAGCTGAGAGTAACTATGACTCTCTTAAGGTGGGAGTGACCATGAGTCTCTCTAACTGGAAGTAACCATGATTATCTTATGGTGGGAGTAACCTTGACTCTTTTAAGGTAGGATTGACCATGAGTCTCTCTAATTGGAAGTAACCATAACTATCTTATGGTGGGAGTAACTATGACTCTATTATGGCAGGAGTAACAATGACTTTCTGAAGCTGGGAGTAACCATGACTCTCTTAAAGTGGGAGTAACAATGACTCTCTAGCTGAGAGTAACCATGACTCTCTTAAGGTGGGAGTGACCATGAGTCTCTCTAATTGGAAGTAACCATGATTATTTATGGTGGGAGTAACCTTGACTCTCTTAAGGTAGGATTGACCATGAGTCTGTCTAAGTGGAAGTAATCAGAACTAGCTTATGATGGGAGTAACTATGACTCTCTTATGGCAGTAGTAACAATGACTCTCTTAAGCTGGGAGTAACCATGACTCTCTTAAAGTGGGAGTAACAATGACTCTCGAGCTGGGAGTAACCATGACTCTATTAAGGTGGGAGTGACCATTAGTCTCTCTAAGTGGAAGTATCCATGATTATCTTATGGCGGGAGTAACCTTGACTCTCTTAAGGTAGGATTGACCATGAGTCTGTCTAAGTGGAAGTAATCATAACTAGCTTATGATGGTAGTAACTATGACTCTCTTATGTCAGGAGTAACAATGACTCTCTTAAGCTGGGAGTAACCATCACTCTCTTAAGGTGGGAGTGACCATGAGTCTCTCTAATTGGAAGTAACCATGATTATCTTATGGTGGGAGTAACCTTGACTCTCTTAAGGTAGGATTGACCATGAGTCTATCTAAGTGGAAGTAATCATAACTAGCTTATGATGGGAGTAACTATGACTCTCTTATGGCAGGAGTAACAATGACTCTCTTAAGCTGGGAGTAACCATCACTCTCTTAAAGTGGGAGTAACAGTGACTCTCAAGCTGGGAGTAACCATGACTCTCTTAAAGTGGGAGTAACAATGACTCTCAAGCTGGGAGTAACCATTACTCTCTTAAGGTGGGAGTGACCATGAGTCTCTCTAATTGGAAGTAACCATGATTATCTTATGGTGGGAGTAACCTTGACTCTCTTAAGGTAGGATTGACCATGAGTCTCTCTAATTGGAAGTAACCATGATTATCTTATGGTGGGAGTAACCTTGACTCTCTTAAGGTAGGATTGACCATGACTCTCTTAAAGTGGAAGTAATCATAACTAGCTTATGATGGGAGTAACTATGACTCTCTTATGGCAGGAGTAACAATGACTCTCTTAAGCTGGGAGTAACCATGACTCTCTTAAAGTGGGAGTAACAATGACTCTCAAGCTGGGAGTAACCATGACTCTCTTAAGGTGGGAGTGACCATTAGTCTCTCTAAGTGGAAGTAACCATGATTATCTTATGGTGGGAGTAACCTTGACTCTCTTAAGGTAGGAGTAACAATGACTCTCTTAAGCTGGGAGTAACCATGACTCTCTTAAAGTGGGAGTAACAATGACTCTCAAGCTGGGAGTAACCATGACTCTCTTAAGGTGGGAGTGCCCATGAGTCTCTCTAAGTGGAAGTAACCATGATTATCTTATGGTGGGAGTAACCTTGACTCTCTTAAGGTAGGATTGACCATGAGTCTGTCTAAGTGGAAGTAATCATAACTAGCTTATGATGGGAGTAACAATGACCCTCTTAAGCTGGGAGTAATCATGACTCTCTTAAAGTGGGAGTAACCTTGACTCTCTTAAGGTAGGATTGACCATGAGTCTGTCTAAGTGGAAGTAATCATAACTAGCTTATGATGGGAGTAACTATGACTCTCTTATGGCAGGAGTAACAATGACTCTCTTAAGCTGGGAGTAACCATGACTCTCTTAAAGTGGGAGTAACAATGACTCTCAAGCTGGGAGTAACCATCACTCTCTTAGGGTGGGAGTGACCATGAGTCTCACTAATTGGAAGTAACCATGATTATCTTATGGTGGGAGTAACCTTGACTCTCTTAAGGTAGGATTGACCATGAGTCTGTCTAAGTGGAAGTAATCATAACTAGCTTATGATGGGAGTAACTATGACTCTCTTATGGCAGGAGTAACAATGACTCTCTTAAGCTGGGAGTAACCATGACTCTCTTAAAGTGGGAGTAACAATGACTCTCAAGCTGGGAGTAACCATGACTCTCTTAAGGTGGGAGTGACCATGAGTCTCTCTAATTGGAAGTAACCATAACTATCTTATGGTGGGAGTAACTATGACTCTATTATGGCAGGAGTAACAATGACTTTCTGAAGCTGGGAGTAACCATGACTCTCTTAAAGTGGGAGTAACAATGACTCTCAAGCTGGGAGTAACCATGACTCTCTTAAGGTGGGAGTGACCATGAGTCTCTCTAATTGGAAGTAACCATGATTATCTTATGGTGGGAGTAACCTTGACTCTCTTAAGGTAGGATTGACCATGAGTCTGTCTAAGTGGAAGTAATCATAACTAGCTTATGATGGGAGTAACTATGACTCTCTTATGGCAGGAGTAACAATGACTCTCTTAAGCTGGGAGTAACCATGACTCTCTTAAAGTGGGAGTAACAATGACTCTCAAGCTGGGAGTAACCATGACTCTCTTAAGGTGGGAGTGACCACGAGTCTCTCTAATTGGAAGTAACCATGATTATCTTATGGTGGGAGTAACCTTGACTCTCTTAAGGTAGGATTGATCATGAGTCTGTCTAAGTGGAAGTAATCATAACTAGCTTATGATGGGAGTAACAATGACCCTCTTAAGCTGGGAGTAATCATGACTCTCTTAAAGTGGGAGTAACCTTGACTCTCTTAAGGTAGGATTGACCATGCGTCTGTCTAAGTGGAAGTAATCATAACTAGCTTATGATGGGAGTAACTATGACTCTCTTATGGCAGGAGTAACAATGACTCTCTTAAGCTGGGAGTAACCATGACTCTCTTAAAGTGGGAGTAACAATGACTCTCAAGCTGGGAGTAACCATGACTCTCTTAAGGTGGGAGTGACCATGAGTCTCTCTAATTGGAAGTAACCATGATTATCTTATGGTGGGAGTAACCTTGACTCTCTTAAGGTAGGATTGACCATGAGTCTGTCTAAGTGGAAGTAATCATAAAGTGGAAGTAACCATAACTATCTTATGGTGGGAGTAACTATGACTCTATTATGGCAGGAGTAACAATGACTTTCTGAAGCTGGGAGTAACCATGACTCTCTTAAAGTGGGAGAACAATGACTCTCTAGCTGGGAGTAACCATTACTCTCTTAAGGTGGGAGTGACCATGAGTCTCTCTAATTGGAAGTAACCATGATTATCTTATGGTGGGAGTAACCTTGACTCTCTTAAGGTAGGATTGACCATGAGTCTGTCTAAGTGGAAGTAATCATAACTAGCTTATGATGGGAGTAACTATGACTCTCTTATGGCAGGAGTAACAATGACTCTCTTAAGCTGGGAGTAACCTTGACTCTCTTAAAGTGGGAGTAACAATGACTCTCAAGCTGTGAGTAACCATGACTCTCTTAAGGTGGGAGTGACCATGAGTCTCTCTAATTGGAAGTAACCATGATTATCTTATGGTGGGAGTAACCTTGACTCTCTTAAGGTAGGATTGACCATGAGTCTCTCTAAGTGGAAGTAATCATTACTAGCTTATGATGGGAGTAACTATGACTCTCTTATGGCAGGAGTAACAATGACTCTCTTAAGCTGGGAGTAACCATGACTCTCTTAAAGTGGGAGTAACAATGACTCTCAAGCTGGGAGTAACCATGACTCTCTTAAGGTGGGAGTAACAATGACTCTCAAGCTGGGAGTAACCATGACTCTCTTAAGGTGGGAGTGACCATGAGTCTCTCTAATTGGAAGTAACCATGATTATCTTATGGTGGGAGTAACCTTGACTCTCTTAAGGTAGGATTGACCATGAGTCTGTCTAAGTGGAAGTAATCATAACTAGCTTATGATGGGAGTAACTATGACTGTCTTATGGCAGGAGTAACAATGACTCTCTTAAGCTGGGAGTAACAATGACTCTCTTAAAGTGGGAGTAACAATGACTCTCAAGCTGGGAGTAACCATGACTCTCTTAAGGTGGGAGTGACCATGAGTCTCTCTAATTGGAAGTAACCATAACTATCTTATGGTGGGAGTAACTATGACTCTATTATGGCAGGAGTAACAATGACTTTCTGAAGCTGGGAGTAACCATGACTCTCTTAAAGTGGGAGTAACAATGACTCTCTAGCTGAGAGTAACCATGACTCTCTTAAGGTGGGAGTGACCATGAGTCTCTCTAATTGGAAGTAACCATGATTATCTTATGGTGGGAGTAACCTTGACTCTCTTAAGGTAGGATTGACCATGAGTCTGTCTAAGTGGAAGTAATCATAAAGTGGAAGTAACCATACCTATCTTATGGTGGGAGTAACTATGACTCTATTATGGCAGGAGTAACAATGACTTTCTGAAGCTGGGAGTAACCATGACTCTCTTAAAGTGGGAGTAACAATGACTCTCTAGCTGGGAGTAACCATTACTCTCTTAAGGTGGGAGTGACCATGAGTCTCTCTAATTGGAAGTAACCATGATTATCTTATGGTGGGAGTAACCTTGACTCTCTTAAGGTAGGATTGACCATGAGTCTGTCTAAGTGGAAGTAATCATAACTAGCTTATGATGGGAGTAACTATGACTCTCTTATGTCAGGAGTAACAATGACTCTCTTAAGCTGGGAGTAACCATCACTCTCTTAAGGTGGGAGTGACCATGAGTCTCTCTAATTGGAAGTAACCATGATTATCTTATGGTGGGAGTAACCTTGACTCTCTTAAGGTAGGATTGACCATGAGTCTATCTAAGTGGAAGTAATCATAACTAGCTTATGATGGGAGTAACTATGACTCTCTTATGGCAGGAGTAACAATGACTCTCTTAAGCTGGGAGTAACCATGACTCTCTTAAAGTGGGAGTAACAGTGACTCTCAAGCTGGGAGTAACCATGACTCTCTTAAAGTGGGAGTAACAATGACTCTCAAGCTGGGAGTAACCATTACTCTCTTAAGGTGGGAGTGACCATGAGTCTCTCTAATTGGAAGTAACCATGATTATCTTATGGTGGGAGTAACCTTGACTCTCTTAAGGTAGGATTGACCATGAGTCTGTCTAAGTGGAAGTAATCATAACTAGCTTATGATGGGAGTAACTATGACTCTCTTATGGCAGGAGTAACAATGACTCTCTTAAGCTGGGAGTAACCATGACTCTCTTAAGGTGGGAGTGACCATGAGTCTCTCTAATTGGAAGTAACCATGATTATCTTATGGTGGGAGTAACCTTGACTCTCTTAAGGTAGGATTGACCATGAGTCTGTCTAAGTGGAAGTAATCATAACTAGCTTATGATGGGAGTAACTATGACTCTCTTATGGCAGGAGTAACAATGACTCTCTTAAGCTGGGAGTAACCATGACTCTCTTAAAGTGGGAGTAACAGTGACTCTCAAGCTGGGAGTAACCATGACTCTCTTAAAGTGGGAGTAACAATGACTCTCAAGCTGGGAGTAACCATTACTCTCTTAAGGTGGGAGTGACCATGAGTCTCTCTAATTGGAAGTAACCATGATTATCTTATGGTGGGAGTAACCTTGACTCTCTTAAGGTAGGATTGACCATGAGTCTGTCTAAGTGGAAGTAATCATAACTAGCTTATGATGGGAGTAACTTTGACTCTCTTATGGCAGGAGTAACAATGACTCTCTTAACCTGGCTTAACCATGACTCTCTTAAAGTGGGAGTAACAGTGACTCTCAAGCTGGGAGTAACCATGACTCTCTTAAAGTGGGAGTAACAATGACTCTCTAGCTGAGAGTAACCATGACTCTCTTAAGGTGGGAGTGACCATGAGTCTCTCTAATTGGAAGTAACCATGATTATCTTATGGTGGGAGTAACCTTGACTCTCTTAAGGTAGGATTGACCATGAGTCTGTCTAAGTGGAAGTAATCATAACTAGCTTATGATGGGAGTAACTATGACTCTCTTATGGCAGGAGTAACAATGACTCTCTTAAGCTGGGAGTAACCATGACTCTCTTAAAGTGGGAGTAACAATGACTCTCAAGCTGGGAGTAACCATGACTCTCTTAAGGTGGGAGTGACCATGAGTCTCTCTAATTGGAAGTAACCATGATTATCTTATGGTGGGAGTAACCTTGACTCTCTTAAGGTAGGATTGACCATGAGTCTGTCTAAGTGGAAGTAATCATAACTAGCTTATGATGGGAGTAACTATGACTCTCTTATGTCAGGAGTAACAATGACTCTCTTAAGCTGGGAGTAACCATCACTCTCTTAAGGTGGGAGTGACCATGAGTCTCTCTAATTGGAAGTAACCATGATTATCTTATGGTGGGAGTAACCTTGACTCTCTTAAGGTAGGATTGACCATGAGTCTATCTAAGTGGAAGTAATCATAACTAGCTTATGATGGGAGTAACTATGACTCTCTTATGGCAGGAGTAACAATGACTCTCTTAAGCTGGGAGTAACCATGACTCTCTTAAAGTGGGAGTAACAGTGACTCTCAAGCTGGGAGTAACCATGACTCTCTTAAAGTGGGAGTAACAATGACTCTCAAGCTGGGAGTAACCATTACTCTCTTAAGGTGGGAGTGACCATGAGTCTCTCTAATTGGAAGTAACCATGATTATCTTATGGTGGGAGTAACCTTGACTCTCTTAAGGTAGGATTGACCATGAGTCTGTCTAAGTGGAAGTAATCATAACTAGCTTATGATGGGAGTAACTATGACTCTCTTATGGCAGGAGTAACAATGACTCTCTTAAGCTGGGAGTAACCATGACTCTCTTAAGGTGGGAGTGACCATGAGTCTCTCTAATTGGAAGTAACCATGATTATCTTATGGTGGGAGTAACCTTGACTCTCTTAAGGTAGGATTGACCATGAGTCTGTCTAAGTGGAAGTAATCATAACTAGCTTATGATGGGAGTAACTATGACTCTCTTATGGCAGGAGTAACAATGACTCTCTTAAGCTGGGAGTAACCATGACTCTCTTAAAGTGGGAGTAACAGTGACTCTCAAGCTGGGAGTAACCATGACTCTCTTAAAGTGGGAGTAACAATGACTCTCAAGCTGGGAGTAACCATTACTCTCTTAAGGTGGGAGTGACCATGAGTCTCTCTAATTGGAAGTAACCATGATTATCTTATGGTGGGAGTAACCTTGACTCTCTTAAGGTAGGATTGACCATGAGTCTGTCTAAGTGGAAGTAATCATAACTAGCTTATGATGGGAGTAACTATGACTCTCTTATGGCAGGAGTAACAATGACTCTCTTAAGCTGGGAGTAACCATGACTCTCTTAAAGTGGGAGTAACAATGACTCTCAAGCTGGGAGTAACCATGACTCTCTTAAGGTGGGAGTGACCATGAGTCTCTCTAATTGGAAGTAACCATAACTATCTTATGGTGGGAGTAACTATGACTCTATTATGGCAGGAGTAACAATGACTTTCTGAAGCTGAGAGTAACCATGACTCTCTTAAAGTGGGAGTAACAATGACTCTCTAGCTGAGAGTAACCATGACTCTCTTAAGGTGGGAGTGACCATGAGTCTCTCTAATTGGAAGTAACCATGATTATCTTATGGTGGGAGTAACCTTGACTCTCTTAAGGTAGGATTGACCATGAGTCTGTCTAAGTGGAAGTAATCATAACTAGCTTATGATGGGAGTAACTATGACTCTCTTATGGCAGGAGTAACAATGACTCTCTTAAGCTGGGAGTAATCATGACTCTCTTAAAGTGGGAGTAACAATGACTCTCTAGCTGGGAGTAACCATTACTCTCTTAAGGTGGGAGTGACCATGAGTCTCTCTAATTGGAAGTAACCATGATTATCTTATGGTGGGAGTAACCTTGACTCTCTTAAGGTAGGAGTAACAATGACTCTCTTAAGCTGGGAGTAACCATGACTCTCTTAAAGTGGGAGTAACAATGACTCTCAAGCTGGGAGTAACCATGACTCTCTTAAGGTGGGAGTGCCCATGAGTCTCTCTAAGTGGAAGTAACCATGATTATCTTATGGTGGGAGTAACCTTGACTCTCTTAAGGTAGGATTGACCATGAGTCTGTCTAAGTGGAAGTAATAATAACTAGCTTATGATGGGAGTAACAATGACTCTCTTAAGCTGGGAGTAATCATGACTCTCTTAAAGTGGGAGTAACCTTGACTCTCTTAAGGTAGGATTGACCATGCGTCTGTCTAAGTGGAAGTAATCATAACTAGCTTATGATGGGAGTAACTATGACTCTCTTATGGCAGGAGTAACAATGACTCTCTTAAGCTGGGAGTAACCATGACTCTCTTAAAGTGGGAGTAACCATGACTCTCTTAAAGTGGGAGTAACAATGACTCTCAAGCTGGGAGTAACCATTACTCTCTTAAGGTGGGAGTGACCATGAGTCTCTCTAATTGGAAGTAACCATGATTATCTTATGGTGGGAGTAACCTTGACTCTCTTAAGGTAGGATTGACCATGAGTCTGTCTAAGTGGAAGTAATCATAACTAGCTTATGATGGGAGTAACTTTGACTCTCTTATGGCAGGAGTAACAATGACTCTCTTAACCTGGCTTAACCATGACTCTCTTAAAGTGGGAGTAACAGTGACTCTCAAGCTGGGAGTAACCATGACTCTCTTAAAGTGGGAGTAACAACGACTCTCTAGCTGAGAGTAACCATGACTCTCTTAAGGTGGGAGTGACCATGAGTCTCTCTAATTGGAAGTAACCATGATTATCTTATGGTGGGAGTAACCTTGACTCTCTTAAGGTAGGATTGACCATGAGTCTGTCTAAGTGGAAGTAATCATAACTAGCTTATGATGGGAGTAACTATGACTCTCTTATGGCAGGAGTAACAATGACTCTCTTAAGCTGGGAGTAACCATGACTCTCTTAAAGTGGGAGTAACAATGACTCTCAAGCTGGGAGTAACCATGACTCTCTTAAGGTGGGAGTGACCATGAGTCTCTCTAATTGGAAGTAACCATGATTATCTTATGGTGGGAGTAACCTTGACTCTCTTAAGGTAGGATTGACCATGAGTCTGTCTAAGTGGAAGTAATCATAACTAGCTTATGATGGGAGTAACTATGACTCTCTTATGGCAGGAGTAACAATGACTCTCTTAAGCTGGGAGTAACCATGACTCTCTTAAAGTGGGAGTAACAATGACTCTCAAGCTGGGAGTAACCATGACTCTCTTAAGGTGGGAGTGACCACGAGTCTCTCTAATTGGAAGTAACCATGATTATCTTATGGTGGGAGTAACCTTGACTCTCTTAAGGTAGGATTGATCATGAGTCTGTCTAAGTGGAAGTAATCATAACTAGCTTATGATGGGAGTAACAATGACCCTCTTAAGCTGGGAGTAATCATGACTCTCTTAAAGTGGGAGTAACCTTGACTCTCTTAAGGTAGGATTGACCATGCGTCTGTCTAAGTGGAAGTAATCATAACTAGCTTATGATGGGAGTAACTATGACTCTCTTATGGCAGGAGTAACAATGACTCTCTTAAGCTGGGAGTAACCATGACTCTCTTAAAGTGGGAGTAACAATGACTCTCAAGCTGGGAGTAACCATGACTCTCTTAAGGTGGGAGTGACCATGAGTCTCTCTAATTGGAAGTAACCATGATTATCTTATGGTGGGAGTAACCTTGACTCTCTTAAGGTAGGATTGACCATGAGTCTGTCTAAGTGGAAGTAATCATAAAGTGGAAGTAACCATAACTATCTTATGGTGGGAGTAACTATGACTCTATTATGGCAGGAGTAACAATGACTTTCTGAAGCTGGGAGTAACCATGACTCTCTTAAAGTGGGAGAACAATGACTCTCTAGCTGGGAGTAACCATTACTCTCTTAAGGTGGGAGTGACCATGAGTCTCTCTAATTGGAAGTAACCATGATTATCTTATGGTGGGAGTAACCTTGACTCTCTTAAGGTAGGATTGACCATGAGTCTGTCTAAGTGGAAGTAATCATAACTAGCTTATGATGGGAGTAACTATGACTCTCTTATGGCAGGAGTAACAATGACTCTCTTAAGCTGGGAGTAACCTTGACTCTCTTAAAGTGGGAGTAACAATGACTCTCAAGCTGTGAGTAACCATGACTCTCTTAAGGTGGGAGTGACCATGAGTCTCTCTAATTGGAAGTAACCATGATTATCTTATGGTGGGAGTAACCTTGACTCTCTTAAGGTAGGATTGACCATGAGTCTCTCTAAGTGGAAGTAATCATTACTAGCTTATGATGGGAGTAACTATGACTCTCTTATGGCAGGAGTAACAATGACTCTCTTAAGCTGGGAGTAACCATGACTCTCTTAAAGTGGGAGTAACAATGACTCTCAAGCTGGGAGTAACCATGACTCTCTTAAGGTGGGAGTAACAATGACTCTCAAGCTGGGAGTAACCATGACTCTCTTAAGGTGGGAGTGACCATGAGTCTCTCTAATTGGAAGTAACCATGATTATCTTATGGTGGGAGTAACCTTGACTCTCTTAAGGTAGGATTGACCATGAGTCTGTCTAAGTGGAAGTAATCATAACTAGCTTATGATGGGAGTAACTATGACTGTCTTATGGCAGGAGTAACAATGACTCTCTTAAGCTGGGAGTAACAATGACTCTCTTAAAGTGGGAGTAACAATGACTCTCAAGCTGGGAGTAACCATGACTCTCTTAAGGTGGGAGTGACCATGAGTCTCTCTAATTGGAAGTAACCATAACTATCTTATGGTGGGAGTAACTATGACTCTATTATGGCAGGAGTAACAATGACTTTCTGAAGCTGGGAGTAACCATGACTCTCTTAAAGTGGGAGTAACAATGACTCTCTAGCTGAGAGTAACCATGACTCTCTTAAGGTGGGAGTGACCATGAGTCTCTCTAATTGGAAGTAACCATGATTATCTTATGGTGGGAGTAACCTTGACTCTCTTAAGGTAGGATTGACCATGAGTCTGTCTAAGTGGAAGTAATCATAAAGTGGAAGTAACCATACCTATCTTATGGTGGGAGTAACTATGACTCTATTATGGCAGGAGTAACAATGACTTTCTGAAGCTGGGAGTAACCATGACTCTCTTAAAGTGGGAGTAACAATGACTCTCTAGCTGGGAGTAACCATTACTCTCTTAAGGTGGGAGTGACCATGAGTCTCTCTAATTGGAAGTAACCATGATTATCTTATGGTGGGAGTAACCTTGACTCTCTTAAGGTAGGATTGACCATGAGTCTGTCTAAGTGGAAGTAATCATAACTAGCTTATGATGGGAGTAACTATGACTCTCTTATGTCAGGAGTAACAATGACTCTCTTAAGCTGGGAGTAACCATCACTCTCTTAAGGTGGGAGTGACCATGAGTCTCTCTAATTGGAAGTAACCATGATTATCTTATGGTGGGAGTAACCTTGACTCTCTTAAGGTAGGATTGACCATGAGTCTATCTAAGTGGAAGTAATCATAACTAGCTTATGATGGGAGTAACTATGACTCTCTTATGGCAGGAGTAACAATGACTCTCTTAAGCTGGGAGTAACCATGACTCTCTTAAAGTGGGAGTAACAGTGACTCTCAAGCTGGGAGTAACCATGACTCTCTTAAAGTGGGAGTAACAATGACTCTCAAGCTGGGAGTAACCATTACTCTCTTAAGGTGGGAGTGACCATGAGTCTCTCTAATTGGAAGTAACCATGATTATCTTATGGTGGGAGTAACCTTGACTCTCTTAAGGTAGGATTGACCATGAGTCTGTCTAAGTGGAAGTAATCATAACTAGCTTATGATGGGAGTAACTATGACTCTCTTATGGCAGGAGTAACAATGACTCTCTTAAGCTGGGAGTAACCATGACTCTCTTAAGGTGGGAGTGACCATGAGTCTCTCTAATTGGAAGTAACCATGATTATCTTATGGTGGGAGTAACCTTGACTCTCTTAAGGTAGGATTGACCATGAGTCTGTCTAAGTGGAAGTAATCATAACTAGCTTATGATGGGAGTAACTATGACTCTCTTATGGCAGGAGTAACAATGACTCTCTTAAGCTGGGAGTAACCATGACTCTCTTAAAGTGGGAGTAACAGTGACTCTCAAGCTGGGAGTAACCATGACTCTCTTAAAGTGGGAGTAACAATGACTCTCAAGCTGGGAGTAACCATTACTCTCTTAAGGTGGGAGTGACCATGAGTCTCTCTAATTGGAAGTAACCATGATTATCTTATGGTGGGAGTAACCTTGACTCTCTTAAGGTAGGATTGACCATGAGTCTGTCTAAGTGGAAGTAATCATAACTAGCTTATGATGGGAGTAACTTTGACTCTCTTATGGCAGGAGTAACAATGACTCTCTTAACCTGGCTTAACCATGACTCTCTTAAAGTGGGAGTAACAGTGACTCTCAAGCTGGGAGTAACCATGACTCTCTTAAAGTGGGAGTAACAATGACTCTCTAGCTGAGAGTAACCATGACTCTCTTAAGGTGGGAGTGACCATGAGTCTCTCTAATTGGAAGTAACCATGATTATCTTATGGTGGGAGTAACCTTGACTCTCTTAAGGTAGGATTGACCATGAGTCTGTCTAAGTGGAAGTAATCATAACTAGCTTATGATGGGAGTAACTATGACTCTCTTATGGCAGGAGTAACAATGACTCTCTTAAGCTGGGAGTAACCATGACTCTCTTAAAGTGGGAGTAACAATGACTCTCAAGCTGGGAGTAACCATGACTCTCTTAAGGTGGGAGTGACCATGAGTCTCTCTAATTGGAAGTAACCATGATTATCTTATGGTGGGAGTAACCTTGACTCTCTTAAGGTAGGATTGACCATGAGTCTGTCTAAGTGGAAGTAATCATAACTAGCTTATGATGGGAGTAACTATGACTCTCTTATGTCAGGAGTAACAATGACTCTCTTAAGCTGGGAGTAACCATCACTCTCTTAAGGTGGGAGTGACCATGAGTCTCTCTAATTGGAAGTAACCATGATTATCTTATGGTGGGAGTAACCTTGACTCTCTTAAGGTAGGATTGACCATGAGTCTATCTAAGTGGAAGTAATCATAACTAGCTTATGATGGGAGTAACTATGACTCTCTTATGGCAGGAGTAACAATGACTCTCTTAAGCTGGGAGTAACCATGACTCTCTTAAAGTGGGAGTAACAGTGACTCTCAAGCTGGGAGTAACCATGACTCTCTTAAAGTGGGAGTAACAATGACTCTCAAGCTGGGAGTAACCATTACTCTCTTAAGGTGGGAGTGACCATGAGTCTCTCTAATTGGAAGTAACCATGATTATCTTATGGTGGGAGTAACCTTGACTCTCTTAAGGTAGGATTGACCATGAGTCTGTCTAAGTGGAAGTAATCATAACTAGCTTATGATGGGAGTAACTATGACTCTCTTATGGCAGGAGTAACAATGACTCTCTTAAGCTGGGAGTAACCATGACTCTCTTAAGGTGGGAGTGACCATGAGTCTCTCTAATTGGAAGTAACCATGATTATCTTATGGTGGGAGTAACCTTGACTCTCTTAAGGTAGGATTGACCATGAGTCTGTCTAAGTGGAAGTAATCATAACTAGCTTATGATGGGAGTAACTATGACTCTCTTATGGCAGGAGTAACAATGACTCTCTTAAGCTGGGAGTAACCATGACTCTCTTAAAGTGGGAGTAACAGTGACTCTCAAGCTGGGAGTAACCATGACTCTCTTAAAGTGGGAGTAACAATGACTCTCAAGCTGGGAGTAACCATTACTCTCTTAAGGTGGGAGTGACCATGAGTCTCTCTAATTGGAAGTAACCATGATTATCTTATGGTGGGAGTAACCTTGACTCTCTTAAGGTAGGATTGACCATGAGTCTGTCTAAGTGGAAGTAATCATAACTAGCTTATGATGGGAGTAACTATGACTCTCTTATGGCAGGAGTAACAATGACTCTCTTAAGCTGGGAGTAACCATGACTCTCTTAAAGTGGGAGTAACAATGACTCTCAAGCTGGGAGTAACCATGACTCTCTTAAGGTGGGAGTGACCATGAGTCTCTCTAATTGGAAGTAACCATAACTATCTTATGGTGGGAGTAACTATGACTCTATTATGGCAGGAGTAACAATGACTTTCTGAAGCTGAGAGTAACCATGACTCTCTTAAAGTGGGAGTAACAATGACTCTCTAGCTGAGAGTAACCATGACTCTCTTAAGGTGGGAGTGACCATGAGTCTCTCTAATTGGAAGTAACCATGATTATCTTATGGTGGGAGTAACCTTGACTCTCTTAAGGTAGGATTGACCATGAGTCTGTCTAAGTGGAAGTAATCATAACTAGCTTATGATGGGAGTAACTATGACTCTCTTATGGCAGGAGTAACAATGACTCTCTTAAGCTGGGAGTAATCATGACTCTCTTAAAGTGGGAGTAACAATGACTCTCTAGCTGGGAGTAACCATTACTCTCTTAAGGTGGGAGTGACCATGAGTCTCTCTAATTGGAAGTAACCATGATTATCTTATGGTGGGAGTAACCTTGACTCTCTTAAGGTAGGAGTAACAATGACTCTCTTAAGCTGGGAGTAACCATGACTCTCTTAAAGTGGGAGTAACAATGACTCTCAAGCTGGGAGTAACCATGACTCTCTTAAGGTGGGAGTGCCCATGAGTCTCTCTAAGTGGAAGTAACCATGATTATCTTATGGTGGGAGTAACCTTGACTCTCTTAAGGTAGGATTGACCATGAGTCTGTCTAAGTGGAAGTAATAATAACTAGCTTATGATGGGAGTAACAATGACTCTCTTAAGCTGGGAGTAATCATGACTCTCTTAAAGTGGGAGTAACCTTGACTCTCTTAAGGTAGGATTGACCATGCGTCTGTCTAAGTGGAAGTAATCATAACTAGCTTATGATGGGAGTAACTATGACTCTCTTATGGCAGGAGTAACAATGACTCTCTTAAGCTGGGAGTAACCATGACTCTCTTAAAGTGGGAGTAACCATGACTCTCTTAAAGTGGGAGTAACAATGACTCTCAAGCTGGGAGTAACCATTACTCTCTTAAGGTGGGAGTGACCATGAGTCTCTCTAATTGGAAGTAACCATGATTATCTTATGGTGGGAGTAACCTTGACTCTCTTAAGGTAGGATTGACCATGAGTCTGTCTAAGTGGAAGTAATCATAACTAGCTTATGATGGGAGTAACTTTGACTCTCTTATGGCAGGAGTAACAATGACTCTCTTAACCTGGCTTAACCATGACTCTCTTAAAGTGGGAGTAACAGTGACTCTCAAGCTGGGAGTAACCATGACTCTCTTAAAGTGGGAGTAACAACGACTCTCTAGCTGAGAGTAACCATGACTCTCTTAAGGTGGGAGTGACCATGAGTCTCTCTAATTGGAAGTAACCATGATTATCTTATGGTGGGAGTAACCTTGACTCTCTTAAGGTAGGATTGACCATGAGTCTGTCTAAGTGGAAGTAATCATAACTAGCTTATGATGGGAGTAACTATGACTCTCTTATGGCAGGAGTAACAATGACTCTCTTAAGCTGGGAGTAACCATGACTCTCTTAAAGTGGGAGTAACAATGACTCTCAAGCTGGGAGTAACCATGACTCTCTTAAGGTGGGAGTGACCATGAGTCTCTCTAATTGGAAGTAACCATGATTATCTTATGGTGGGAGTAACCTTGACTCTCTTAAGGTAGGATTGACCATGAGTCTGTCTAAGTGGAAGTAATCATAACTAGCTTATGATGGGAGTAACTATGACTCTCTTATGTCAGGAGTAACAATGACTCTCTTAAGCTGGGAGTAACCATCACTCTCTTAAGGTGGGAGTGACCATGAGTCTCTCTAATTGGAAGTAACCATGATTATCTTATGGTGGGAGTAACCTTGACTCTCTTAAGGTAGGATTGACCATGAGTCTATCTAAGTGGAAGTAATCATAACTAGCTTATGATGGGAGTAACTATGACTCTCTTATGGCAGGAGTAACAATGACTCTCTTAAGCTGGGAGTAACCATGACTCTCTTAAAGTGGGAGTAACAGTGACTCTCAAGCTGGGAGTAACCATGACTCTCTTAAAGTGGGAGTAACAATGACTCTCAAGCTGGGAGTAACCATTACTCTCTTAAGGTGGGAGTGACCATGAGTCTCTCTAATTGGAAGTAACCATGATTATCTTATGGTGGGAGTAACCTTGACTCTCTTAAGGTAGGATTGACCATGAGTCTGTCTAAGTGGAAGTAATCATAACTAGCTTATGATGGGAGTAACTATGACTCTCTTATGGCAGGAGTAACAATGACTCTCTTAAGCTGGGAGTAACCATGACTCTCTTAAGGTGGGAGTGACCATGAGTCTCTCTAATTGGAAGTAACCATGATTATCTTATGGTGGGAGTAACCTTGACTCTCTTAAGGTAGGATTGACCATGAGTCTGTCTAAGTGGAAGTAATCATAACTAGCTTATGATGGGAGTAACTATGACTCTCTTATGGCAGGAGTAACAATGACTCTCTTAAGCTGGGAGTAACCATGACTCTCTTAAAGTGGGAGTAACAGTGACTCTCAAGCTGGGAGTAACCATGACTCTCTTAAAGTGGGAGTAACAATGACTCTCTAGCTGAGAGTAACTATGACTCTCTTAAGGTGGGAGTGACCATGAGTCTCTCTAACTGGAAGTAACCATGATTATCTTATGGTGGGAGTAACCTTGACTCTCTTAAGGTAGGATTGACCATGAGTCTGTCTAAGTGGAAGTAATCATAACTAGCTTATGATGGGAGTAACTATGACTCTCTTATGGCAGGAGTAACAATGACTCTCTTAAGCTGGGAGTAACCATGACTCTCTTAAAGTGGGAGTAACAATGACTCTCAAGCTGGGAGTAACCATGACTCTCTTAAGGTGGGAGTGACCATTAGTCTCTCTAATTCGAAGTAACCATAACTATCTTATGGTGGGAGTAACTATGACTCTATTATGGCAGGAGTAACAATGACTTTCTGAAGCTGGGAGTAACCATGACTCTCTTAAAGTGGGAGTAACAATGACTCTCTAGCTGAGAGTAACCATGACTCTCTTAAGGTGGGAGTGACCATGAGTCTCTCTAATTGGAAGTAACCATGATTATCTTATGGTGGGAGTAACCTTGACTCTCTTAAGGTAGGATTGACCATGAGTCTGTCTAAGTGGAAGTAATCATAACTAGCTTATGATGGGAGTAACTATGACTCTCTTATGGCAGGAGTAACAATGACTCTCTTAAGCTGGGAGTAACCTTGACTCTCTTAAAGTGGGAGTAACAATGACTCTCAAGCTGGGAGTAACCATGACTCTCTTAAGGTGGGAGTGACCATGAGTCTCTTAAAGTGGGAGTAACAATGACTCTCTAGCTGGGAGTAACCATGACTCTCTTAAGTTGGGAGTGACCATGAGTCTCTCTAATTGGAAGTAACCATGATTATCTTATGGTGGGAGTAACCTTGACTCTCTTAAGGTAGGATTGACCATGAGTCTTTCTAAGTGGAAGTAATCATAACTAGCTTATGATGGGAGTAACTATGACTCTCTTATGGCAGGAGTAACAATGACTCTCTTAAGCTGGGAGTAACCATGACTCTCTTAAAGTGGGAGTAACAATGACTCTCAAGCTGGGAGTAACCATTACTCTCTTAAGTTGGGAGTGACCATGAGTCTCTCTAAGTGGAAGTAACCATGATTATCTTATGGTGGGAGTAACCTTGACTCTCTTAAGGTAGGATTGACCATGAGTCTGTCTAAGTGGAAGTAATCATAACTAGCTTATGATGGGAGTAACTATGACTCTCTTATGGCAGGAGTAACAATGACTCTCTTAAGCTGGGAGTAACCATGACTCTCTTAAAGTGGGAGTAACAGTGACTCTCAAGCTGGGAGTAACCATGACTCTCTTAAAGTGGGAGTAACAATGACTCTCAAGCTGGGAGTAACCATTACTCTCTTAAGGTGGGAGTGACCATGAGTCTCTCTAATTGGAAGTAACCATGATTATCTTATGGTGGGAGTAACCTTGACTCTCTTAAGGTAGGATTGACCATGAGTCTGTCTAAGTGGAAGTAATCATAACTAGCTTATGATGGGAGTAACTTTGACTCTCTTATGGCAGGAGTAACAATGACTCTCTTAACCTGGCTTAACCATGACTCTCTTAAAGTGGGAGTAACAGTGACTCTCAAGCTGGGAGTAACCATGACTCTCTTAAAGTGGGAGTAACAATGACTCTCTAGCTGAGAGTAACCATGACTCTCTTAAGGTGGGAGTGACCATGAGTCTCTCTAATTGGAAGTAACCATGATTATCTTATGGTGGGAGTAACCTTGACTCTCTTAAGGTAGGATTGACCATGAGTCTGTCTAAGTGGAAGTAATCATAACTAGCTTATGATGGGAGTAACTATGACTCTCTTATGGCAGGAGTAACAATGACTCTCTTAAGCTGGGAGTAACCATGACTCTCTTAAAGTGGGAGTAACAATGACTCTCAAGCTGGGAGTAACCATGACTCTCTTAAGGTGGGAGTGACCATGAGTCTCTCTAATTGGAAGTAACCATAACTATCTTATGGTGGGAGTAACTATGACTCTATTATGGCAGGAGTAACAATGACTTTCTGAAGCTGAGAGTAACCATGACTCTCTTAAAGTGGGAGTAACAATGACTCTCTAGCTGAGAGTAACCATGACTCTCTTAAGGTGGGAGTGACCATGAGTCTCTCTAATTGGAAGTAACCATGATTATCTTATGGTGGGAGTAACCTTGACTCTCTTAAGGTAGGATTGACCATGAGTCTGTCTAAGTGGAAGTAATCATAACTAGCTTATGATGGGAGTAAATATGACTCTCTTATGGCAGGAGTAACAATGACTCTCTTAAGCTGGGAGTAACCTTGACTCTCTTAAAGTGGGAGAACAATGACTCTCTAGCTGGGAGTAACCATTACTCTCTTAAGGTGGGAGTGACCATGAGTCTCTCTAATTGGAAGTAACCATGATTATCTTATGGTGGGAGTAACCTTGACTCTCTTAAGGTAGGATTGACCATGAGTCTGTCTAAGTGGAAGTAATCATAACTAGCTTATGATGGGAGTAACTATGACTCTCTTATGGCAGGAGTAACAATGACTCTCTTAAGGTAGGATTGACCATGAGTCTGTCTAAGTGGAAGTAATCATAAAGTGGAAGTAACCATAACTATCTTATGGTGGGAGTAACTATGACTCTATTATGGCAGGAGTAACAATGACTTTCTGAAGCTGGGAGTAACCATGACTCTCTTAAAGTGGGAGAACAATGACTCTCTAGCTGGGAGTAACCATTACTCTCTTAAGGTGGGAGTGACCATGAGTCTCTCTAATTGGAAGTAACCATGATTATCTTATGGTGGGAGTAACCTTGACTCTCTTAAGGTAGGATTGACCATGAGTCTCTCTAATTGGAAGTAACCATGATTATCTTATGGTGGGAGTAACCTTGACTCTCTTAAGGTAGGATTGACCATGAGTCTCTCTAAGTGGAAGTAATCATAACTAGCTTATGATGGGAGTAACTATGACTCTCTTATGGCAGGAGTAACAATGACTCTCTTAAGCTGGGAGTAACCATGACTCTCTTAAAGTGGGAGTAACAATGACTCTCAAGCTGGGAGTAACCATGACTCTCTTAAGGTGGGAGTAACAATGACTCTCAAGCTGGGAGTAACCATGACTCTCTTAAGGTGGGAGTGACCATGAGTCTCTCTAATTGGAAGTAACCATGATTATCTTATGGTGGGAGTAACCTTGACTCTCTTAAGGTAGGATTGACCATGAGTCTCTCTAAGTGGAAGTAACCATGATTATCTTATGGTGGGAGTAACCTTGACTCTCTTAAGGTAGGATTGACCATGAGTCTGTCTAAGTGGAAGTAATCATAACTAGCTTATGATGGGAGTAACTATGACTCTCTTATGGCAGGAGTAACAATGACTCTCTTAAGCTGGGAGTAACCATGACTCTCTTAAAGTGGGAGTAACAATGACTCTCAAGCTGGGAGTAACCATGACTCTCTTAAGGTGGGAGTGACCACGAGTCTCTCTAATTGGAAGTAACCATGATTATCTTATGGTGGGAGTAACCTTGACTCTCTTAAGGTAGGATTGACCATGAGTCTGTCTAAGTGGAAGTAATCATAACTAGCTTATGATGGGAGTAACTATGACTCTCTTATGGCAGGAGTAACAATGACTCTCTTAAGCTGGGAGTAATCATGACTCTCTTAAAGTGGGAGTAACAATGACTCTCTAGCTGGGAGTAACCATTACTCTCTTAAGGTGGGAGTGACCATGAGTCTCTCTAATTGGAAGTTACCATGATTATCTTATGGTGGGAGTAACCTTGACTCTCTTAAGGTAGGATTGACCATGAGTCTCTCTAAGTGGAAGTAATCATAACTAGCTTATGAAGGGAGTAACTATGACTCTCAAGCTGGGAGTAACCATGACTCTCTTAAGGTGGGAGTGACCATGAGTCTCTCTAAGTGGAAGTAACCATGATTATCTTATGGTGGGAGTAACCTTGACTCTCTTAAGGTAGGATTGACCATGAGTCTGTCTAAGTGGAAGTAATCATAACTAGCTTATGATGGGAGTAACTATGACTCTCTTATGGCAGGAGTAACAATGACTCTCTTAAGCTGGGAGTAATCATGACTCTCTTAAAGTGGGAGTAACAATGACTCTCAAGCTGGGAGTAACCATGACTCTCTTAAAGTGGGAGTAACAGTGACTCTCAAGCTGGGAGTAACCATGACTCTCTTAAAGTGGGAGTAACAATGACTCTCAAGCTGGGAGTAACCATGACTCTCTTAAGGTGGGAGTGACCATGAGTCTCTCTAATTGGAAGTAACCATGATTATCTTATGGTGGGAGTAACCTTGACTCTCTTAAGGTAGGATTGACCATGAGTCTGTCTAAGTGGAAGTAATCATAACTAGCTTATGATGGGAGTAACTATGACTCTCTTATGGCAGGAGTAACAATGACTCTCTTAAGCTGGGAGTAACCATGACTCTCTTAAAGTGGGAGTAACAATGACTCTCAAGCTGGGAGTAACCATGACTCTCTTAAGGTGGGAGTGACCATGAGTCTCTCTAATTGGAAGTAACCATAACTATCTTATGGTGGGAGTAACTATGACTCTATTATGGCAGGAGTAACAATGACTTTCTGAAGCTGAGAGTAACCATGACTCTCTTAAAGTGGGAGTAACAATGACTCTCTAGCTGAGAGTAACCATGACTCTCTTAAGGTGGGAGTGACCATGAGTCTCTCTAATTGGAAGTAACCATGATTATCTTATGGTGGGAGTAACCTTGACTCTCTTAAGGTAGGATTGACCATGAGTCTGTCTAAGTGGAAGTAATCATAACTAGCTTATGATGGGAGTAACTATGACTCTCTTATGGCAGGAGTAACAATGACTCTCTTAAGCTGGGAGTAACCTTGACTCTCTTAAAGTGGGAGAACAATGACTCTCTAGCTGGGAGTAACCATTACTCTCTTAAGGTGGGAGTGACCATGAGTCTCTCTAATTGGAAGTAACCATGATTATCTTATGGTGGGAGTAACCTTGACTCTCTTAAGGTAGGATTGACCATGAGTCTGTCTAAGTGGAAGTAATCATAACTAGCTTATGATGGGAGTAACTATGACTCTCTTATGGCAGGAGTAACAATGACTCTCTTAAGGTAGGATTGACCATGAGTCTGTCTAAGTGGAAGTAATCATAAAGTGGAAGTAACCATAACTATCTTATGGTGGGAGTAACTATGACTCTATTATGGCAGGAGTAACAATGACTTTCTGAAGCTGGGAGTAACCATGACTCTCTTAAAGTGGGAGAACAATGACTCTCTAGCTGGGATTAACCATTACTCTCTTAAGGTGGGAGTGACCATGAGTCTCTCTAATTGGAAGTAACCATGATTATCTTATGGTGGGAGTAACCTTGACTCTCTTAAGGTAGGATTGACCATGAGTCTCTCTAATTGGAAGTAACCATGATTATCTTATGGTGGGAGTAACCTTGACTCTCTTAAGGTAGGATTGACCATGAGTCTCTCTAAGTGGAAGTAATCATAACTAGCTTATGATGGGAGTAACTATGACTCTCTTATGGCAGGAGTAACAATGACTCTCTTAAGCTGGGAGTAACCATGACTCTCTTAAAGTGGGAGTAACAATGACTCTCAAGCTGGGAGTAACCATGACTCTCTTAAGGTGGGAGTAACAATGACTCTCAAGCTGGGAGTAACCATGACTCTCTTAAGGTGGGAGTGACCATGAGTCTCTCTAATTGGAAGTAACCATGATTATCTTATGGTGGGAGTAACCTTGACTCTCTTAAGGTAGGATTGACCATGAGTCTCTCTAAGTGGAAGTAACCATGATTATCTTATGATGGGAGTAACCTTGACTCTCTTAAGGTAGGATTGACCATGAGGCTCTCTAATTGGAAGTAACCATGATTACCTTATGGTGGGAGTAACCTTGACTCTCTTAAGGTAGGATTGACCATGAGTCTCTCTGAGTGGAAGTAACCATAACTATCTTATGGTGGGAGTAACTATGACTCTCTTATGGCAGGAGTAACAATGACTCTCTTAAGCTGGGAGTAACCATGACTCTCTTAAAGTGGGAGTAACAATGACTCTCAAGCTGGGAGTAACCATGACTCTCTTAAGGTGGGAGTGACCATGAGTCTCTCTAATTGGAAGTAACCATGATTATCTTATGGTGGGAGTAACCTTGACTCTCTTAAGGTAGGATTGACCATGAGTCTGTCTAAGTGGAAGTAATCATAACTATCTTATGGTGGGAGTAAGTATGACTCTATTATGGCAGGAGTAACAATGACTTTCTGAAGCTGGGAGTAACCATGACTCTCTTAAAGTGGGAGTAACAATGACTCTCTAGCTGAGAGTAACCATTACTCTCTTAAGGTGGGAGTGACCATGAGTCTCTCTAATTGGAAGTAACCATGATTATCTTATGGTGGGAGTAACCATGACTCTCTTAAGGTAGGATTGACCATGAGTCTGTCTAAGTGGAAGTAATCATAACTATCTTATGGTGGGAGTAAGTATGACTCTATTATGGCAGGAGTAACAATGACTTTCTGAAGCTGGGAGTAACCATGACTCTCTTAAAGTGGGAGTAACAATGACTCTCTAGCTGAGAGTAACCATTACTCTCTTAAGGTGGGAGTGACCATGAGTCTCTCTAAATGGAAGTAACCATGATTATCTTATGGTGGGAGTAACTATGACTCTCTTAAGGTGGGAGTGACCATGAGGCTCTCTAATTGGAAGTAACCATGATTATCTTATGATGGGAGTAACCTTGACTCTCTTAATGTAGGATTGACCATGAGTCTCTCTAAGTGGAAGTAACCATGATTATCTTATGGTGGGAGTAACCTTGACTCTCTTAAGGTAGGATTGACCATGAGTCTGTCTAAGTGGAAGTAATCATAACTATCTTATGGTGGGAGTAACTATAACTCTATTATGGCAGGAGTAACAATGACTTTCTGAAGCTGGGAGTAACCATGACTCTCTTAAAGTGGGAGTAACAATGACTCTCTAGCTGAGAGTAACCATGACTCTCTTAAGGTGGGAGTGACCATGAGTCTCTCTAATTGGAAGTAACCATGATTATCTTATGGTGGGAGTAACCTTGACTCTCTTAAGGTAGGATTGACCATGAGTCTGTCTAAGTGGAAGTAATCATAACTATCTTATGGTGGGAGTAACTATGACTCTATTATGGCAGGAGTAACAATGACTTTCTGAAGCTGGGAGTAACCATGACTCTCTTAAAGTGGGAGTAACAATGACTCTCTAGCTGAGAGTAACCTTGACTCTCTTAATGTAGGATTGACCATGAGTCTCTCTAAGTGGAAGTAACCATGATTATCTTATGGTGGGAGTAACCTTGACTCTCTTAAGGTAGGATTGACCATGAGTCTGTCTAAGTGGAAGTAATCATAACTATCTTATGGTGGGAGTAACTATGACTCTATTATGGCAGGAGTAACAATGACTTTCTGAAGCTGGGAGTAACCATGACTCTCTTAAAGTGGGAGTAACAATGACTCTCTAGCTGAGAGTAACCATGACTCTCTTAAGGTGGGAGTGACCATGAGTCTCTCTAATTGGAAGTAACCATGATTATCTTATGGTGGGAGTAACCTTGACTCTCTTACTGTAGGATTGACCATGAGTCTCTCTAAGTGGAAGTAACCATGATTATCTTATGGTGGGAGTAACCTTGACTCTCTTAATGTAGGATTGACCATGAGTCTCTCTAAGTGGAAGTAACCATGATTATCTTATGGTGGGAGTAACCTTGACTCTCTTAAGGTAGGATTGACCATGAGTCTGTCTAAGTGGAAGTAATCATAACTATCTTATGGTGGGAGTAAGTATGACTCTATTATGGCAGGAGTAACAATGACTTTCTGAAGCTGGGAGTAACCATGACTCTCTTAAAGTGGGAGTAACAATGACTCTCTAGCTGAGAGTAACCATTACTCTCTTAAGGTGGGAGTGACCATGAGTCTCTCTAATTGGAAGTAACCATGATTATCTTATGGTGGGAGTAACTATGACTCTCTTAAGGTGGGAGTGACCATGAGGCTCTCTAATTGGAAGTAACCATGATTATCTTATGATGGGAGTAACCTTGACTCTCTTAAGGTTCGATTGACCATGAGTCTCTCTAATTGGAAGTAACCATGATTACCTTATGGTGGGAGTAACCTTGACTCTCTTAAGGTTCGATTGACCATGAGTCTCTCTGAGTGGAAGTAACCATAACTATCTTATGGTGGGAGTAACTATGACTCTATTATGGCAGGAGTAACAATGACTTTCTGAAGCTGGGAGTAACCATGACTCTCTTAAAGTGGGAGTAACAATGACTCTCTAGCTGGGAGTAACCATGACTCTCTTAAGGTGGGAGTGACCATGAGTCTCTCTAATTGGAAGTAACCATGATTATCTAATGGTGGGAGTAACCTTGACTCTCTTAAGGTAGGATTGACCATGAGTCTGTCTAAGTGGAAGTAATCATAACTAGCTTATGATGGGAGTAACTATGACTCTCTTATGGCAGGAGTAACAATGACTCTCTTAAGCTGGGAGTAACCATGACTCTCTTAAAGTGGGAGTAACAGTGACTCTCAAGCTGGGAGTAACCATGACTCTCTTAAGGTAGGAGTGACCATGAGTCTCTCTAAGTGGAAGTAACAATAACTATCTTATGGTGGGAGTAACTATGACTCTCTTATGGCAGGAGTAACAATGACTCTCTTAAGCTGGGAGTAACCATGACTCTCTTAAAGTGGGAGTAACAATGACTCTCTAGCTGGGAGTAACCATGACTCTCTTAAGGTGGGAGTGACCATGAGTCGCTCTAATTGGAAGTAACCATGATTATCTTATGGTGGGAGTAACCTTGACTCTCTTAATGTAGGATTGACCATGAGTTTCTCTAAGTGGAAGTAACAATAACTATCTTATGGTGGGAGTAACTATGACTCTATTATGGCAGGAGTAACAATTACTTTCTGAAGCTGGGAGTAACCATGACTCTCTTAAAGTGGGAGTAACAATGACTCTCTAGCTGGGAGTAACCATGACTCTCTTAAGGTGGGAGTGACCATGAGTCTCTCTAATTGGAAGTAACCATGATTATCTTATGGTGGGAGTAACCTTGACTCTCTTAAGGTAGGATTGACCATGAGTCTGTCTAAGTGGAAGTAATCATAACTAGCTTATGATGGGAGTAACTATGACTCTCTTATGGCAGGAGTAACAATGACTCTCTTAAGCTGGGAGTAATCATGACTCTCTTAATGTGGGAGTAACAATGACTCTCAAGCTGGGAGTAACCATGACTCTCTTAAGGTGGGAGTGACCATGAGTCTCTCTAATTGGAAGTTACCATGATTATCTTATGGTGGGAGTAACCTTGACTCTCTTAATGTAGGATTGACCATGAGTCTCTCTAAGTGGAAGTAACCATGATTATCTTATGGTGGGAGTAACCTTGACTCTCTTAAGGTAGGATTGACCATGAGTCTGTCTAAGTGGAAGTAATCATAACTATCTTATGGTGGGAGTAAGTATGACTCTATTATGGCAGGAGTAACAATGACTTTCTGAAGCTGGGAGTAACCATGACTCTCTTAAAGTGGGAGTAACAATGACTCTCTAGCTGAGAGTAACCATGAACCTCTTAAGGTGGGAGTGACCATGAGTCTCTCTAATTGGAAGTAACCATGATTATCTTATGGTGGGAGTAACCTTGACTCTCTTAATGTAGGATTGACCATGAGTCTCTCTAAGTGGAAGTAACCATGATTATCTTATGGTGGGAGTAACCTTGACTCTCTTAAGGTAGGATTGACCATGAGTCTGTCTAAGTGGAAGTAATCATAACTATCTTATGGTGGGAGTAAGTATGACTCTATTATGGCAGGAGTAACAATGACTTTCTGAAGCTGGGAGTAACCATGACTCTCTTAAAGTGGGAGTAACAATGACTCTCTAGCTGAGAGTAACCATGAACCTCTTAAGGTGGGAGTGACCATGAGTCTCTCTAATTGGAAGTAACCATGATTATCTTATGGTGGGAGTAACCTTGACTCTCTTAATGTAGGATTGACCATGAGTCTCTCTAAGTGGAAGTAACCATGATTATCTTATGGTGGGAGTAACCTTGACTCTCTTAAGGTAGGATTGACCATGAGTCTGTCTAAGTGGAAGTAATCATAACTATCTTATGGTGGGAGTAAGTATGACTCTATTATGGCAGGAGTAACAATGACTTTCTGAAGATGGGAGTAACCATGACTCTCTTAAAGTGGGAGTAACAATGACTCTCTAGCTGAGAATAACCATTACTCTCTTAAGGTGGGAGTGACCATGAGGCTCTCTAATTGGAAGTAACCATGATTATCTTATGATGGGAGTAACCTTGACTCTCTTAAGGTAGGATTGACCATGAGGCTCTCTAATTGGAAGTAACCATGATTACCTTATGGTGGGAGTAACCTTGACTCTCTTAAGGTAGGATTGACCATGAGTCTCTCTGAGTGGAAGTAACCATAACTATCTTATGGTGGGAGTAACTATGACTCTCTTATGGCAGGAGTAACAATGACTCTCTTAAGCTGGGAGTAACCATGACTCTCTTAAAGTGGGAGTAACAATGACTCTCAAGCTGGGAGTAACCATGACTCTCTTAAGGTGGGAGTGACCATGAGTCTCTCTAATTGGAAGTAACCATGATTATCTTATGGTGGGAGTAACCTTGACTCTCTTAAGGTAGGATTGACCATGAGTCTGTCTAAGTGGAAGTAATCATAACTATCTTATGGTGGGAGTAAGTATGACTCTATTATGGCAGGAGTAACAATGACTTTCTGAAGCTGGGAGTAACCATGACTCTCTTAAAGTGGGAGTAACAATGACTCTCTAGCTGAGAGTAACCATTACTCTCTTAAGGTGGGAGTGACCATGAGTCTCTCTAATTGGAAGTAACCATGATTATCTTATGGTGGGAGTAACTATGACTCTCTTAAGGTGGGAGTGACCATGAGGCTCTCTAATTGGAAGTAACCATGATTATCTTATGATGGGAGTAACCTTGACTCTCTTAAGGTAGGATTGACCATGAGGCTCTCTAATTGGAAGTAACCATGATTACCTTATGGTGGGAGTAACCTTGACTCTCTTAAGGTAGGATTGACCATGAGTCTCTCTGAGTGGAAGTAACCATAACTATCTTATGGTGGGAGTAACTATGACTCTATTATGGCAGGAGTAACAATGACTTTCTGAAGCTGGGAGTAACCATGACTCTCTTAAAGTGGGAGTAACAATGACTCTCTAGCTGGGAGTAACCATGACTCTCTTAAGGTGGGAGTAACAATGACTCTCAAGCTGGGAGTAACCATGACTCTCTTAAGGTGGGAGTGACCATGAGTCTCTCTAATTGGAAGTAACCATGATTATCTTATGGTGGGAGTAACCTTGACTCTCTTAATGTAGGATTGACCATGAGTCTCTCTAAGTGGAAGTAACCATGATTATCTTATGGTGGGAGTAACCTTGACTCTCTTAAGGTAGGATTGACCATGAGTCTGTCTAAGTGGAAGTAATCATAACTATCTTATGGTGGGAGTAACTATGACTCTATTATGGCAGGAGTAACAATGACTTTCTGAAGCTGGGAGTAACCATGACTCTCTTAAAGTGGGAGTAACAATGACTCTCTAGCTGAGAGTAACCATGACTCTCTTAAGGTGGGAGTGACCATGAGTCTCTCTAATTGGAAGTAACCATGATTATCTTATGGTGGGAGTAACCTTGACTCTCTTACTGTAGGATTGACCATGAGTCTCTCTAAGTGGAAGTAACCATGATTATCTTATGGTGGGAGTAACCTTGACTCTCTTAATGTAGGATTGACCATGAGTCTCTCTAAGTGGAAGTAACCATGATTATCTTATGGTGGGAGTAACCTTGACTCTCTTAAGGTAGGATTGACCATGAGTCTCTCTAAGTGGAAGTAACCATAACTATCTTATGGTGGGAGTAACTATGACTCTATTATGGCAGGAGTAACAATGACTTTCTGAAGCTGGGAGTAACCATGACTCTCTTAAAGTGGGAGTAACAATGACTCTCTAGCTGGGAGTAACCATGACTCTCTTAAGGTGGGAGTGACCATGAGTCTCTCTAATTGGAAGTAACCATGATTATCTAATGGTGGGAGTAACCTTGACTCTCTTAAGGTAGGATTGACCATGAGTCTCTCTAAGTGGAAGTAACCATGATTATCTTATGGTGGGAGTAACCTTGACTCTCTTAAGGTAGGATTGACCATGAGTCTGTCTAAGTGGAAGTAATCATAACTATCTTATGGTGGGAGTAAGTATGACTCTATTATGGCAGGAGTAACAATGACTTTCTGAAGCTGGGAGTAACCATGACTCTCTTAAAGTGGGAGTAACAATGACTCTCTAGCTGAGAGTAACCATGACTCTCTTAAGGTGGGAGTGACCATGAGTCTCTCTAATTGGAAGTAACCATGATTATCTTATGGTGGGAGTAACCTTGACTCTCTTAATGTAGGATTGACCATGAGTCTCTCTAAGTGGAAGTAACCATGATTATCTTATGGTGGGAGTAACCTTGACTCTCTTAAGGTAGGATTGACCATGAGTCTATCTAAGTGGAAGTAATCATAACTATCTTATGGTGGGAGTAAGTATGACTCTATTATGGCAGGAGTAACAATGACTTTCTGAAGATGGGAGTAACCATGACTCTCTTAAAGTGGGAGTAACAATGACTCTCTAGCTGAGAGTAACCATTACTCTCTTAAGGTGGGAGTGACCATGAGTCTCTCTAAATGGAAGTAACCATGATTATCTTATGGTGGGAGTAACTATGACTCTCTTAAGGTGGGAGTGACCATGAGGCTCTCTAATTGGAAGTAACCATGATTATCTTATGATGGGAGTAACCTTGACTCTCTTAAGGTAGGATTGACCATGAGTCTGTCTAAGTGGAAGTAATCATAACTATCTTATGGTGGGAGTAACTATGACTCTATTATGGCAGGAGTAACAATGACTTTCTGAAGCTGGGAGTAACCATGACTCTCTTAAAGTGGGAGTAACAATGACTCTCTAGCTGAGAGTAACCATGACTCTCTTAAGGTGGGAGTGACCATGAGTCTCTCTAATTGGAAGTAACCATGATTATCTTATGGTGGGAGTAACCTTGACTCTCTTAATGTAGGATTGACCATGAGTCTCTCTAAGTGGAAGTAACCATGATTATCTTATGGTGGGAGTAACCTTGACTCTCTTAAGGTAGGATTGACCATGAGTCTGTCTAAGTGGAAGTAATCATAACTATCTTATGGTGGGAGTAAGTATGACTCTATTATGGCAGGAGTAACAATGACTTTCTGAAGCTGGGAGTAACCATGACTCTCTTAAAGTGGGAGTAACAATGACTCTCTAGCTGAGAGTAACCATGAACCTCTTAAGGTGGGAGTGACCATGAGTCTCTCTAATTGGAAGTAACCATGATTATCTTATGGTGGGAGTAACCTTGACTCTCTTAATGTAGGATTGACCATGAGTCTCTCTAAGTGGAAGTAACCATGATTATCTTATGGTGGGAGTAACCTTGACTCTCTTAAGGTAGGATTGACCATGAGTCTGTCTAAGTGGAAGTAATCATAACTATCTTATGGTGGGAGTAAGTATGACTCTATTATGGCAGGAGTAACAATGACTTTCTGAAGCTGGGAGTAACCATGACTCTCTTAAAGTGGGAGTAACAATGACTCTCTAGCTGAGAGTAACCATGAACCTCTTAAGGTGGGAGTGACCATGAGTCTCTCTAATTGGAAGTAACCATGATTATCTTATGGTGGGAGTAACCTTGACTCTCTTAATGTAGGATTGACCATGAGTCTCTCTAAGTGGAAGTAACCATGATTATCTTATGGTGGGAGTAACCTTGACTCTCTTAAGGTAGGATTGACCATGAGTCTGTCTAAGTGGAAGTAATCATAACTATCTTATGGTGGGAGTAAGTATGACTCTATTATGGCAGGAGTAACAATGACTTTCTGAAGATGGGAGTAACCATGACTCTCTTAAAGTGGGAGTAACAATGACTCTCTAGCTGAGAATAACCATTACTCTCTTAAGGTGGGAGTGACCATGAGGCTCTCTAATTGGAAGTAACCATGATTATCTTATGATGGGAGTAACCTTGACTCTCTTAAGGTAGGATTGACCATGAGGCTCTCTAATTGGAAGTAACCATGATTACCTTATGGTGGGAGTAACCTTGACTCTCTTAAGGTAGGATTGACCATGAGTCTCTCTGAGTGGAAGTAACCATAACTATCTTATGGTGGGAGTAACTATGACTCTCTTATGGCAGGAGTAACAATGACTCTCTTAAGCTGGGAGTAACCATGACTCTCTTAAAGTGGGAGTAACAATGACTCTCAAGCTGGGAGTAACCATGACTCTCTTAAGGTGGGAGTGACCATGAGTCTCTCTAATTGGAAGTAACCATGATTATCTTATGGTGGGAGTAACCTTGACTCTCTTAAGGTAGGATTGACCATGAGTCTGTCTAAGTGGAAGTAATCATAACTATCTTATGGTGGGAGTAAGTATGACTCTATTATGGCAGGAGTAACAATGACTTTCTGAAGCTGGGAGTAACCATGACTCTCTTAAAGTGGGAGTAACAATGACTCTCTAGCTGAGAGTAACCATTACTCTCTTAAGGTGGGAGTGACCATGAGTCTCTCTAATTGGAAGTAACCATGATTATCTTATGGTGGGAGTAACTATGACTCTCTTAAGGTGGGAGTGACCATGAGGCTCTCTAATTGGAAGTAACCATGATTATCTTATGATGGGAGTAACCTTGACTCTCTTAAGGTAGGATTGACCATGAGGCTCTCTAATTGGAAGTAACCATGATTACCTTATGGTGGGAGTAACCTTGACTCTCTTAAGGTAGGATTGACCATGAGTCTCTCTGAGTGGAAGTAACCATAACTATCTTATGGTGGGAGTAACTATGACTCTATTATGGCAGGAGTAACAATGACTTTCTGAAGCTGGGAGTAACCATGACTCTCTTAAAGTGGGAGTAACAATGACTCTCTAGCTGGGAGTAACCATGACTCTCTTAAGGTGGGAGTAACAATGACTCTCAAGCTGGGAGTAACCATGACTCTCTTAAGGTGGGAGTGACCATGAGTCTCTCTAATTGGAAGTAACCATGATTATCTTATGGTGGGAGTAACCTTGACTCTCTTAATGTAGGATTGACCATGAGTCTCTCTAAGTGGAAGTAACCATGATTATCTTATGGTGGGAGTAACCTTGACTCTCTTAAGGTAGGATTGACCATGAGTCTGTCTAAGTGGAAGTAATCATAACTATCTTATGGTGGGAGTAACTATGACTCTATTATGGCAGGAGTAACAATGACTTTCTGAAGCTGGGAGTAACCATGACTCTCTTAAAGTGGGAGTAACAATGACTCTCTAGCTGAGAGTAACCATGACTCTCTTAAGGTGGGAGTGACCATGAGTCTCTCTAATTGGAAGTAACCATGATTATCTTATGGTGGGAGTAACCTTGACTCTCTTACTGTAGGATTGACCATGAGTCTCTCTAAGTGGAAGTAACCATGATTATCTTATGGTGGGAGTAACCTTGACTCTCTTAATGTAGGATTGACCATGAGTCTCTCTAAGTGGAAGTAACCATGATTATCTTATGGTGGGAGTAACCTTGACTCTCTTAAGGTAGGATTGACCATGAGTCTCTCTAAGTGGAAGTAACCATAACTATCTTATGGTGGGAGTAACTATGACTCTATTATGGCAGGAGTAACAATGACTTTCTGAAGCTGGGAGTAACCATGACTCTCTTAAAGTGGGAGTAACAATGACTCTCTAGCTGGGAGTAACCATGACTCTCTTAAGGTGGGAGTGACCATGAGTCTCTCTAATTGGAAGTAACCATGATTATCTAATGGTGGGAGTAACCTTGACTCTCTTAAGGTAGGATTGACCATGAGTCTCTCTAAGTGGAAGTAACCATGATTATCTTATGGTGGGAGTAACCTTGACTCTCTTAAGGTAGGATTGACCATGAGTCTGTCTAAGTGGAAGTAATCATAACTATCTTATGGTGGGAGTAAGTATGACTCTATTATGGCAGGAGTAACAATGACTTTCTGAAGCTGGGAGTAACCATGACTCTCTTAAAGTGGGAGTAACAATGACTCTCTAGCTGAGAGTAACCATGACTCTCTTAAGGTGGGAGTGACCATGAGTCTCTCTAATTGGAAGTAACCATGATTATCTTATGGTGGGAGTAACCTTGACTCTCTTAATGTAGGATTGACCATGAGTCTCTCTAAGTGGAAGTAACCATGATTATCTTATGGTGGGAGTAACCTTGACTCTCTTAAGGTAGGATTGACCATGAGTCTATCTAAGTGGAAGTAATCATAACTATCTTATGGTGGGAGTAAGTATGACTCTATTATGGCAGGAGTAACAATGACTTTCTGAAGATGGGAGTAACCATGACTCTCTTAAAGTGGGAGTAACAATGACTCTCTAGCTGAGAGTAACCATTACTCTCTTAAGGTGGGAGTGACCATGAGTCTCTCTAAATGGAAGTAACCATGATTATCTTATGGTGGGAGTAACTATGACTCTCTTAAGGTGGGAGTGACCATGAGGCTCTCTAATTGGAAGTAACCATGATTATCTTATGATGGGAGTAACCTTGACTCTCTTAAGGTAGGATTGACCATGAGGCTCTCTAATTGGAAGTAACCATGATTACCTTATGGTGGGAGTAACCTTGACTCTCTTAAGGTAGGATTGACCATGAGGCTCTCTAATTGGAAGTAACCATGATTACCTTATGGTGGGAGTAACCTTGACTCTCTTAAGGTAGGATTGACCATGAGTCTCTCTGAGTGGAAGTAACCATAACTATCTTATGGTGGGAGTAACTATGACTCTATTATGGCAGGAGTAACAATGACTTTCTGAAGCTGGGAGTAACCATGACTCTCTTAAAGTGGGAGTAACAATGACTCTCTAGCTGGGAGTAACCATGACTCTCTTAAGGTGGGAGTAACAATGACTCTCAAGCTGGGAGTAACCATGACTCTCTTAAGGTGGGAGTGACCATGAGTCTCTCTAATTGGAAGTAACCATGATTATCTTATGGTGGGAGTAACCTTGACTCTCTTAATGTAGGATTGACCATGAGTCTCTCTAAGTGGAAGTAACCATGATTATCTTATGGTGGGAGTAACCTTGACTCTCTTAAGGTAGGATTGACCATGAGTCTGTCTAAGTGGAAGTAATCATAACTATATTATGGTGGGAGTAACTATGACTCTATTATGGCAGGAGTAACAATGACTTTCTGAAGCTGGGAGTAACCATGACTCTCTTAAAGTGGGAGTAACAATGACTCTCTAGCTGAGAGTAACCATGACTCTCTTAAGGTGGGAGTGACCATGAGTCTCTCTAATTGGAAGTAACCATGATTATCTTATGGTGGGAGTAACCTTGACTCTCTTACTGTAGGATTGACCATGAGTCTCTCTAAGTGGAAGTAACCATGATTATCTTATGGTGGGAGTAACCTTGACTCTCTTAATGTAGGATTGACCATGAGTCTCTCTAAGTGGAAGTAACCATGATTATCTTATGGTGGGAGTAACCTTGACTCTCTTAAGGTAGGATTGACCATGAGTCTCTCTAAGTGGAAGTAACCATAACTATCTTATGGTGGGAGTAACTATGACTCTATTATGGCAGGAGTAACAATGACTTTCTGAAGCTGGGAGTAACCATGACTCTCTTAAAGTGGGAGTAACAATGACTCTCTAGCTGGGAGTAACCATGACTCTCTTAAGGTGGGAGTGACCATGAGTCTCTCTAATTGGAAGTAACCATGATTATCTAATGGTGGGAGTAACCTTGACTCTCTTAAGGTAGGATTGACCATGAGTCTCTCTAAGTGGAAGTAACCATGATTATCTTATGGTGGGAGTAACCTTGACTCTCTTAAGGTAGGATTGACCATGAGTCTGTCTAAGTGGAAGTAATCATAACTAGCTTATGATGGGAGTAACTATGACTCTCTTATGGCAGGAGTAACAATGACTCTCTTAAGCTGGGAGTAACCATGACTCTCTTAAAGTGGGAGTAACAATGACTCTCAAGCTGGGAGTAACCATGACTCTCTTAAGGTGGGAGTGACAATGAGTCTCTCTAATTGGAAGTAACCATGATTATCTTATGGTGGGAGTAACCTTGACTCTCTTAATGTAGGATTGACCATGAGTCTCTCTAAGTGGAAGTAACCATGATTATCTTATGGTGGGAGTAACCTTGACTCTCTTAAGGTAGGATTGACCATGAGTCTGTCTAAGTGGAAGTAATCATAACTATCTTATGGTGGGAGTAAGTATGACTCTATTATGGCAGGAGTAACAATGACTTTCTGAAGCTGGGAGTAACCATGACTCTCTTAAAGTGGGAGTAACAATGACTCTCTAGCTGAGAGTAACCATGACTCTCTTAAGGTGGGAGTGACCATGAGTCTCTCTAATTGGAAGTAACCATGATTATCTTATGGTGGGAGTAACCTTGACTCTCTTAATGTAGGATTGACCATGAGTCTCTCTAAGTGGAAGTAACCATGATTATCTTATGGTGGGAGTAACCTTGACTCTCTTAAGGTAGGATTGACCATGAGTCTATCTAAGTGGAAGTAATCATAACTATCTTATGGTGGGAGTAAGTATGACTCTATTATGGCAGGAGTAACAATGACTTTCTGAAGATGGGAGTAACCATGACTCTCTTAAAGTGGGAGTAACAATGACTCTCTAGCTGAGAGTAACCATTACTCTCTTAAGGTGGGAGTGACCATGAGTCTCTCTAAATGGAAGTAACCATGATTATCTTATGGTGGGAGTAACTATGACTCTCTTAAGGTGGGAGTGACCATGAGGCTCTCTAATTGGAAGTAACCATGATTATCTTATGATGGGAGTAACCTTGACTCTCTTAAGGTAGGATTGACCATGAGGCTCTCTAATTGGAAGTAACCATGATTACCTTATGGTGGGAGTAACCTTGACTCTCTTAAGGTAGGATTGACCATGAGTCTCTCTGAGTGGAAGTAACCATAACTATCTTATGGTGGGAGTAACTATGACTCTATTATGGCAGGAGTAACAATGACTTTCTGAAGCTGGGAGTAACCATGACTCTCTTAAAGTGGGAGTAACAATGACTCTCTAGCTGGGAGTAACCATGACTCTCTTAAGGTGGGAGTGACCATGAGTCTCTCTAATTGGAAGTAACCATGATTATCTTATGGTGGGAGTAACCCTGACTCTCTTAAGGTAGGATTGACCATGAGTCTCTCTAAGCGGAAGTAACCATGATTATCTTATGGTGGGAGTAACCTTGAATCTCTTAAGGTAGGATTGACTATGAGTCTCTCTAAATGGAAGTAACCATAACTATCTTATGGTGGGAGTAACTATGACTCTATTATGGCAGGAGTAACAATGACTTTCTGAAGCTGGGAGTAACCATGACTCTCTTAAAGTGGGAGTAACAATGACTCTCTAGCTGAGAGTAACCATGACTCTCTTAAGGTGGGAGTGACCATGAGTCTCTCTAAGTGGAAGTAACCATAACTATCTTATGGTGGGAGTAACTATGACTCTATTATGGCAGGAGTAACAATGACTTTCTGAAGCTGGGAGTAACCATGACTCTCTTAAAGTGAGAGTAACCATGACTCTCTTAAGGTGGGAGTGACCACGAGTCTCTCTAATTGGAAGTAACCATGATTATCTTATGGTGGGAGTAACCTTGACTCTCTTAAGGTAGGATTGACCATGAGTCTCTCTAAGTGGAAGTAACAATAACTATCTTATGGTGGGAGTAACTATGACTCTATTATGGCAGGAGTAACAATGACTTTCTGAAGCTGGGAGTAACCATGACTCTCTTAAAGTGGGAGTAACAATGACTCTCTAGCTGAGAGTAACCATGACTCTCTTAAGGTGAGAGTAACCATGACTCTCTTAAAGTGGGAGTAACAATGACTCTCAAGCTGGGAGTAACCATGACTCTCTTAAGGTGGGAGTGACCATGATTCTCTCTAATTGGAAGTAACCATGATTATCTTATGGTGGGAGTAACCTTGACTCTCTTAAGGTAGGATTGACCATGAGTCTGTCTAAGTGGAAGTAATCATAACTATCTTATGATGGGAGTAACTATGACTCTCTTATGGCAGGAGTAACAATGACTCTCTTAAGCTGGGAGTAACCATGACTCTCTTAAAGTGGGAGTAACAATGACTCTCAAGCTGGGAGTAACCATGACTCTCTTAAGGTGGGAGTGACCATGATTCTCTCTAATTGGAAGTAACCATGATTATCTTATGGTGGGAGTAACCTTGACTCTCTTAAGGTGGGAGTGACAATGAGTCTCTCTAATTGGAAGTAACCATGATTATCTTATGGTGGGAGTAACCTTGACTCTCTTAATGTAGGATTGACCATGAGTCTGTCTAAGTGGAAGTAATCATAACTATCTTATGGTGGGAGTAAGTATGACTCTATTATGGCAGGAGTAACAATGCCTTTCTGAAGCTGGGAGTAACCATGACTCTCTTAAAGTGGGAGTAACAATGACTCTCTAGCTGAGAGTAACCATGACTCTCTTAAGGTGGGAGTGACCATGAGTCTCTCTAAGTGGAAGTAACCATAACTATCTTATGGTGGGAGTAACTATGACTCTATTATGGCAGGAGTAACAATGACTTTCTGAAGCTGGGAGTAACCATGACTCTCTTAAAGTGAGAGTAACCATGACTCTCTTAAGGTGGGAGTGACCATGAGTCTCTCTAATTGGAAGTAACCATGATTATCTTATGGTGGGAGTAACCTTGACTCTCTTAATGTAGGATTGACCATGAGTCTGTCTAAGTGGAAGTAATCATAACTAGCTTATGATGGGAGTAACTATGACTCTCTTATGGCAGGAGTAACAATGACTCTCTTAAGCTGGGAGTAACCATGACTCTCTTAAAGTGGGAGTAACAATGACTCTCAAGCTGGGAGTAACCATGACTCTCTTAAGGTGGGAGTGACCATGATTCTCTCTAAATGGAAGTAACCATGATTATCTTATGGTGGGAGTAACCTTGACTCTCTTAAGGTAGGATTGACCATGAGTCTGTCTAAGTGGAAGTAATCATAACTATCTTATGGTGGGAGTAAGTATGACTCTATTATGGCAGGAGTAACAATGACTTTCTGAAGCTGGGAGTAACCATGACTCTCTTAAAGTGGGAGTAACAATGACTCTCTAGCTGAGAGTAACCATTACTCTCTTAAGGTGGGAGTGACCATGAGTCTCTCTAATTGGAAGTAACCATGATTATCTTATGGTGGGAGTAACTATGACTCTCTTAAGGTGGGAGTGACCATGAGGCTCTCTAATTGGAAGTAACCATGATTATCTTATGATGGGAGTAACCTTGACTCTCTTAAGGTAGGATTGACCATGAGGCTCTCTAATTGGAAGTAACCATGATTACCTTATGGTGGGAGTAACCTTGACTCTCTTAAGGTAGGATTGACCATGAGTCTCTCTGAGTGGAAGTAACCATAACTATCTTATGGTGGGAGTAACTATGACTCTATTATGGCAGGAGTAACAATGACTTTCTGAAGCTGGGAGTAACCATGACTCTCTTAAAGTGGGAGTAACAATGACTCTCTAGCTGGGAGTAACCATGACTCTCTTAAGGTGGGAGTAACAATGACTCTCAAGCTGGGAGTAACCATGACTCTCTTAAGGTGGGAGTGACCATGAGTCTCTCTAATTGGAAGTAACCATGATTATCTTATGGTGGGAGTAACCTTGACTCTCTTAATGTAGGATTGACCATGAGTCTCTCTAAGTGGAAGTAACCATGATTATCTTATGGTGGGAGTAACCTTGACTCTCTTAAGGTAGGATTGACCATGAGTCTGTCTAAGTGGAAGTAATCATAACTATCTTATGGTGGGAGTAACTATGACTCTATTATGGCAGGAGTAACAATGACTTTCTGAAGCTGGGAGTAACCATGACTCTCTTAAAGTGGGAGTAACAATGACTCTCTAGCTGAGAGTAACCATGACTCTCTTAAGGTGGGAGTGACCATGAGTCTCTCTAATTGGAAGTAACCATGATTATCTTATGGTGGGAGTAACCTTGACTCTCTTACTGTAGGATTGACCATGAGTCTCTCTAAGTGGAAGTAACCATGATTATCTTATGGTGGGAGTAACCTTGACTCTCTTAATGTAGGATTGACCATGAGTCTCTCTAAGTGGAAGTAACCATGATTATCTTATGGTGGGAGTAACCTTGACTCTCTTAAGGTAGGATTGACCATGAGTCTCTCTAAGTGGAAGTAACCATAACTATCTTATGGTGGGAGTAACTATGACTCTATTATGGCAGGAGTAACAATGACTTTCTGAAGCTGGGAGTAACCATGACTCTCTTAAAGTGGGAGTAACAATGACTCTCTAGCTGGGAGTAACCATGACTCTCTTAAGGTGGGAGTGACCATGAGTCTCTCTAATTGGAAGTAACCATGATTATCTAATGGTGGGAGTAACCTTGACTCTCTTAAGGTAGGATTGACCATGAGTCTCTCTAAGTGGAAGTAACCATGATTATCTTATGGTGGGAGTAACCTTGACTCTCTTAAGGTAGGATTGACCATGAGTCTGTCTAAGTGGAAGTAATCATAACTATCTTATGGTGGGAGTAAGTATGACTCTATTATGGCAGGAGTAACAATGACTTTCTGAAGCTGGGAGTAACCATGACTCTCTTAAAGTGGGAGTAACAATGACTCTCTAGCTGAGAGTAACCATGACTCTCTTAAGGTGGGAGTGACCATGAGTCTCTCTAATTGGAAGTAACCATGATTATCTTATGGTGGGAGTAACCTTGACTCTCTTAATGTAGGATTGACCATGAGTCTCTCTAAGTGGAAGTAACCATGATTATCTTATGGTGGGAGTAACCTTGACTCTCTTAAGGTAGGATTGACCATGAGTCTATCTAAGTGGAAGTAATCATAACTATCTTATGGTGGGAGTAAGTATGACTCTATTATGGCAGGAGTAACAATGACTTTCTGAAGATGGGAGTAACCATGACTCTCTTAAAGTGGGAGTAACAATGACTCTCTAGCTGAGAGTAACCATTACTCTCTTAAGGTGGGAGTGACCATGAGTCTCTCTAAATGGAAGTAACCATGATTATCTTATGGTGGGAGTAACTATGACTCTCTTAAGGTGGGAGTGACCATGAGGCTCTCTAATTGGAAGTAACCATGATTATCTTATGATGGGAGTAACCTTGACTCTCTTAAGGTAGGATTGACCATGAGGCTCTCTAATTGGAAGTAACCATGATTACCTTATGGTGGGAGTAACCTTGACTCTCTTAAGGTAGGATTGACCATGAGGCTCTCTAATTGGAAGTAACCATGATTACCTTATGGTGGGAGTAACCTTGACTCTCTTAAGGTAGGATTGACCATGAGTCTCTCTGAGTGGAAGTAACCATAACTATCTTATGGTGGGAGTAACTATGACTCTATTATGGCAGGAGTAACAATGACTTTCTGAAGCTGGGAGTAACCATGACTCTCTTAAAGTGGGAGTAACAATGACTCTCTAGCTGGGAGTAACCATGACTCTCTTAAGGTGGGAGTAACAATGACTCTCAAGCTGGGAGTAACCATGACTCTCTTAAGGTGGGAGTGACCATGAGTCTCTCTAATTGGAAGTAACCATGATTATCTTATGGTGGGAGTAACCTTGACTCTCTTAATGTAGGATTGACCATGAGTCTCTCTAAGTGGAAGTAACCATGATTATCTTATGGTGGGAGTAACCTTGACTCTCTTAAGGTAGGATTGACCATGAGTCTGTCTAAGTGGAAGTAATCATAACTATATTATGGTGGGAGTAACTATGACTCTATTATGGCAGGAGTAACAATGACTTTCTGAAGCTGGGAGTAACCATGACTCTCTTAAAGTGGGAGTAACAATGACTCTCTAGCTGAGAGTAACCATGACTCTCTTAAGGTGGGAGTGACCATGAGTCTCTCTAATTGGAAGTAACCATGATTATCTTATGGTGGGAGTAACCTTGACTCTCTTACTGTAGGATTGACCATGAGTCTCTCTAAGTGGAAGTAACCATGATTATCTTATGGTGGGAGTAACCTTGACTCTCTTAATGTAGGATTGACCATGAGTCTCTCTAAGTGGAAGTAACCATGATTATCTTATGGTGGGAGTAACCTTGACTCTCTTAAGGTAGGATTGACCATGAGTCTCTCTAAGTGGAAGTAACCATAACTATCTTATGGTGGGAGTAACTATGACTCTATTATGGCAGGAGTAACAATGACTTTCTGAAGCTGGGAGTAACCATGACTCTCTTAAAGTGGGAGTAACAATGACTCTCTAGCTGGGAGTAACCATGACTCTCTTAAGGTGGGAGTGACCATGAGTCTCTCTAATTGGAAGTAACCATGATTATCTAATGGTGGGAGTAACCTTGACTCTCTTAAGGTAGGATTGACCATGAGTCTCTCTAAGTGGAAGTAACCATGATTATCTTATGGTGGGAGTAACCTTGACTCTCTTAAGGTAGGATTGACCATGAGTCTGTCTAAGTGGAAGTAATCATAACTAGCTTATGATGGGAGTAACTATGACTCTCTTATGGCAGGAGTAACAATGACTCTCTTAAGCTGGGAGTAACCATGACTCTCTTAAAGTGGGAGTAACAATGACTCTCAAGCTGGGAGTAACCATGACTCTCTTAAGGTGGGAGTGACAATGAGTCTCTCTAATTGGAAGTAACCATGATTATCTTATGGTGGGAGTAACCTTGACTCTCTTAATGTAGGATTGACCATGAGTCTCTCTAAGTGGAAGTAACCATGATTATCTTATGGTGGGAGTAACCTTGACTCTCTTAAGGTAGGATTGACCATGAGTCTGTCTAAGTGGAAGTAATCATAACTATCTTATGGTGGGAGTAAGTATGACTCTATTATGGCAGGAGTAACAATGACTTTCTGAAGCTGGGAGTAACCATGACTCTCTTAAAGTGGGAGTAACAATGACTCTCTAGCTGAGAGTAACCATGACTCTCTTAAGGTGGGAGTGACCATGAGTCTCTCTAATTGGAAGTAACCATGATTATCTTATGGTGGGAGTAACCTTGACTCTCTTAATGTAGGATTGACCATGAGTCTCTCTAAGTGGAAGTAACCATGATTATCTTATGGTGGGAGTAACCTTGACTCTCTTAAGGTAGGATTGACCATGAGTCTATCTAAGTGGAAGTAATCATAACTATCTTATGGTGGGAGTAAGTATGACTCTATTATGGCAGGAGTAACAATGACTTTCTGAAGATGGGAGTAACCATGACTCTCTTAAAGTGGGAGTAACAATGACTCTCTAGCTGAGAGTAACCATTACTCTCTTAAGGTGGGAGTGACCATGAGTCTCTCTAAATGGAAGTAACCATGATTATCTTATGGTGGGAGTAACTATGACTCTCTTAAGGTGGGAGTGACCATGAGGCTCTCTAATTGGAAGTAACCATGATTATCTTATGATGGGAGTAACCTTGACTCTCTTAAGGTAGGATTGACCATGAGGCTCTCTAATTGGAAGTAACCATGATTACCTTATGGTGGGAGTAACCTTGACTCTCTTAAGGTAGGATTGACCATGAGTCTCTCTGAGTGGAAGTAACCATAACTATCTTATGGTGGGAGTAACTATGACTCTATTATGGCAGGAGTAACAATGACTTTCTGAAGCTGGGAGTAACCATGACTCTCTTAAAGTGGGAGTAACAATGACTCTCTAGCTGGGAGTAACCATGACTCTCTTAAGGTGGGAGTGACCATGAGTCTCTCTAATTGGAAGTAACCATGATTATCTTATGGTGGGAGTAACCCTGACTCTCTTAAGGTAGGATTGACCATGAGTCTCTCTAAGCGGAAGTAACCATGATTATCTTATGGTGGGAGTAACCTTGAATCTCTTAAGGTAGGATTGACTATGAGTCTCTCTAAATGGAAGTAACCATAACTATCTTATGGTGGGAGTAACTATGACTCTATTATGGCAGGAGTAACAATGACTTTCTGAAGCTGGGAGTAACCATGACTCTCTTAAAGTGGGAGTAACAATGACTCTCTAGCTGAGAGTAACCATGACTCTCTTAAGGTGGGAGTGACCATGAGTCTCTCTAAGTGGAAGTAACCATAACTATCTTATGGTGGGAGTAACTATGACTCTATTATGGCAGGAGTAACAATGACTTTCTGAAGCTGGGAGTAACCATGACTCTCTTAAAGTGAGAGTAACCATGACTCTCTTAAGGTGGGAGTGACCACGAGTCTCTCTAATTGGAAGTAACCATGATTATCTTATGGTGGGAGTAACCTTGACTCTCTTAAGGTAGGATTGACCATGAGTCTCTCTAAGTGGAAGTAACAATAACTATCTTATGGTGGGAGTAACTATGACTCTATTATGGCAGGAGTAACAATGACTTTCTGAAGCTGGGAGTAACCATGACTCTCTTAAAGTGGGAGTAACAATGACTCTCTAGCTGAGAGTAACCATGACTCTCTTAAGGTGAGAGTAACCATGACTCTCTTAAAGTGGGAGTAACAATGACTCTCAAGCTGGGAGTAACCATGACTCTCTTAAGGTGGGAGTGACCATGATTCTCTCTAATTGGAAGTAACCATGATTATCTTATGGTGGGAGTAACCTTGACTCTCTTAAGGTAGGATTGACCATGAGTCTGTCTAAGTGGAAGTAATCATAACTATCTTATGATGGGAGTAACTATGACTCTCTTATGGCAGGAGTAACAATGACTCTCTTAAGCTGGGAGTAACCATGACTCTCTTAAAGTGGGAGTAACAATGACTCTCAAGCTGGGAGTAACCATGACTCTCTTAAGGTGGGAGTGACCATGATTCTCTCTAATTGGAAGTAACCATGATTATCTTATGGTGGGAGTAACCTTGACTCTCTTAAGGTGGGAGTGACAATGAGTCTCTCTAATTGGAAGTAACCATGATTATCTTATGGTGGGAGTAACCTTGACTCTCTTAATGTAGGATTGACCATGAGTCTGTCTAAGTGGAAGTAATCATAACTATCTTATGGTGGGAGTAAGTATGACTCTATTATGGCAGGAGTAACAATGCCTTTCTGAAGCTGGGAGTAACCATGACTCTCTTAAAGTGGGAGTAACAATGACTCTCTAGCTGAGAGTAACCATGACTCTCTTAAGGTGGGAGTGACCATGAGTCTCTCTAAGTGGAAGTAACCATAACTATCTTATGGTGGGAGTAACTATGACTCTATTATGGCAGGAGTAACAATGACTTTCTGAAGCTGGGAGTAACCATGACTCTCTTAAAGTGAGAGTAACCATGACTCTCTTAAGGTGGGAGTGACCATGAGTCTCTCTAATTGGAAGTAACCATGATTATCTTATGGTGGGAGTAACCTTGACTCTCTTAATGTAGGATTGACCATGAGTCTGTCTAAGTGGAAGTAATCATAACTAGCTTATGATGGGAGTAACTATGACTCTCTTATGGCAGGAGTAACAATGACTCTCTTAAGCTGGGAGTAACCATGACTCTCTTAAAGTGGGAGTAACAATGACTCTCAAGCTGGGAGTAACCATGACTCTCTTAAGGTGGGAGTGACCATGATTCTCTCTAATTGGAAGTAACCATGATTATCTTATGGTGGGAGTAACCTTGACTCTCTTAAGGTAGGATTGACCATGAGTCTGTCTAAGTGGAAGTAATCATAACTATCTTATGGTGGGAGTAAGTATGACTCTATTATGGCAGGAGTAACAATGACTCTCTTAAGCTGGGAGTAACCATGACTCTCTTAAAGTGGGAGTAACAATGACTCTCTAGCTGGGAGTAACCATGACTCTCTTAAGGTGGGAGTGACCATGAGTCTCTCTAATTGGAAGTAACCATGATTATCTAATGGTGGGAGTAACCTTGACTCTCTTAAGGTAGGATTGACCATGAGTCTCTCTAAGTGGAAGTAACCATGATTATCTTATGGTGGGAGTAACCTTGACTCTCTTAAGGTAGGATTGACCATGAGTCTGTCTAAGTGGAAGTAATCATAACTAGCTTATGATGGGAGTAACTATGACTCTCTTATGGCAGGAGTAACAATGACTCTCTTAAGCTGGGAGTAACCATGACTCTCTTAAAGTGGGAGTAACAATGACTCTCAAGCTGGGAGTAACCATGACTCTCTTAAGGTGGGAGTGACAATGAGTCTCTCTAATTGGAAGTAACCATGATTATCTTATGGTGGGAGTAACCTTGACTCTCTTAATGTAGGATTGACCATGAGTCTCTCTAAGTGGAAGTAACCATGATTATCTTATGGTGGGAGTAACCTTGACTCTCTTAAGGTAGGATTGACCATGAGTCTCTCTAAGTGGAAGTAACCATAACTATCTTATGGTGGGAGTAACTATGACTCTATTATGGCAGGAGTAACAATGACTTTCTGAAGCTGGGAGTAACCATGACTCTCTTAAAGTGAGAGTAACCATGACTCTCTTAAGGTGCGAGTGACCATGAGTCTCTCTAATTGGAAGTAACCATGATTATCTTATGGTGGGAGTAACCTTGACTCTCTTAATGTAGGATTGACCATGAGTCTGTCTAAGTGGAAGTAATCATAACTATCTTATGGTGGGAGTAAGTATGACTCTATTATGGCAGGAGTAACAATGCCTTTCTGAAGCTGGGAGTAACCATGACTCTCTTAAAGTGGGAGTAACAATGACTCTCTAGCTGAGAGTAACCATGACTCTCTTAAGGTGGGAGTGACCATGAGTCTCTCTAAGTGGAAGTAACCATAACTATCTTATGGTGGGAGTAACTATGACTCTATTATGGCAGGAGTAACAATGACTTTCTGAAGCTGGGAGTAACCATGACTCTCTTAAAGTGAGAGTAACCATGACTCTCTTAAGGTGGGAGTGACCATGAGTCTCTCTAATTGGAAGTAACCATGATTATCTTATGGTGGGAGTAACCTTGACTCTCTTAATGTAGGATTGACCATGAGTCTGTCTAAGTGGAAGTAATCATAACTAGCTTATGATGGGAGTAACTATGACTCTCTTATGGCAGGAGTAACAATGACTCTCTTAAGCTGGGAGTAACCATGACTCTCTTAAAGTGGGAGTAACAATGACTCTCAAGCTGGGAGTAACCATGACTCTCTTAAGGTGGGAGTGACCATGATTCTCTCTAATTGGAAGTAACCATGATTATCTTATGGTGGGAGTAACCTTGACTCTCTTAAGGTAGGATTGACCATGAGTCTGTCTAAGTGGAAGTAATCATAACTATCTTATGGTGGGAGTAAGTATGACTCTATTATGGCAGGAGTAACAATGACTCTCTTAAGCTGGGAGTAACCATGACTCTCTTAAAGTGGGAGTAACAATGACTCTCTAGCTGGGAGTAACCATGACTCTCTTAAGGTGGGAGTGACCATGAGTCTCTCTAATTGGAAGTAACCATGATTATCTTATGGTGGGAGTAACCTTGACTCTCTTAATGTAGGATTGACCATGAGTCTCTCTAAGTGGAAGTAACCATGATTATCTTATGGTGGGAGTAACCTTGACTCTCTTACTGTAGGATTGACCATGAGTCTCTCTAAGTGGAAGTAACCATGATTATCTTATGGTGGGAGTAACCTTGACTCTCTTAATGTAGGATTGACCATGAGTCTCTCTAAGTGGAAGTAACCATGATTATCTTATGGTGGGAGTAACCTTGACTCTCTTAAGGTAGGATTGACCATGAGTCTGTCTAAGTGGAAGTAATCATAACTATCTTATGGTGGGAGTAAGTATGACTCTATTATGGCAGGAGTAACAATGACTTTCTGAAGCTGGGAGTAACCATGACTCTCTTAAAGTGGGAGTAACAATGACTCTCTAGCTGAGAGTAACCATTACTCTCTTAAGGTGGGAGTGACCATGAGTCTCTCTAATTGGAAGTAACCATGATTATCTTATGGTGGGAGTAACTATGACTCTCTTAAGGTGGGAGTGACCATGAGGCTCTCTAATTGGAAGTAACCATGATTATCTTATGATGGGAGTAACCTTGACTCTCTTAAGGTTCGATTGACCATGAGTCTCTCTAATTGGAAGTAACCATGATTACCTTATGGTGGGAGTAACCTTGACTCTCTTAAGGTTCGATTGACCATGAGTCTCTCTGAGTGGAAGTAACCATAACTATCTTATGGTGGGAGTAACTATGACTCTATTATGGCAGGAGTAACAATGACTTTCTGAAGCTGGGAGTAACCATGACTCTCTTAAAGTGGGAGTAACAATGACTCTCTAGCTGGGAGTAACCATGACTCTCTTAAGGTGGGAGTGACCATGAGTCTCTCTAATTGGAAGTAACCATGAATATCTAATGGTGGGAGTAACCTTGACTCTCTTAAGGTAGGATTGACCATGAGTCTGTCTAAGTGGAAGTAATCATAACTAGCTTATGATGGGAGTAACTATGACTCTCTTATGGCAGGAGTAACAATGACTCTCTTAAGCTGGGAGTAACCATGACTCTCTTAAAGTGGGAGTAACAGTGACTCTCAAGCTGGGAGTAACCATGACTCTCTTAAGGTAGGAGTGACCATGAGTCTCTCTAAGTGGAAGTAACAATAACTATCTTATGGTGGGAGTAACTATGACTCTCTTATGGCAGGAGTAACAATGACTCTCTTAAGCTGGGAGTAACCATGACTCTCTTAAAGTGGGAGTAACAATGACTCTCTAGCTGGGAGTAACCATGACTCTCTTAAGGTGGGAGTGACCATGAGTCGCTCTAATTGGAAGTAACCATGATTATCTTATGGTGGGAGTAACCTTGACTCTCTTAATGTAGGATTGACCATGAGTTTCTCTAAGTGGAAGTAACAATAACTATCTTATGGTGGGAGTAACTATGACTCTATTATGGCAGGAGTAACAATTACTTTCTGAAGCTGGGAGTAACCATGACTCTCTTAAAGTGGGAGTAACAATGACTCTCTAGCTGGGAGTAACCATGACTCTCTTAAGGTGGGAGTGACCATGAGTCTCTCTAATTGGAAGTAACCATGATTATCTTATGGTGGGAGTAACCTTGACTCTCTTAAGGTAGGATTGACCATGAGTCTGTCTAAGTGGAAGTAATCATAACTAGCTTATGATGGGAGTAACTATGACTCTCTTATGGCAGGAGTAACAATGACTCTCTTAAGCTGGGAGTAATCATGACTCTCTTAATGTGGGAGTAACAATGACTCTCAAGCTGGGAGTAACCATGACTCTCTTAAGGTGGGAGTGACCATGAGTCTCTCTAATTGGAAGTTACCATGATTATCTTATGGTGGGAGTAACCTTGACTCTCTTAAGGTAGGATTGACCATGAGTCTGTCTAAGTGGAAGTAATCATAACTAGCTTATGATGGGAGTAACTATGACTCTCTTATGGCAGGAGTAACAATGACTCTCTTAAGCTGGGAGTAACCTTGACTCTCTTAAAGTGGGAGTAACAATGACTCTCAAGCTGGGAGTAACCATGACTCTCTTAAAGTGGGAGTAACAATGACTCTCTAGCTGAGAGTAACCATGACTCTCTTAAGGTGGGAGTGACCATGAGTCTCTCTAATTGGAAGTAACCATGATTATCTTATGGTGGGAGTAACCTTGACTCTCTTAATGTAGGATTGACCATGAGTCTCTCTAAGTGGAAGTAACCATGATTATCTTATGGTGGGAGTAACCTTGACTCTCTTAAGGTAGGATTGACCATGAGTCTGTCTAAGTGGAAGTAATCATAACTATCTTATGGTGGGAGTAAGTATGACTCTATTATGGCAGGAGTAACAATGACTTTCTGAAGCTGGGAGTAACCATGACTCTCTTAAAGTGGGAGTAACAATGACTCTCTAGCTGAGAGTAACCATGAACCTCTTAAGGTGGGAGTGACCATGAGTCTCTCTAATTGGAAGTAACCATGATTATCTTATGGTGGGAGTAACCTTGACTCTCTTAATGTAGGATTGACCATGAGTCTCTCTAAGTGGAAGTAACCATGATTATCTTATGGTGGGAGTAACCTTGACTCTCTTAAGGTAGGATTGACCATGAGTCTGTCTAAGTGGAAGTAATCATAACTATCTTATGGTGGGAGTAAGTATGACTCTATTATGGCAGGAGTAACAATGACTTTCTGAAGCTGGGAGTAACCATGACTCTCTTAAAGTGGGAGTAACAATGACTCTCTAGCTGAGAGTAACCATGAACCTCTTAAGGTGGGAGTGACCATGAGTCTCTCTAATTGGAAGTAACCATGATTATCTTATGGTGGGAGTAACCTTGACTCTCTTAATGTAGGATTGACCATGAGTCTCTCTAAGTGGAAGTAACCATGATTATCTTATGGTGGGAGTAACCTTGACTCTCTTAAGGTAGGATTGACCATGAGTCTGTCTAAGTGGAAGTAATCATAACTATCTTATGGTGGGAGTAAGTATGACTCTATTATGGCAGGAGTAACAATGACTTTCTGAAGATGGGAGTAACCATGACTCTCTTAAAGTGGGAGTAACAATGACTCTCTAGCTGAGAATAACCATTACTCTCTTAAGGTGGGAGTGACCATGAGGCTCTCTAATTGGAAGTAACCATGATTATCTTATGATGGGAGTAACCTTGACTCTCTTAAGGTAGGATTGACCATGAGGCTCTCTAATTGGAAGTAACCATGATTACCTTATGGTGGGAGTAACCTTGACTCTCTTAAGGTAGGATTGACCATGAGTCTCTCTGAGTGGAAGTAACCATAACTATCTTATGGTGGGAGTAACTATGACTCTCTTATGGCAGGAGTAACAATGACTCTCTTAAGCTGGGAGTAACCATGACTCTCTTAAAGTGGGAGTAACAATGACTCTCAAGCTGGGAGTAACCATGACTCTCTTAAGGTGGGAGTGACCATGAGTCTCTCTAATTGGAAGTAACCATGATTATCTTATGGTGGGAGTAACCTTGACTCTCTTAAGGTAGGATTGACCATGAGTCTGTCTAAGTGGAAGTAATCATAACTATCTTATGGTGGGAGTAAGTATGACTCTATTATGGCAGGAGTAACAATGACTTTCTGAAGCTGGGAGTAACCATGACTCTCTTAAAGTGGGAGTAACAATGACTCTCTAGCTGAGAGTAACCATTACTCTCTTAAGGTGGGAGTGACCATGAGTCTCTCTAATTGGAAGTAACCATGATTATCTTATGGTGGGAGTAACTATGACTCTCTTAAGGTGGGAGTGACCATGAGGCTCTCTAATTGGAAGTAACCATGATTATCTTATGATGGGAGTAACCTTGACTCTCTTAAGGTAGGATTGACCATGAGGCTCTCTAATTGGAAGTAACCATGATTACCTTATGGTGGGAGTAACCTTGACTCTCTTAAGGTAGGATTGACCATGAGTCTCTCTGAGTGGAAGTAACCATAACTATCTTATGGTGGGAGTAACTATGACTCTATTATGGCAGGAGTAACAATGACTTTCTGAAGCTGGGAGTAACCATGACTCTCTTAAAGTGGGAGTAACAATGACTCTCTAGCTGGGAGTAACCATGACTCTCTTAAGGTGGGAGTAACAATGACTCTCAAGCTGGGAGTAACCATGACTCTCTTAAGGTAGGATTGACCATGAGTCTCTCTAAGTGGAAGTAACCATGATTATCTTATGGTGGGAGTAACCTTGACTCTCTTAATGTAGGATTGACCATGAGTCTCTCTAAGTGGAAGTAACCATGATTATCTTATGGTGGGAGTAACCTTGACTCTCTTAAGGTAGGATTGACCATGAGTCTCTCTAAGTGGAAGTAACCATGATTATCTTATGGTGGGAGTAACCTTGACTCTCTTAATGTAGGATTGACCATGAGTCTCTCTAAGTGGAAGTAACCATGATTATCTTATGGTGGGAGTAACCTTGACTCTCTTAAGGTAGGATTGACCATGAGTCTCTCTAAGTGGAAGTAACCATAACTATCTTATGGTGGGAGTAACTATGACTCTATTATGGCAGGAGTAACAATGACTTTCTGAAGCTGGGAGTAACCATGACTCTCTTAAAGTGGGAGTAACAATGACTCTCTAGCTGGGAGTAACCATGACTCTCTTAAGGTGGGAGTGACCATGAGTCTCTCTAATTGGAAGTAACCATGATTATCTAATGGTGGGAGTAACCTTGACTCTCTTAAGGTAGGATTGACCATGAGTCTCTCTAAGTGGAAGTAACCATGATTATCTTATGGTGGGAGTAACCTTGACTCTCTTAAGGTAGGATTGACCATGAGTCTGTCTAAGTGGAAGTAATCATAACTATCTTATGGTGGGAGTAAGTATGACTCTATTATGGCAGGAGTAACAATGACTTTCTGAAGCTGGGAGTAACCATGACTCTCTTAAAGTGGGAGTAACAATGACTCTCTAGCTGAGAGTAACCATGACTCTCTTAAGGTGGGAGTGACCATGAGTCTCTCTAATTGGAAGTAACCATGATTATCTTATGGTGGGAGTAACCTTGACTCTCTTAATGTAGGATTGACCATGAGTCTCTCTAAGTGGAAGTAACCATGATTATCTTATGGTGGGAGTAACCTTGACTCTCTTAAGGTAGGATTGACCATGAGTCTATCTAAGTGGAAGTAATCATAACTATCTTATGGTGGGAGTAAGTATGACTCTATTATGGCAGGAGTAACAATGACTTTCTGAAGATGGGAGTAACCATGACTCTCTTAAAGTGGGAGTAACAATGACTCTCTAGCTGAGAGTAACCATTACTCTCTTAAGGTGGGAGTGACCATGAGTCTCTCTAATTGGAAGTAACCATGATTATCTAATGGTGGGAGTAACCTTGACTCTCTTAAGGTAGGATTGACCATGAGTCTCTCTAAGTGGAAGTAACCATGATTATCTTATGGTGGGAGTAACCTTGACTCTCTTAAGGTAGGATTGACCATGAGTCTGTCTAAGTGGAAGTAATCATAACTATCTTATGGTGGGAGTAAGTATGACTCTATTATGGCAGGAGTAACAATGACTTTCTGAAGCTGGGAGTAACCATGACTCTCTTAAAGTGGGAGTAACAATGACTCTCTAGCTGAGAGTAACCATGACTCTCTTAAGGTGGGAGTGACCATGAGTCTCTCTAATTGGAAGTAACCATGATTATCTTATGGTGGGAGTAACCTTGACTCTCTTAATGTAGGATTGACCATGAGTCTCTCTAAGTGGAAGTAACCATGATTATCTTATGGTGGGAGTAACCTTGACTCTCTTAAGGTAGGATTGACCATGAGTCTATCTAAGTGGAAGTAATCATAACTATCTTATGGTGGGAGTAAGTATGACTCTATTATGGCAGGAGTAACAATGACTTTCTGAAGATGGGAGTAACCATGACTCTCTTAAAGTGGGAGTAACAATGACTCTCTAGCTGAGAGTAACCATTACTCTCTTAAGGTGGGAGTGACCATGAGTCTCTCTAAATGGAAGTAACCATGATTATCTTATGGTGGGAGTAACTATGACTCTCTTAAGGTGGGAGTGACCATGAGGCTCTCTAATTGGAAGTAACCATGATTATCTTATGATGGGAGTAACCTTGACTCTCTTAAGGTAGGATTGACCATGAGTCTGTCTAAGTGGAAGTAATCATAACTATCTTATGGTGGGAGTAACTATGACTCTATTATGGCAGGAGTAACAATGACTTTCTGAAGCTGGGAGTAACCATGACTCTCTTAAAGTGGGAGTAACAATGACTCTCTAGCTGAGAGTAACCATGACTCTCTTAAGGTGGGAGTGACCATGAGTCTCTCTAATTGGAAGTAACCATGATTATCTTATGGTGGGAGTAACCTTGACTCTCTTAATGTAGGATTGACCATGAGTCTCTCTAAGTGGAAGTAACCATGATTATCTTATGGTGGGAGTAACCTTGACTCTCTTAAGGTAGGATTGACCATGAGTCTGTCTAAGTGGAAGTAATCATAACTATCTTATGGTGGGAGTAAGTATGACTCTATTATGGCAGGAGTAACAATGACTTTCTGAAGCTGGGAGTAACCATGACTCTCTTAAAGTGGGAGTAACAATGACTCTCTAGCTGAGAGTAACCATGAACCTCTTAAGGTGGGAGTGACCATGAGTCTCTCTAATTGGAAGTAACCATGATTATCTTATGGTGGGAGTAACCTTGACTCTCTTAATGTAGGATTGACCATGAGTCTCTCTAAGTGGAAGTAACCATGATTATCTTATGGTGGGAGTAACCTTGACTCTCTTAAGGTAGGATTGACCATGAGTCTGTCTAAGTGGAAGTAATCATAACTATCTTATGGTGGGAGTAAGTATGACTCTATTATGGCAGGAGTAACAATGACTTTCTGAAGCTGGGAGTAACCATGACTCTCTTAAAGTGGGAGTAACAATGACTCTCTAGCTGAGAGTAACCATGAACCTCTTAAGGTGGGAGTGACCATGAGTCTCTCTAATTGGAAGTAACCATGATTATCTTATGGTGGGAGTAACCTTGACTCTCTTAATGTAGGATTGACCATGAGTCTCTCTAAGTGGAAGTAACCATGATTATCTTATGGTGGGAGTAACCTTGACTCTCTTAAGGTAGGATTGACCATGAGGCTCTCTAATTGGAAGTAACCATGATTACCTTATGGTGGGAGTAACCTTGACTCTCTTAAGGTAGGATTGACCATGAGTCTCTCTGAGTGGAAGTAACCATAACTATCTTATGGTGGGAGTAACTATGACTCTCTTATGGCAGGAGTAACAATGACTCTCTTAAGCTGGGAGTAACCATGACTCTCTTAAAGTGGGAGTAACAATGACTCTCAAGCTGGGAGTAACCATGACTCTCTTAAGGTGGGAGTGACCATGAGTCTCTCTAATTGGAAGTAACCATGATTATCTTATGGTGGGAGTAACCTTGACTCTCTTAAGGTAGGATTGACCATGAGTCTGTCTAAGTGGAAGTAATCATAACTATCTTATGGTGGGAGTAAGTATGACTCTATTATGGCAGGAGTAACAATGACTTTCTGAAGCTGGGAGTAACCATGACTCTCTTAAAGTGGGAGTAACAATGACTCTCTAGCTGAGAGTAACCATTACTCTCTTAAGGTGGGAGTGACCATGAGTCTCTCTAATTGGAAGTAACCATGATTATCTTATGGTGGGAGTAACTATGACTCTCTTAAGGTGGGAGTGACCATGAGGCTCTCTAATTGGAAGTAACCATGATTATCTTATGATGGGAGTAACCTTGACTCTCTTAAGGTAGGATTGACCATGAGGCTCTCTAATTGGAAGTAACCATGATTACCTTATGGTGGGAGTAACCTTGACTCTCTTAAGGTAGGATTGACCATGAGTCTCTCTGAGTGGAAGTAACCATAACTATCTTATGGTGGGAGTAACTATGACTCTATTATGGCAGGAGTAACAATGACTTTCTGAAGCTGGGAGTAACCATGACTCTCTTAAAGTGGGAGTAACAATGACTCTCTAGCTGGGAGTAACCATGACTCTCTTAAGGTGGGAGTAACAATGACTCTCAAGCTGGGAGTAACCATGACTCTCTTAAGGTAGGATTGACCATGAGTCTCTCTAAGTGGAAGTAACCATGATTATCTTATGGTGGGAGTAACCTTGACTCTCTTAATGTAGGATTGACCATGAGTCTCTCTAAGTGGAAGTAACCATGATTATCTTATGGTGGGAGTAACCTTGACTCTCTTAAGGTAGGATTGACCATGAGTCTCTCTAAGTGGAAGTAACCATGATTATCTTATGGTGGGAGTAACCTTGACTCTCTTAATGTAGGATTGACCATGAGTCTCTCTAAGTGGAAGTAACCATGATTATCTTATGGTGGGAGTAACCTTGACTCTCTTAAGGTAGGATTGACCATGAGTCTCTCTAAGTGGAAGTAACCATAACTATCTTATGGTGGGAGTAACTATGACTCTATTATGGCAGGAGTAACAATGACTTTCTGAAGCTGGGAGTAACCATGACTCTCTTAAAGTGGGAGTAACAATGACTCTCTAGCTGGGAGTAACCATGACTCTCTTAAGGTGGGAGTGACCATGAGTCTCTCTAATTGGAAGTAACCATGATTATCTAATGGTGGGAGTAACCTTGACTCTCTTAAGGTAGGATTGACCATGAGTCTCTCTAAGTGGAAGTAACCATGATTATCTTATGGTGGGAGTAACCTTGACTCTCTTAAGGTAGGATTGACCATGAGTCTGTCTAAGTGGAAGTAATCATAACTATCTTATGGTGGGAGTAAGTATGACTCTATTATGGCAGGAGTAACAATGACTTTCTGAAGCTGGGAGTAACCATGACTCTCTTAAAGTGGGAGTAACAATGACTCTCTAGCTGAGAGTAACCATGACTCTCTTAAGGTGGGAGTGACCATGAGTCTCTCTAATTGGAAGTAACCATGATTATCTTATGGTGGGAGTAACCTTGACTCTCTTAATGTAGGATTGACCATGAGTCTCTCTAAGTGGAAGTAACCATGATTATCTTATGGTGGGAGTAACCTTGACTCTCTTAAGGTAGGATTGACCATGAGTCTATCTAAGTGGAAGTAATCATAACTATCTTATGGTGGGAGTAAGTATGACTCTATTATGGCAGGAGTAACAATGACTTTCTGAAGATGGGAGTAACCATGACTCTCTTAAAGTGGGAGTAACAATGACTCTCTAGCTGAGAGTAACCATTACTCTCTTAAGGTGGGAGTGACCATGAGTCTCTCTAATTGGAAGTAACCATGATTATCTAATGGTGGGAGTAACCTTGACTCTCTTAAGGTAGGATTGACCATGAGTCTCTCTAAGTGGAAGTAACCATGATTATCTTATGGTGGGAGTAACCTTGACTCTCTTAAGGTAGGATTGACCATGAGTCTGTCTAAGTGGAAGTAATCATAACTATCTTATGGTGGGAGTAAGTATGACTCTATTATGGCAGGAGTAACAATGACTTTCTGAAGCTGGGAGTAACCATGACTCTCTTAAAGTGGGAGTAACAATGACTCTCTAGCTGAGAGTAACCATGACTCTCTTAAGGTGGGAGTGACCATGAGTCTCTCTAATTGGAAGTAACCATGATTATCTTATGGTGGGAGTAACCTTGACTCTCTTAATGTAGGATTGACCATGAGTCTCTCTAAGTGGAAGTAACCATGATTATCTTATGGTGGGAGTAACCTTGACTCTCTTAAGGTAGGATTGACCATGAGTCTATCTAAGTGGAAGTAATCATAACTATCTTATGGTGGGAGTAAGTATGACTCTATTATGGCAGGAGTAACAATGACTTTCTGAAGATGGGAGTAACCATGACTCTCTTAAAGTGGGAGTAACAATGACTCTCTAGCTGAGAGTAACCATTACTCTCTTAAGGTGGGAGTGACCATGAGTCTCTCTAAATGGAAGTAACCATGATTATCTTATGGTGGGAGTAACTATGACTCTCTTAAGGTGGGAGTGACCATGAGGCTCTCTAATTGGAAGTAACCATGATTATCTTATGATGGGAGTAACCTTGACTCTCTTAAGGTAGGATTGACCATGAGTCTGTCTAAGTGGAAGTAATCATAACTATCTTATGGTGGGAGTAACTATGACTCTATTATGGCAGGAGTAACAATGACTTTCTGAAGCTGGGAGTAACCATGACTCTCTTAAAGTGGGAGTAACAATGACTCTCTAGCTGAGAGTAACCATGACTCTCTTAAGGTGGGAGTGACCATGAGTCTCTCTAATTGGAAGTAACCATGATTATCTTATGGTGGGAGTAACCTTGACTCTCTTAATGTAGGATTGACCATGAGTCTCTCTAAGTGGAAGTAACCATGATTATCTTATGGTGGGAGTAACCTTGACTCTCTTAAGGTAGGATTGACCATGAGTCTGTCTAAGTGGAAGTAATCATAACTATCTTATGGTGGGAGTAAGTATGACTCTATTATGGCAGGAGTAACAATGACTTTCTGAAGCTGGGAGTAACCATGACTCTCTTAAAGTGGGAGTAACAATGACTCTCTAGCTGAGAGTAACCATGAACCTCTTAAGGTGGGAGTGACCATGAGTCTCTCTAATTGGAAGTAACCATGATTATCTTATGGTGGGAGTAACCTTGACTCTCTTAATGTAGGATTGACCATGAGTCTCTCTAAGTGGAAGTAACCATGATTATCTTATGGTGGGAGTAACCTTGACTCTCTTAAGGTAGGATTGACCATGAGTCTGTCTAAGTGGAAGTAATCATAACTATCTTATGGTGGGAGTAAGTATGACTCTATTATGGCAGGAGTAACAATGACTTTCTGAAGCTGGGAGTAACCATGACTCTCTTAAAGTGGGAGTAACAATGACTCTCTAGCTGAGAGTAACCATGAACCTCTTAAGGTGGGAGTGACCATGAGTCTCTCTAATTGGAAGTAACCATGATTATCTTATGGTGGGAGTAACCTTGACTCTCTTAATGTAGGATTGACCATGAGTCTCTCTAAGTGGAAGTAACCATGATTATCTTATGGTGGGAGTAACCTTGACTCTCTTAAGGTAGGATTGACCATGAGTCTGTCTAAGTGGAAGTAACCGTGATTATCTTATGGTGGGAGTAACCTTGACTCTCTTATGGCAGGAGTAACAATGACTCTCTTAAGCTGGGAGTAACCATGACTCTCTTAAAGTGGGAGTAACAATGACTCTCTAGCTGAGAGTAACCATGACTCTCTTAAGGTGGGAGTGACCATGAGTCTCTCTAATTGGAAGTAACCATGATTATCTTATGGTGGGAGTAACCTTGACTCTCTTAAGGTAGGATTGACCATGCGTCTGTCTAAGTGGAAGTAATCATAACTAGCTTATGATGGGAGTAACTATGACTCTCTTATGGCAGGAGTAACAATGACTCTCTTAAGCTGGGAGTAACCATGACTCTCTTAAAGTGGGAGTAACAATGACTCTCAAGCTGGGAGTAACCATGACTCTCTAGCTGAGAGTAACCATGACTCTCTTAAGGTGGGAGTGACCATGAGTCTCTCTAATTGGAAGTAACCATGATTATCTTATGGTGGGAGTAACCTTGACTCTCTTAAGGTAGGATTGACCATGAGTCTGTCTAAGTGGAAGTAATCATAACTAGCTTATGATGGGAGTAACTATGACTCTCTTATGGCAGGAGAAACAATGACTCTCTTAAGCTGGGAGTAACCATGACTCTCTTAAGGTGGGAGTGACCATGAGTCTCTCTAATTGGAAATAACAATAACTATCTTATGGTGGGAGTAACCATGACTCTATTATGGCAGGAGTAACAATGACTTTCTGAAGCTGGGAGTTACCATGACTCTCTTAAAGTGGGAGTAACAATGACTCTCTAGCTGGGAGTAACCATGACTCTCTTAAAGTGGGAGTAACAATGACTCTCAAGCTGGGAGTAACCATCACCCTCTTAAGGTGGGAGTGACCATGAGTCTCACTAATTGGAAGTAACCATGATTATCTTATGGTGGGAGTAACCTTGACTCTCTTAAGGTAGGATTGACCATGAGTCTCTCTAAGTGGAAGTAACCGTGATTATCTTATGGTGGGAGTAACCTTGACTCTCTTATGGCAGGAGTAACAATGACTCTCTTAAGCTGGGAGTAACCATGACTCTCTTAAAGTGGGAGTAACAATGACTCTCTAGCTGAGAGTAACCATGACTCTCTTAAGGTGGGAGTGACCATGAGTCTCTCTAATTGGAAGTAACCATGAGTATCTTATGGTGGGAGTAACCTTGACTCTCTTAAGGTAGGATTGACCATGCGTCTGTCTAAGTGGAAGTAATCATAACTAGCTTATGATGGGAGTAACTATGACTCTCTTATGGCAGGAGTAACAATGACTCTCTTAAGCTGGGAGTAACCATGACTCTCTTAAAGTGGGAGTAACAATGACTCTCAAGCTGGGAGTAACCATGACTCTCTAGCTGAGAGTAACCATGACTCTCTTAAGGTGGGAGTGACCATGAGTCTCTCTAATTGGAAGTAACCATGATTATCTTATGGTGGGAGTAACCTTGACTCTCTTAAGGTAGGATTGACCATGAGTCTGTCTAAGTGGAAGTAATCATAACTAGCTTATGATGGGAGTAACTATGACTCTCTTATGGCAGGAGAAACAATGACTCTCTTAAGCTGGGAGTAACCATGACTCTCTTAAGGTGGGAGTGACCATGAGTCTCTCTAATTGGAAATAACAATAACTATCTTATGGTGGGAGTAACTATGACTCTATTATGGCAGGAGTAACAATGACTTTCTGAAGCTGGGAGTTACCATGACTCTCTTAAAGTGGGAGTAACAATGACTCTCTAGCTGGGAGTAACCATGGCTCTCTTAAGGTGGGCGTGACCATGGGTCTCTCTAATTGGAAGTAACCATGATTATCTTATGGTGGGAGTAACCTTGACTCTCTTAAGGTAGGATTGACCATGAGTCTGTCTAAGTGGAAGTAATCATAACTAGCTTATGATGGGAGTAACTATGACTCTCTTATGGCAGGAGAAACAATGACTCTCTTAAGCTGGGAGTAACCATGACTCTCTTAAGGTGGGAGTGACCATGAGTCTCTCTAATTGGAAATAACAATAACTATCTTATGGTGGGAGTAACTATGACTCTATTATGGCAGGCGTAACAATGACTTTCTGAAGCTGGGAGTTACCATGACTCTCTTAAAGTGGGAGTAACAATGACTCTCTAGCTGGGAGTAACCATGGCTCTCTTAAGGTGGGCGTGACCATGAGTCTCTCTAATTGGAAGTAACCATGATTATCTTATGGTGGGAGTAACCTTGACTCTCTTAAGGTAGGATTGACCATGAGTCTGTCTAAGTGGAAGTAATCATAACTAGCTTATGATGGGAGTAACTATGACTCTCTTATGGCAGGAGTAACAATGACTCTCTTAAGCTGGGAGTAACCATGACTCTCTTAAAGTGGGAGTAACAGTGACTCTCAAGCTGGGAGTAACCATGACTCTCTTAAAGTGGGAGTAACAATGACTCTCAAGCTGGGAGTAACCATTACTCTCTTAAGGTGGGAGTGACCATGAGTCTCTCTAATTGGAAGTAACCATGATTATCTTATGGTGGGAGTAACCTTGACTCTCTTAAGGTAGGATTGACCATGAGTCTGTCTAAGTGGAAGTAATCATAACTAGCTTATGATGGGAGTAACTATGACTCTCTTATGGCAGGAGTAACAATGACTCTCTTAAGCTGGGAGTAACCATGACTCTCTTAAAGTGGGAGTAACAGTGACTCCCAAGCTGGGAGTAACCATGACTCTCTTAAAGTGGGAGTAACAATGACTCTCTAGCTGAGAGTAACCATGACTCTCTTAAGGTGGGAGTGACCATGAGTCTCTCTAATTGGAAGTAACCATGATTATCTTATGGTGGGAGTAACCTTGACTCTCTTAAGGTAGGATTGACCATGCGTCTGTCTAAGTGGAAGTAATCATAACTAGCTTATGATGGGAGTAACTATGACTCTCTTATGGCAGGAGTAACAATGACTCTCTTAAGCTGGGAGTAACCATGACTCTCTTAAAGTGGGAGTAACAATGACTCTCAAGCTGGGAGTAACCATGACTCTCTTAAGGTGGGAGTGACCATGAGTCTCTCTAATTGGAAGTAACCATGATTATCTTATGGTGGGAGTAACCTTGACTCTCTTAAGGTAGGATTGACCATGCGTCTGTCTAAGTGGAAGTAATCATAACTAGCTTATGATGGGAGTAACTATGACTCTCTTATGGCAGGAGTAACAATGACTCTCTTAAGCTGGGAGTAACCATGACTCTCTTAAGGTGGGAGTGACCATGATTCTCTCTAATTGGAATTAACCATGATTATCTTATGGTGGGAGTAACCTTGACTCTCTTAAGGTAGGATTTACCATGAGTCTCTCTAATTGGAAGTAACAATAACTATCTTATGGTGGGAGTAACTATGACTCTATTATGGCAGGAGTAACAATGACTTTCTGAAGCTGGGAGTTACCATGACTCTCTTAAAGTGGGAGTAACAATGACTCTCTAGCTGGGAGTAACCATGACTCTCTTAAGGTGGGAGTGACCATGAGTCTCTCTAATTGGAAGTAACCATGATTATCTTATGGTGGGAGTAACCTTGACTCTCTTAAGGTAGGATTGACCATGAGTCTGTCTAAGTGGAAGTAATCATAACTAGCTTATGATGGGAGTAACTATGACTCTCTTATGACAGGAGTAACAATGACTCTCTTAAGCTGGGAGTAACCATGACTCTCTTAAAGTGGGAGTAACAATGACTCTCAAGCTGGGAGTAACCATGACTCTCTTAAGGTGGGAGTGACCATGAGTCTCTCTAATTGGAATTAACCATGATTATCTTATGGTGGGAGTAACCTTGACTCTCTTAAGGTAGGATTGACCATGAGTCTCTCTAATTGGAAGTAACCATAACTATCTTATGGTGGGAGTAACTATGACTCTATTATGGCAGGAGTAACAATGACTTTCTGAAGCTGAGAGTAACCATGACTCTCTTAAAGTGGGAGTAACAATGACTCTCAAGCTGGGAGTAACCATGACTCTCTTAAGGTGGGAGTGACCATGAGTCTCTCTAATTGGAAGTAACCATAACTATCTTATGGTGGGAGTAACTATGACTCTATTATGGCAGGAGTAACAATGACTTTCTGAAGCTGAGAGTAACCATGACTCTCTTAAAGTGGGAGTAACAATGACTCTCTAGCTGAGAGTAACCATGACTCTCTTAAGGTGGGAGTGACCATGAGTCTCTCTAATTGGAAGTAACCATGATTATCTTATGGTGGGAGTAACCTTGACTCTCTTAAGGTAGGATTGACCATGAGTCTGTCTAAGTGGAAGTAATCATAAAGTGGAAGTAACCATAACTATCTTATGGTGGGAGTAACTATGACTCTATTATGGCAGGAGTAACAATGACTTTCTGAAGCTGGGAGTAACCATGACTCTCTTAAAGTGGGAGTAACAATGACTCTCTAGCTGGGAGTAACCATTACTCTCTTAAGGTGGGAGTGACCATGAGTCTCTCTAATTGGAAGTAACCATGATTATCTTATGGTGGGAGTAACCTTGACTCTCTTAAGGTAGGATTGACCATGAGTCTGTCTAAGTGGAAGTAATCATAACTAGCTTATGATGGGAGTAACTATGACTCTCTTATGGCAGGAGTAACAATGACTCTCTTAAGCTGGGAGTAACCATGACTCTCTTAAAGTGGGAGTAACAATGACTCTCAAGCTGGGAGTAACCATGACTCTCTTAAGGTGGAAGTGACCATGAGTCTCTCTAATTGGAAGTAACCATGATTATCTTATGGTGGGAGTAACCTTGACTCTCTTAAGGTAGGATTGACCATGAGTCTCTCTAAGTGGAAGTAATCATAACTAGCTTATGATGGGAGTAACTATGACTCTCTTATGGCAGGAGTAACAATGACTCTCTTAAGCTGGGAGTAACCATGACTCTCTTAAAGTGGGAGTAACAGTGACTCTCAAGCTGGGAGTAACCATGACTCTCTTAAAGTGGGAGTAACAATGACTCTCAAGCTGGGAGTAACCATTACTCTCTTAAGGTGGGAGTGACCATGAGTCTCTCTAATTGGAAGTAACCATGATTATCTTATGGTGGGAGTAACCTTGACTCTCTTAAGGTAGGATTGACCATGAGTCTCTCTAAGTGGAAGTAATCATAACTAGCTTATGATGGGAGTAACTATGACTCTCTTATGGCAGGAGTAACAATGACTCTCTTAAGCTGGGAGTAACCATGACTCTCTTAAAGTGGGAGTAACAGTGACTCTCAAGCTGGGAGTAACCATGACTCTCTTAAAGTGGGAGTAACAATGACTCTCAAGCTGGGAGTAACCATGACTCTCTTAAGGTGGGAGTGACCAGGAGTCTCTCTAATTGGAAGTAACCATGATTATCTTATGGTGGGAGTAACCTTGACTCTCTTAAGGTAGGATTGACCATGAGTCTGTCTAAGTGGAAGTAATCATAACTAGCTTATGATGGGAGTAACTATGACTCTCTTATGGCAGGAGTAACAATGACTCTCTTAAGCTGGGAGTAACCATGACTCTCTTAAGGTGGGAGTGACCATGAGTCTCTCTAATTGGAAGTAACCATGATTATCTTATGGTGGGAGTAACCTTGACTCTCTTAAGGTAGGATTGACCATGAGTCTGTCTAAGTGGAAGTAATCATAACTAGCTTATGATGGGAGTAACTATGACTCTCTTATGGCAGGAGTAACAATGACTCTCTTAAGCTGGGAGTAACCATGACTCTCTTAAAGTGGGAGTAACAGTGACTCTCAAGCTGGGAGTAACCATGACTCTCTTAAAGTGGGAGTAACAATGACTCTCAAGCTGGGAGTAACCATTACTCTCTTAAGGTGGGAGTGACCATGAGTCTCTCTAATTGGAAGTAACCATGATTATCTTATGGTGGGAGTAACCTTGACTCTCTTAAGGTAGGATTGACCATGAGTCTGTCTAAGTGGAAGTAATCATAACTAGCTTATGATGGGAGTAACTTTGACTCTCTTATGGCAGGAGTAACAATGACTCTCTTAACCTGGCTTAACCATGACTCTCTTAAAGTGGGAGTAACAATGACTCTCAAGCTGGGAGTAACCATGACTCTCTTAAGGTGGGAGTGACCATGAGTCTCTCTAATTGGAAGTAACCATAACTATCTTATGGTGGGAGTAACTATGACTCTATTATGGCAGGAGTAACAATGACTTTCTGAAGCTGAGAGTAACCATGACTCTCTTAAAGTGGGAGTAACAATGACTCTCTAGCTGAGAGTAACCATGACTCTCTTAAGGTGGGAGTGACCATGAGTCTCTCTAATTGGAAGTAACCATGATTATCTTATGGTGGGAGTAACCTTGACTCTCTTAAGGTAGGATTGACCATGAGTCTGTCTAAGTGGAAGTAATCATAACTAGCTTATGATGGGAGTAACTATGACTCTCTTATGGCAGGAGTAACAATTACTCTCTTAAGCTGGGAGTAACCTTGACTCTCTTAAAGTGGGAGTAACAATGACTCTCAAGCTGGGAGTAACCATGACTCTCTTAAGGTGGGAGTGACCATGAGTCTCTCTAATTGGAAGTAACCATGATTATCTTATGGTGGGAGTAACCTTGACTTTCTTAAGGTAGGATTGACCATGAGTCTGTCTAAGTGGAAGTAATCATAACTAGGTTATGATGGGAGTAACTATGACTCTCTTATGGCAGGAGTAACAATGACTTTCTGAAGCTGAGAGTAACCATGACTCTCTTAAAGTGGGAGTAACAATGACTCTCAAGCTGGGAGTAACCATGACTCTCTTAAGGTGGGAGTGACCATGAGTCTCTCTAATTGGAAGTAACCATGATTATCTTATGGTGGGAGTAACCTTGACTCTCTTAAGGTAGGATTGACCATGAGTCTGTCTAAGTGGAAGTAATCATAACTAGCTTATGATGGGAGTAACTATGACTCTCTTATGGCAGGAGTAACAATGACTCTCTTAAGCTGGGAGTAACCTTGACTCTCTTAAAGTGGGAGAACAATGACTCTCTAGCTGGGAGTAACCATTACTCTCTTAAGGTGGGAGTGACCATGAGTCTCTCTAATTGGAAGTAACCATGATTATCTTATGGTGGGAGTAACCTTGACTCTCTTAAGGTAGGATTGACCATGAGTCTGTCTAAGTGGAAGTAATCATAAAGTGGAAGTAACCATAACTATCTTATGGTGGGAGTAACTATGACTCTATTATGGCAGGAGTAACAATGACTTTCTGAAGCTGGGAGTAACCATGACTCTCTTAAAGTGGGAGAACAATGACTCTCTAGCTGGGAGTAACCATTACTCTCTTAAGGTGGGAGTGACCATGAGTCTCTCTAATTGGAAGTAACCATGATTATCTTATGGTGGGAGTAACCTTGACTCTCTTAAGGTAGGATTGACCATGAGTCTGTCTAAGTGGAAGTAATCATAACTAGCTTATGATGGGAGTAACTATGACTCTCTTATGGCAGGAGTAACAATGACTCTCTTAAGCTGGGAGTAACCTTGACTCTCTTAAAGTGGGAGTAACAATGACTCTCAAGCTGTGAGTAACCATGACTCTCTTAAGGTGGGAGTGACCATGAGTCTCTCTAATTGGAAGTAACCATGATTATCTTATGGTGGGAGTAACCTTGACTCTCTTAAGGTAGGATTGACCATGAGTCTGTCTAAGTGGAAGTAATCATAACTAGCTTATGATGGGAGTAACTATGACTCTCTTATGGCAGGAGTAACAATGACTCTCTTAAGCTGGGAGTAACCTTGACTCTCTTAAAGTGGGAGAACAATGACTCTCTAGCTGGGAGTAACCATTACTCTCTTAAGGTGGGAGTGACCATGAGTCTCTCTAATTGGAAGTAACCATGATTATCTTATGGTGGGAGTAACCTTGACTCTCTTAAGGTAGGATTGACCATGAGTCTGTCTAAGTGGAAGTAATCATAAAGTGGAAGTAACCATAACTATCTTATGGTGGGAGTAACTATGACTCTATTATGGCAGGAGTAACAATGACTTTCTGAAGCTGGGAGTAACCATGACTCTCTTAAAGTGGGAGAACAATGACTCTCTAGCTGGGAGTAACCATTACTCTCTTAAGGTGGGAGTGACCATGAGTCTCTCTAATTGGAAGTAACCATGATTATCTTATGGTGGGAGTAACCTTGACTCTCTTAAGGTAGGATTGACCATGAGTCTGTCTAAGTGGAAGTAATCATAACTAGCTTATGATGGGAGTAACTATGACTCTCTTATGGCAGGAGTAACAATGACTCTCTTAAGCTGGGAGTAACCTTGACTCTCTTAAAGTGGGAGTAACAATGACTCTCAAGCTGTGAGTAACCATGACTCTCTTAAGGTGGGAGTGACCATGAGTCTCTCTAATTGGAAGTAACCATGATTATCTTATGGTGGGAGTAACCTTGACTCTCTTAAGGTAGGATTGACCATGAGTCTCTCTAAGTGGAAGTAATCATTACTAGCTTATGATGGGAGTAACTATGACTCTCTTATGGCAGGAGTAACAATGACTCTCTTAAGCTGGGAGTAACCATGACTCTCTTAAAGTGGGAGTAACAATGACTCTCAAGCTGGGAGTAACCATGACTCTCTTAAGGTGGGAGTAACAATGACTCTCAAGCTGGGAGTAACCATGACTCTCTTAAGGTGGGAGTGACCATGAGTCTCTCTAATTGGAAGTAACCATGATTATCTTATGGTGGGAGTAACCTTGACTCTCTTAAGGTAGGATTGACCATGAGTCTCTCTAAGTGGAAGTAACCATGATTATCTTATGTTGGGAGTAACCTTGACTCTCTTAAGGTAGGATTGACCATGAGTCTGTCTAAGTGGAAGTAATCATAACTAGCTTATGATGGGAGTAACTATGACTCTCTTATGGCAGGAGTAACAATGACTCTCTTAAGCTGGGAGTAACCATGACTCTCTTAAAGTGGGAGTAACAATGACTCTCAAGCTGGGAGTAACCATGACTCTCTTAAGGTGGGAGTGACCACGAGTCTCTCTAATTGGAAGTAACCATGATTATCTTATGGTGGGAGTAACCTTGACTCTCTTAAGGTAGGATTGACCATGAGTCTGTCTAAGTGGAAGTAATCATAACTAGCTTATGATGGGAGTAACTATGACTCTCTTATGGCAGGAGTAACAATGACTCTCTTAAGCTGGGAGTAATCATGACTCTCTTAAAGTGGGAGTAACAATGACTCTCTAGCTGGGAGTAACCATTACTCTCTTAAGGTGGGAGTGACCATGAGTCTCTCTAATTGGAAGTTACCATGATTATCTTATGGTGGGAGTAACCTTGACTCTCTTAAGGTAGGATTGACCATGAGTCTCTCTAAGTGGAAGTAATCATAACTAGCTTATGATGGGAGTAACTATGACTCTCTTATGGCAGGAGTAACAATGACTCTCTTAAGCTGGGAGTAACCATGACTCTCTTAAAGTGGGAGTAACAGTGACTCTCAAGCTGGGAGTAACCATGACTCTCTTAAAGTGGGAGTAACAATGACTCTCAAGCTGGGAGTAACCATTACTCTCTTAAGGTGGGAGTGACCATGAGTCTCTCTAATTGGAAGTAACCATGATTATCTTATGGTGGGAGTAACCTTGACTCTCTTAAGGTAGGATTGACCATGAGTCTGTCTAAGTGGAAGTAATCATAACTAGCTTATGATGGGAGTAACTATGACTCTCTTATGGCAGGAGTAACAATGACTCTCTTAAGCTGGGAGTAACCATGACTCTCTTAAAGTGGGAGTAACAGTGACTCCCAAGCTGGGAGTAACCATGACTCTCTTAAAGTGGGAGTAACAATGACTCTCTAGCTGAGAGTAACCATGACTCTCTTAAGGTGGGAGTGACCATGAGTCTCTCTAATTGGAAGTAACCATGATTATCTTATGGTGGGAGTAACCTTGACTCTCTTAAGGTAGGATTGACCATGCGTCTGTCTAAGTGGAAGTAATCATAACTAGCTTATGATGGGAGTAACTATGACTCTCTTATGGCAGGAGTAACAATGACTCTCTTAAGCTGGGAGTAACCATGACTCTCTTAAAGTGGGAGTAACAATGACTCTCAAGCTGGGAGTAACCATGACTCTCTTAAGGTGGGAGTGACCATGAGTCTCTCTAATTGGAAGTAACCATGATTATCTTATGGTGGGAGTAACCTTGACTCTCTTAAGGTAGGATTGACCATGCGTCTGTCTAAGTGGAAGTAATCATAACTAGCTTATGATGGGAGTAACTATGACTCTCTTATGGCAGGAGTAACAATGACTCTCTTAAGCTGGGAGTAACCATGACTCTCTTAAGGTGGGAGTGACCATGATTCTCTCTAATTGGAATTAACCATGATTATCTTATGGTGGGAGTAACCTTGACTCTCTTAAGGTAGGATTTACCATGAGTCTCTCTAATTGGAAGTAACAATAACTATCTTATGGTGGGAGTAACTATGACTCTATTATGGCAGGAGTAACAATGACTTTCTGAAGCTGGGAGTTACCATGACTCTCTTAAAGTGGGAGTAACAATGACTCTCTAGCTGGGAGTAACCATGACTCTCTTAAGGTGGGAGTGACCATGAGTCTCTCTAATTGGAAGTAACCATGATTATCTTATGGTGGGAGTAACCTTGACTCTCTTAAGGTAGGATTGACCATGAGTCTGTCTAAGTGGAAGTAATCATAACTAGCTTATGATGGGAGTAACTATGACTCTCTTATGACAGGAGTAACAATGACTCTCTTAAGCTGGGAGTAACCATGACTCTCTTAAAGTGGGAGTAACAATGACTCTCAAGCTGGGAGTAACCATGACTCTCTTAAGGTGGGAGTGACCATGAGTCTCTCTAATTGGAATTAACCATGATTATCTTATGGTGGGAGTAACCTTGACTCTCTTAAGGTAGGATTGACCATGAGTCTCTCTAATTGGAAGTAACCATAACTATCTTATGGTGGGAGTAACTATGACTCTATTATGGCAGGAGTAACAATGACTTTCTGAAGCTGAGAGTAACCATGACTCTCTTAAAGTGGGAGTAACAATGACTCTCAAGCTGGGAGTAACCATGACTCTCTTAAGGTGGGAGTGACCATGAGTCTCTCTAATTGGAAGTAACCATAACTATCTTATGGTGGGAGTAACTATGACTCTATTATGGCAGGAGTAACAATGACTTTCTGAAGCTGAGAGTAACCATGACTCTCTTAAAGTGGGAGTAACAATGACTCTCTAGCTGAGAGTAACCATGACTCTCTTAAGGTGGGAGTGACCATGAGTCTCTCTAATTGGAAGTAACCATGATTATCTTATGGTGGGAGTAACCTTGACTCTCTTAAGGTAGGATTGACCATGAGTCTGTCTAAGTGGAAGTAATCATAAAGTGGAAGTAACCATAACTAGCTTATGATGGGAGTAACTATGACTCTCTTATGGCAGGAGTAACAATGACTCTCTTAAGCTGGGAGTAACCTTGACTCTCTTAAAGTGGGAGAACAATGACTCTCTAGCTGGGAGTAACCATTACTCTCTTAAGGTGGGAGTGACCATGAGTCTCTCTAATTGGAAGTAACCATGATTATCTTATGGTGGGAGTAACCTTGACTCTCTTAAGGTAGGATTGACCATGAGTCTGTCTAAGTGGAAGTAATCATAAAGTGGAAGTAACCATAACTATCTTATGGTGGGAGTAACTATGACTCTATTATGGCAGGAGTAACAATGACTTTCTGAAGCTGGGAGTAACCATGACTCTCTTAAAGTGGGAGAACAATGACTCTCTAGCTGGGAGTAACCATTACTCTCTTAAGGTGGGAGTGACCATGAGTCTCTCTAATTGGAAGTAACCATGATTATCTTATGGTGGGAGTAACCTTGACTCTCTCAAGGTAGGATTGACCATGAGTCTGTCTAAGTGGAAGTAATCATAACTAGCTTATGATGGGAGTAACTATGACTCTCTTATGGCAGGAGTAACAATGACTCTCTTAAGCTGGGAGTAACCTTGACTCTCTTAAAGTGGGAGTAACAATGACTCTCAAGCTGTGAGTAACCATGACTCTCTTAAGGTGGGAGTGACCATGAGTCTCTCTAATTGGAAGTAACCATGATTATCTTATGGTGGGAGTAACCTTGACTCTCTTAAGGTAGGATTGACCATGAGTCTCTCTAAGTGGAAGTAATCATTACTAGCTTATGATGGGAGTAACTATGACTCTCTTATGGCAGGAGTAACAATGACTCTCTTAAGCTGGGAGTAACCATGACTCTCTTAAAGTGGGAGTAACAATGACTCTCAAGCTGGGAGTAACCATGACTCTCTTAAGGTGGGAGTAACAATGACTCTCAAGCTGGGAGTAACCATGACTCTCTTAAGGTGGGAGTGACCATGAGTCTCTCTAATTGGAAGTAACCATGATTATCTTATGGTGGGAGTAACCTTGACTCTCTTAAGGTAGGATTGACCATGAGTCTCTCTAAGTGGAAGTAACCATGATTATCTTATGTTGGGAGTAACCTTGACTCTCTTAAGGTAGGATTGACCATGAGTCTGTCTAAGTGGAAGTAATCATAACTAGCTTATGATGGGAGTAACTATGACTCTCTTATGGCAGGAGTAACAATGACTCTCTTAAGCTGGGAGTAACCATGACTCTCTTAAAGTGGGAGTAACAATGACTCTCAAGCTGGGAGTAACCATGACTCTCTTAAGGTGGGAGTGACCACGAGTCTCTCTAATTGGAAGTAACCATGATTATCTTATGGTGGGAGTAACCTTGACTCTCTTAAGGTAGGATTGACCATGAGTCTGTCTAAGTGGAAGTAATCATAACTAGCTTATGATGGGAGTAACTATGACTCTCTTATGGCAGGAGTAACAATGACTCTCTTAAGCTGGGAGTAATCATGACTCTCTTAAAGTGGGAGTAACAATGACTCTCTAGCTGGGAGTAACCATTACTCTCTTAAGGTGGGAGTGACCATGAGTCTCTCTAATTGGAAGTTACCATGATTATCTTATGGTGGGAGTAACCTTGACTCTCTTAAGGTAGGATTGACCATGAGTCTCTCTAAGTGGAAGTAATCATAACTAGCTTATGATGGGAGTAACTATGACTCTCAAGCTGGGAGTAACCATGACTCTCTTAAGGTGGGAGTGACCATGAGTCTCTCTAAGTGGAAGTAACCATGATTATCTTATGGTGGGAGTAACCTTGACTCTCTTAAGGTAGGATTGACCATGAGTCTGTCTAAGTGCAAGTAATCATAACTAGCTTATGATGGGAGTAACTATGACTCTCTTATGGCAGGAGTAACAATGACTCTCTTAAGCTGGGAGTAATCATGACTCTCTTAAAGTGGGAGTAACAATGACTCTCTAGCTGGGAGTAACCATTACTCTCTTAAGGTGGGAGTGACCATGAGTCTCTCTAATTGGAAGTAACCATGATTATCTTATGGTGGGAGTAACCTTGACTCTCTTAAGGTAGGAGTAACAATGACTCTCTTAAGCTGGGAGTAACCATGACTCTCTTAAAGTGGGAGTAACAATGACTCTCAAGCTGGGAGTAACCATGACTCTCTTAAGGTGGGAGTGCCCATGAGTCTCTCTAAGTGGAAGTAACCATGATTATCTTATGGTGGGAGTAACCTTGACTCTCTTAAGGTAGGATTGACCATGAGTCTGTCTAAGTTGAAGTAATCATAACTAGCTTATGATGGGAGTAACAATGACTCTCTTAAGCTGGGAGTAATCATGACTCTCTTAAAGTGGGAGTAACCTTGACTCTCTTAAGGTAGGATTGACCATGCGTCTGTCTAAGTGGAAGTAATCATAACTAGCTTATGATGGGAGTAACTATGACTCTCTTATGGCAGGAGTAACAATGACTCTCTTAAGCTGGGAGTAACCATGACTCTCTTAAAGTGGGAGTAACAATGACTCTCAAGCTGGGAGTAACCATGACTCTCTTAAGGTGGGAGTGACCATGAGTCTCTCTAATTGGAAGTAACCATGATTATCTTATGGTGGGAGTAACCTTGACTCTCTTAAGGTAGGATTGACCATGAGTCTGTCTAAGTGGAAGTAATCATAACTAGCTTATGATGGGAGTAACTATATCTCTCTTATGGCAGGAGTAACAATGACTCTCTTAAGCTGGGAGTAACCATGACTCTCTTAAAGTGGGAGTAACAGTGACTCTCAAGCTGGGAGTAACCATGACTCTCTTAAAGTGGGAGTAACAATGACTCTCTAGCTGAGAGTAACTATGACTCTCTTAAGGTGGGAGTGACCATGAGTCTCTCTAACTGGAAGTAACCATGATTATCTTATGGTGGGAGTAACCTTGACTCTCTTAAGGTAGGATTGACCATGAGTCTGTCTAAGTGGAAGTAATCATAACTAGCTTATGATGGGAGTAACTATGACTCTCTTATGGCAGGAGTAACAATGACTCTCTTAAGCTGGGAGTAACCATGACTCTCTTAAAGTGGGAGTAACAATGACTCTCAAGCTGGGAGTAACCATGACTCTCTTAAGGTGGGAGTGACCATGAGTCTCTCTAATTGGAAATAACAATAACTATCTTATGGTGGGAGTAACTATGACTCTATTATGGCAGGAGTAACAATGACTTTCTGAAGCTGGGAGTTACCATGACTCTCTTAAAGTGGGAGTAACAATGACTCTCTAGCTGGGAGTAACCATGGCTCTCTTAAGGTGGGCGTGACCATGAGTCTCTCTAATTGGAAGTAACCATGATTATCTTATGGTGGGAGTAACCTTGACTCTCTTAAGGTAGGATTGACCATGAGTCTGTCTAAGTGGAAGTAATCATAACTAGCTTATGATGGGAGTAACTATGACTCTCTTATGGCAGGAGTAACAATGACTCTCTTAAGCTGGGAGTAACCATGACTCTCTTAAAGTGGGAGTAACAGTGACTCTCAAGCTGGGAGTAACCATGACTCTCTTAAAGTGGGAGTAACAATGACTCTCAAGCTGGGAGTAACCATTACTCTCTTAAGGTGGGAGTGACCATGAGTCTCTCTAATTGGAAGTAACCATGATTATCTTATGGTGGGAGTAACCTTGACTCTCTTAAGGTAGGATTGACCATGAGTCTGTCTAAGTGGAAGTAATCATAACTAGCTTATGATGGGAGTAACTATGACTCTCTTATGGCAGGAGTAACAATGACTCTCTTAAGCTGGGAGTAACCATGACTCTCTTAAAGTGGGAGTAACAGTGACTCCCAAGCTGGGAGTAACCATGACTCTCTTAAAGTGGGAGTAACAATGACTCTCTAGCTGAGAGTAACCATGACTCTCTTAAGGTGGGAGTGACCATGAGTCTCTCTAATTGGAAGTAACCATGATTATCTTATGGTGGGAGTAACCTTGACTCTCTTAAGGTAGGATTGACCATGCGTCTGTCTAAGTGGAAGTAATCATAACTAGCTTATGATGGGAGTAACTATGACTCTCTTATGGCAGGAGTAACAATGACTCTCTTAAGCTGGGAGTAACCATGACTCTCTTAAAGTGGGAGTAACAATGACTCTCAAGCTGGGAGTAACCATGACTCTCTTAAGGTGGGAGTGACCATGAGTCTCTCTAATTGGAAGTAACCATGATTATCTTATGGTGGGAGTAACCTTGACTCTCTTAAGGTAGGATTGACCATGCGTCTGTCTAAGTGGAAGTAATCATAACTAGCTTATGATGGGAGTAACTATGACTCTCTTATGGCAGGAGTAACAATGACTCTCTTAAGCTGGGAGTAACCATGACTCTCTTAAGGTGGGAGTGACCATGATTCTCTCTAATTGGAATTAACCATGATTATCTTATGGTGGGAGTAACCTTGACTCTCTTAAGGTAGGATTTACCATGAGTCTCTCTAATTGGAAGTAACAATAACTATCTTATGGTGGGAGTAACTATGACTCTATTATGGCAGGAGTAACAATGACTTTCTGAAGCTGGGAGTTACCATGACTCTCTTAAAGTGGGAGTAACAATGACTCTCTAGCTGGGAGTAACCATGACTCTCTTAAGGTGGGAGTGACCATGAGTCTCTCTAATTGGAAGTAACCATGATTATCTTATGGTGGGAGTAACCTTGACTCTCTTAAGGTAGGATTGACCATGAGTCTGTCTAAGTGGAAGTAATCATAACTAGCTTATGATGGGAGTAACTATGACTCTCTTATGACAGGAGTAACAATGACTCTCTTAAGCTGGGAGTAACCATGACTCTCTTAAAGTGGGAGTAACAATGACTCTCAAGCTGGGAGTAACCATGACTCTCTTAAGGTGGGAGTGACCATGAGTCTCTCTAATTGGAATTAACCATGATTATCTTATGGTGGGAGTAACCTTGACTCTCTTAAGGTAGGATTGACCATGAGTCTCTCTAATTGGAAGTAACCATAACTATCTTATGGTGGGAGTAACTATGACTCTATTATGGCAGGAGTAACAATGACTTTCTGAAGCTGAGAGTAACCATGACTCTCTTAAAGTGGGAGTAACAATGACTCTCAAGCTGGGAGTAACCATGACTCTCTTAAGGTGGGAGTGACCATGAGTCTCTCTAATTGGAAGTAACCATAACTATCTTATGGTGGGAGTAACTATGACTCTATTATGGCAGGAGTAACAATGACTTTCTGAAGCTGAGAGTAACCATGACTCTCTTAAAGTGGGAGTAACAATGACTCTCTAGCTGAGAGTAACCATGACTCTCTTAAGGTGGGAGTGACCATGAGTCTCTCTAATTGGAAGTAACCATGATTATCTTATGGTGGGAGTAACCTTGACTCTCTTAAGGTAGGATTGACCATGAGTCTGTCTAAGTGGAAGTAATCATAAAGTGGAAGTAACCATAACTAGCTTATGATGGGAGTAACTATGACTCTCTTATGGCAGGAGTAACAATGACTCTCTTAAGCTGGGAGTAACCTTGACTCTCTTAAAGTGGGAGAACAATGACTCTCTAGCTGGGAGTAACCATTACTCTCTTAAGGTGGGAGTGACCATGAGTCTCTCTAATTGGAAGTAACCATGATTATCTTATGGTGGGAGTAACCTTGACTCTCTTAAGGTAGGATTGACCATGAGTCTGTCTAAGTGGAAGTAATCATAAAGTGGAAGTAACCATAACTATCTTATGGTGGGAGTAACTATGACTCTATTATGGCAGGAGTAACAATGACTTTCTGAAGCTGGGAGTAACCATGACTCTCTTAAAGTGGGAGAACAATGACTCTCTAGCTGGGAGTAACCATTACTCTCTTAAGGTGGGAGTGACCATGAGTCTCTCTAATTGGAAGTAACCATGATTATCTTATGGTGGGAGTAACCTTGACTCTCTTAAGGTAGGATTGACCATGAGTCTGTCTAAGTGGAAGTAATCATAACTAGCTTATGATGGGAGTAACTATGACTCTCTTATGGCAGGAGTAACAATGACTCTCTTAAGCTGGGAGTAACCTTGACTCTCTTAAAGTGGGAGTAACAATGACTCTCAAGCTGTGAGTAACCATGACTCTCTTAAGGTGGGAGTGACCATGAGTCTCTCTAATTGGAAGTAACCATGATTATCTTATGGTGGGAGTAACCTTGACTCTCTTAAGGTAGGATTGACCATGAGTCTCTCTAAGTGGAAGTAATCATTACTAGCTTATGATGGGAGTAACTATGACTCTCTTATGGCAGGAGTAACAATGACTCTCTTAAGCTGGGAGTAACCATGACTCTCTTAAAGTGGGAGTAACAATGACTCTCAAGCTGGGAGTAACCATGACTCTCTTAAGGTGGGAGTAACAATGACTCTCAAGCTGGGAGTAACCATGACTCTCTTAAGGTGGGAGTGACCATGAGTCTCTCTAATTGGAAGTAACCATGATTATCTTATGGTGGGAGTAACCTTGACTCTCTTAAGGTAGGATTGACCATGAGTCTCTCTAAGTGGAAGTAACCATGATTATCTTATGTTGGGAGTAACCTTGACTCTCTTAAGGTAGGATTGACCATGAGTCTGTCTAAGTGGAAGTAATCATAACTAGCTTATGATGGGAGTAACTATGACTCTCTTATGGCAGGAGTAACAATGACTCTCTTAAGCTGGGAGTAACCATGACTCTCTTAAAGTGGGAGTAACAATGACTCTCAAGCTGGGAGTAACCATGACTCTCTTAAGGTGGGAGTGACCACGAGTCTCTCTAATTGGAAGTAACCATGATTATCTTATGGTGGGAGTAACCTTGACTCTCTTAAGGTAGGATTGACCATGAGTCTGTCTAAGTGGAAGTAATCATAACTAGCTTATGATGGGAGTAACTATGACTCTCTTATGGCAGGAGTAACAATGACTCTCTTAAGCTGGGAGTAATCATGACTCTCTTAAAGTGGGAGTAACAATGACTCTCTAGCTGGGAGTAACCATTACTCTCTTAAGGTGGGAGTGACCATGAGTCTCTCTAATTGGAAGTTACCATGATTATCTTATGGTGGGAGTAACCTTGACTCTCTTAAGGTAGGATTGACCATGAGTCTCTCTAAGTGGAAGTAATCATAACTAGCTTATGATGGGAGTAACTATGACTCTCAAGCTGGGAGTAACCATGACTCTCTTAAGGTGGGAGTGACCATGAGTCTCTCTAAGTGGAAGTAACCATGATTATCTTATGGTGGGAGTAACCTTGACTCTCTTAAGGTAGGATTGACCATGAGTCTGTCTAAGTGGAAGTAATCATAACTAGCTTATGATGGGAGTAACTATGACTCTCTTATGGCAGGAGTAACAATGACTCTCTTAAGCTGGGAGTAATCATGACTCTCTTAAAGTGGGAGTAACAATGACTCTCTAGCTGGGAGTAACCATTACTCTCTTAAGGTGGGAGTGACCATGAGTCTCTCTAATTGGAAGTAACCATGATTATCTTATGGTGGGAGTAACCTTGACTCTCTTAAGGTAGGAGTAACAATGACTCTCTTAAGCTGGGAGTAACCATGACTCTCTTAAAGTGGGAGTAACAATGACTCTCAAGCTGGGAGTAAGCCATTGACTCTCTTAAGGTGGGAGTGCCCATGAGTCTCTCTAAGTGGAAGTAACCATGATTATCTTATGGTGGGAGTAACCTTGACTCTCTTAAGGTAGGATTGACCATGAGTCTGTCTAAGTTGAAGTAATCATAACTAGCTTATGATGGGAGTAACAATGACTCTCTTAAGCTGGGAGTAATCATGACTCTCTTAAAGTGGGAGTAACCTTGACTCTCTTAAGGTAGGATTGACCATGCGTCTGTCTAAGTGGAAGTAATCATAACTAGCTTATGATGGGAGTAACTATGACTCTCTTATGGCAGGAGTAACAATGACTCTCTTAAGCTGGGAGTAACCATGACTCTCTTAAAGTGGGAGTAACAATGACTCTCAAGCTGGGAGTAACCATGACTCTCTTAAGGTGGGAGTGACCATGAGTCTCTCTAATTGGAAGTAACCATGATTATCTTATGGTGGGAGTAACCTTGACTCTCTTAAGGTAGGATTGACCATGAGTCTGTCTAAGTGGAAGTAATCATAACTAGCTTATGATGGGAGTAACTATATCTCTCTTATGGCAGGAGTAACAATGACTCTCTTAAGCTGGGAGTAACCATGACTCTCTTAAAGTGGGAGTAACAGTGACTCTCAAGCTGGGAGTAACCATGACTCTCTTAAAGTGGGAGTAACAATGACTCTCTAGCTGAGAGTAACTATGACTCTCTTAAGGTGGGAGTGACCATGAGTCTCTCTAACTGGAAGTAACCATGATTATCTTATGGTGGGAGTAACCTTGACTCTCTTAAGGTAGGATTGACCATGAGTCTGTCTAAGTGGAAGTAATCATAACTAGCTTATGATGGGAGTAACTATGACTCTCTTATGGCAGGAGTAACAATGACTCTCTTAAGCTGGGAGTAACCATGACTCTCTTAAAGTGGGAGTAACAATGACTCTCAAGCTGGGAGTAACCATGACTCTCTTAAGGTGGGAGTGACCATGAGTCTCTCTAATTGGAAATAACAATAACTATCTTATGGTGGGAGTAACTATGACTCTATTATGGCAGGAGTAACAATGACTTTCTGAAGCTGGGAGTTACCATGACTCTCTTAAAGTGGGAGTAACAATGACTCTCTAGCTGGGAGTAACCATGGCTCTCTTAAGGTGGGCGTGACCATGAGTCTCTCTAATTGGAAGTAACCATGATTATCTTATGGTGGGAGTAACCTTGACTCTCTTAAGGTAGGATTGACCATGAGTCTGTCTAAGTGGAAGTAATCATAACTAGCTTATGATGGGAGTAACTATGACTCTCTTATGGCAGGAGTAACAATGACTCTCTTAAGCTGGGAGTAACCATGACTCTCTTAAAGTGGGAGTAACAGTGACTCTCAAGCTGGGAGTAACCATGACTCTCTTAAAGTGGGAGTAACAATGACTCTCAAGCTGGGAGTAACCATTACTCTCTTAAGGTGGGAGTGACCATGAGTCTCTCTAATTGGAAGTAACCATGATTATCTTATGGTGGGAGTAACCTTGACTCTCTTAAGGTAGGATTGACCATGAGTCTGTCTAAGTGGAAGTAATCATAACTAGCTTATGATGGGAGTAACTATGACTCTCTTATGGCAGGAGTAACAATGACTCTCTTAAGCTGGGAGTAACCATGACTCTCTTAAAGTGGGAGTAACAGTGACTCCCAAGCTGGGAGTAACCATGACTCTCTTAAAGTGGGAGTAACAATGACTCTCTAGCTGAGAGTAACCATGACTCTCTTAAGGTGGGAGTGACCATGAGTCTCTCTAATTGGAAGTAACCATGATTATCTTATGGTGGGAGTAACCTTGACTCTCTTAAGGTAGGATTGACCATGCGTCTGTCTAAGTGGAAGTAATCATAACTAGCTTATGATGGGAGTAACTATGACTCTCTTATGGCAGGAGTAACAATGACTCTCTTAAGCTGGGAGTAACCATGACTCTCTTAAAGTGGGAGTAACAATGACTCTCAAGCTGGGAGTAACCATGACTCTCTTAAGGTGGGAGTGACCATGAGTCTCTCTAATTGGAAGTAACCATGATTATCTTATGGTGGGAGTAACCTTGACTCTCTTAAGGTAGGATTGACCATGCGTCTGTCTAAGTGGAAGTAATCATAACTAGCTTATGATGGGAGTAACTATGACTCTCTTATGGCAGGAGTAACAATGACTCTCTTAAGCTGGGAGTAACCATGACTCTCTTAAGGTGGGAGTGACCATGATTCTCTCTAATTGGAATTAACCATGATTATCTTATGGTGGGAGTAACCTTGACTCTCTTAAGGTAGGATTTACCATGAGTCTCTCTAATTGGAAGTAACAATAACTATCTTATGGTGGGAGTAACTATGACTCTATTATGGCAGGAGTAACAATGACTTTCTGAAGCTGGGAGTTACCATGACTCTCTTAAAGTGGGAGTAACAATGACTCTCTAGCTGGGAGTAACCATGACTCTCTTAAGGTGGGAGTGACCATGAGTCTCTCTAATTGGAAGTAACCATGATTATCTTATGGTGGGAGTAACCTTGACTCTCTTAAGGTAGGATTGACCATGAGTCTGTCTAAGTGGAAGTAATCATAACTAGCTTATGATGGGAGTAACTATGACTCTCTTATGACAGGAGTAACAATGACTCTCTTAAGCTGGGAGTAACCATGACTCTCTTAAAGTGGGAGTAACAATGACTCTCAAGCTGGGAGTAACCATGACTCTCTTAAGGTGGGAGTGACCATGAGTCTCTCTAATTGGAATTAACCATGATTATCTTATGGTGGGAGTAACCTTGACTCTCTTAAGGTAGGATTGACCATGAGTCTCTCTAATTGGAAGTAACCATAACTATCTTATGGTGGGAGTAACTATGACTCTATTATGGCAGGAGTAACAATGACTTTCTGAAGCTGAGAGTAACCATGACTCTCTTAAAGTGGGAGTAACAATGACTCTCAAGCTGGGAGTAACCATGACTCTCTTAAGGTGGGAGTGACCATGAGTCTCTCTAATTGGAAGTAACCATAACTATCTTATGGTGGGAGTAACTATGACTCTATTATGGCAGGAGTAACAATGACTTTCTGAAGCTGAGAGTAACCATGACTCTCTTAAAGTGGGAGTAACAATGACTCTCTAGCTGAGAGTAACCATGACTCTCTTAAGGTGGGAGTGACCATGAGTCTCTCTAATTGGAAGTAACCATGATTATCTTATGGTGGGAGTAACCTTGACTCTCTTAAGGTAGGATTGACCATGAGTCTGTCTAAGTGGAAGTAATCATAAAGTGGAAGTAACCATAACTAGCTTATGATGGGAGTAACTATGACTCTCTTATGGCAGGAGTAACAATGACTCTCTTAAGCTGGGAGTAACCTTGACTCTCTTAAAGTGGGAGAACAATGACTCTCTAGCTGGGAGTAACCATTACTCTCTTAAGGTGGGAGTGACCATGAGTCTCTCTAATTGGAAGTAACCATGATTATCTTATGGTGGGAGTAACCTTGACTCTCTTAAGGTAGGATTGACCATGAGTCTGTCTAAGTGGAAGTAATCATAAAGTGGAAGTAACCATAACTATCTTATGGTGGGAGTAACTATGACTCTATTATGGCAGGAGTAACAATGACTTTCTGAAGCTGGGAGTAACCATGACTCTCTTAAAGTGGGAGAACAATGACTCTCTAGCTGGGAGTAACCATTACTCTCTTAAGGTGGGAGTGACCATGAGTCTCTCTAATTGGAAGTAACCATGATTATCTTATGGTGGGAGTAACCTTGACTCTCTTAAGGTAGGATTGACCATGAGTCTGTCTAAGTGGAAGTAATCATAACTAGCTTATGATGGGAGTAACTATGACTCTCTTATGGCAGGAGTAACAATGACTCTCTTAAGCTGGGAGTAACCTTGACTCTCTTAAAGTGGGAGTAACAATGACTCTCAAGCTGTGAGTAACCATGACTCTCTTAAGGTGGGAGTGACCATGAGTCTCTCTAATTGGAAGTAACCATGATTATCTTATGGTGGGAGTAACCTTGACTCTCTTAAGGTAGGATTGACCATGAGTCTCTCTAAGTGGAAGTAATCATTACTAGCTTATGATGGGAGTAACTATGACTCTCTTATGGCAGGAGTAACAATGACTCTCTTAAGCTGGGAGTAACCATGACTCTCTTAAAGTGGGAGTAACAATGACTCTCAAGCTGGGAGTAACCATGACTCTCTTAAGGTGGGAGTAACAATGACTCTCAAGCTGGGAGTAACCATGACTCTCTTAAGGTGGGAGTGACCATGAGTCTCTCTAATTGGAAGTAACCATGATTATCTTATGGTGGGAGTAACCTTGACTCTCTTAAGGTAGGATTGACCATGAGTCTCTCTAAGTGGAAGTAACCATGATTATCTTATGTTGGGAGTAACCTTGACTCTCTTAAGGTAGGATTGACCATGAGTCTGTCTAAGTGGAAGTAATCATAACTAGCTTATGATGGGAGTAACTATGACTCTCTTATGGCAGGAGTAACAATGACTCTCTTAAGCTGGGAGTAACCATGACTCTCTTAAAGTGGGAGTAACAATGACTCTCAAGCTGGGAGTAACCATGACTCTCTTAAGGTGGGAGTGACCACGAGTCTCTCTAATTGGAAGTAACCATGATTATCTTATGGTGGGAGTAACCTTGACTCTCTTAAGGTAGGATTGACCATGAGTCTGTCTAAGTGGAAGTAATCATAACTAGCTTATGATGGGAGTAACTATGACTCTCTTATGGCAGGAGTAACAATGACTCTCTTAAGCTGGGAGTAATCATGACTCTCTTAAAGTGGGAGTAACAATGACTCTCTAGCTGGGAGTAACCATTACTCTCTTAAGGTGGGAGTGACCATGAGTCTCTCTAATTGGAAGTTACCATGATTATCTTATGGTGGGAGTAACCTTGACTCTCTTAAGGTAGGATTGACCATGAGTCTCTCTAAGTGGAAGTAATCATAACTAGCTTATGATGGGAGTAACTATGACTCTCAAGCTGGGAGTAACCATGACTCTCTTAAGGTGGGAGTGACCATGAGTCTCTCTAAGTGGAAGTAACCATGATTATCTTATGGTGGGAGTAACCTTGACTCTCTTAAGGTAGGATTGACCATGAGTCTGTCTAAGTGGAAGTAATCATAACTAGCTTATGATGGGAGTAACTATGACTCTCTTATGGCAGGAGTAACAATGACTCTCTTAAGCTGGGAGTAATCATGACTCTCTTAAAGTGGGAGTAACAATGACTCTCTAGCTGGGAGTAACCATTACTCTCTTAAGGTGGGAGTGACCATGAGTCTCTCTAATTGGAAGTAACCATGATTATCTTATGGTGGGAGTAACCTTGACTCTCTTAAGGTAGGAGTAACAATGACTCTCTTAAGCTGGGAGTAACCATGACTCTCTTAAAGTGGGAGTAACAATGACTCTCAAGCTGGGAGTAAGCCATTGACTCTCTTAAGGTGGGAGTGCCCATGAGTCTCTCTAAGTGGAAGTAACCATGATTATCTTATGGTGGGAGTAACCTTGACTCTCTTAAGGTAGGATTGACCATGAGTCTGTCTAAGTTGAAGTAATCATAACTAGCTTATGATGGGAGTAACAATGACTCTCTTAAGCTGGGAGTAATCATGACTCTCTTAAAGTGGGAGTAACCTTGACTCTCTTAAGGTAGGATTGACCATGCGTCTGTCTAAGTGGAAGTAATCATAACTAGCTTATGATGGGAGTAACTATGACTCTCTTATGGCAGGAGTAACAATGACTCTCTTAAGCTGGGAGTAACCATGACTCTCTTAAAGTGGGAGTAACAATGACTCTCAAGCTGGGAGTAACCATGACTCTCTTAAGGTGGGAGTGACCATGAGTCTCTCTAATTGGAAGTAACCATGATTATCTTATGGTGGGAGTAACCTTGACTCTCTTAAGGTAGGATTGACCATGAGTCTGTCTAAGTGGAAGTAATCATAACTAGCTTATGATGGGAGTAACTATATCTCTCTTATGGCAGGAGTAACAATGACTCTCTTAAGCTGGGAGTAACCATGACTCTCTTAAAGTGGGAGTAACAGTGACTCTCAAGCTGGGAGTAACCATGACTCTCTTAAAGTGGGAGTAACAATGACTCTCTAGCTGAGAGTAACTATGACTCTCTTAAGGTGGGAGTGACCATGAGTCTCTCTAACTGGAAGTAACCATGATTATCTTATGGTGGGAGTAACCTTGACTCTCTTAAGGTAGGATTGACCATGAGTCTGTCTAAGTGGAAGTAATCATAACTAGCTTATGATGGGAGTAACTATGACTCTCTTATGGCAGGAGTAACAATGACTCTCTTAAGCTGGGAGTAACCATGACTCTCTTAAAGTGGGAGTAACAATGACTCTCAAGCTGGGAGTAACCATGACTCTCTTAAGGTGGGAGTGACCATGAGTCTCTCTAATTGGAAATAACAATAACTATCTTATGGTGGGAGTAACTATGACTCTATTATGGCAGGAGTAACAATGACTTTCTGAAGCTGGGAGTTACCATGACTCTCTTAAAGTGGGAGTAACAATGACTCTCTAGCTGGGAGTAACCATGGCTCTCTTAAGGTGGGCGTGACCATGAGTCTCTCTAATTGGAAGTAACCATGATTATCTTATGGTGGGAGTAACCTTGACTCTCTTAAGGTAGGATTGACCATGAGTCTGTCTAAGTGGAAGTAATCATAACTAGCTTATGATGGGAGTAACTATGACTCTCTTATGGCAGGAGTAACAATGACTCTCTTAAGCTGGGAGTAACCATGACTCTCTTAAAGTGGGAGTAACAGTGACTCTCAAGCTGGGAGTAACCATGACTCTCTTAAAGTGGGAGTAACAATGACTCTCAAGCTGGGAGTAACCATTACTCTCTTAAGGTGGGAGTGACCATGAGTCTCTCTAATTGGAAGTAACCATGATTATCTTATGGTGGGAGTAACCTTGACTCTCTTAAGGTAGGATTGACCATGAGTCTGTCTAAGTGGAAGTAATCATAACTAGCTTATGATGGGAGTAACTATGACTCTCTTATGGCAGGAGTAACAATGACTCTCTTAAGCTGGGAGTAACCATGACTCTCTTAAAGTGGGAGTAACAGTGACTCCCAAGCTGGGAGTAACCATGACTCTCTTAAAGTGGGAGTAACAATGACTCTCTAGCTGAGAGTAACCATGACTCTCTTAAGGTGGGAGTGACCATGAGTCTCTCTAATTGGAAGTAACCATGATTATCTTATGGTGGGAGTAACCTTGACTCTCTTAAGGTAGGATTGACCATGCGTCTGTCTAAGTGGAAGTAATCATAACTAGCTTATGATGGGAGTAACTATGACTCTCTTATGGCAGGAGTAACAATGACTCTCTTAAGCTGGGAGTAACCATGACTCTCTTAAAGTGGGAGTAACAATGACTCTCAAGCTGGGAGTAACCATGACTCTCTTAAGGTGGGAGTGACCATGAGTCTCTCTAATTGGAAGTAACCATGATTATCTTATGGTGGGAGTAACCTTGACTCTCTTAAGGTAGGATTGACCATGCGTCTGTCTAAGTGGAAGTAATCATAACTAGCTTATGATGGGAGTAACTATGACTCTCTTATGGCAGGAGTAACAATGACTCTCTTAAGCTGGGAGTAACCATGACTCTCTTAAGGTGGGAGTGACCATGATTCTCTCTAATTGGAATTAACCATGATTATCTTATGGTGGGAGTAACCTTGACTCTCTTAAGGTAGGATTTACCATGAGTCTCTCTAATTGGAAGTAACAATAACTATCTTATGGTGGGAGTAACTATGACTCTATTATGGCAGGAGTAACAATGACTTTCTGAAGCTGGGAGTTACCATGACTCTCTTAAAGTGGGAGTAACAATGACTCTCTAGCTGGGAGTAACCATGACTCTCTTAAGGTGGGAGTGACCATGAGTCTCTCTAATTGGAAGTAACCATGATTATCTTATGGTGGGAGTAACCTTGACTCTCTTAAGGTAGGATTGACCATGAGTCTGTCTAAGTGGAAGTAATCATAACTAGCTTATGATGGGAGTAACTATGACTCTCTTATGACAGGAGTAACAATGACTCTCTTAAGCTGGGAGTAACCATGACTCTCTTAAAGTGGGAGTAACAATGACTCTCAAGCTGGGAGTAACCATGACTCTCTTAAGGTGGGAGTGACCATGAGTCTCTCTAATTGGAATTAACCATGATTATCTTATGGTGGGAGTAACCTTGACTCTCTTAAGGTAGGATTGACCATGAGTCTCTCTAATTGGAAGTAACCATAACTATCTTATGGTGGGAGTAACTATGACTCTATTATGGCAGGAGTAACAATGACTTTCTGAAGCTGAGAGTAACCATGACTCTCTTAAAGTGGGAGTAACAATGACTCTCAAGCTGGGAGTAACCATGACTCTCTTAAGGTGGGAGTGACCATGAGTCTCTCTAATTGGAAGTAACCATAACTATCTTATGGTGGGAGTAACTATGACTCTATTATGGCAGGAGTAACAATGACTTTCTGAAGCTGAGAGTAACCATGACTCTCTTAAAGTGGGAGTAACAATGACTCTCTAGCTGAGAGTAACCATGACTCTCTTAAGGTGGGAGTGACCATGAGTCTCTCTAATTGGAAGTAACCATGATTATCTTATGGTGGGAGTAACCTTGACTCTCTTAAGGTAGGATTGACCATGAGTCTGTCTAAGTGGAAGTAATCATAAAGTGGAAGTAACCATAACTATCTTATGGTGGGAGTAACTATGACTCTATTATGGCAGGAGTAACAATGACTTTCTGAAGCTGGGAGTAACCATGACTCTCTTAAAGTGGGAGTAACAATGACTCTCTAGCTGGGAGTAACCATTACTCTCTTAAGGTGGGAGTGACCATGAGTCTCTCTAATTGGAAGTAACCATGATTATCTTATGGTGGGAGTAACCTTGACTCTCTTAAGGTAGGATTGACCATGAGTCTGTCTAAGTGGAAGTAATCATAACTAGCTTATGATGGGAGTAACTATGACTCTCTTATGGCAGGAGTAACAATGACTCTCTTAAGCTGGGAGTAACCATGACTCTCTTAAAGTGGGAGTAACAATGACTCTCAAGCTGGGAGTAACCATGACTCTCTTAAGGTGGAAGTGACCATGAGTCTCTCTAATTGGAAGTAACCATGATTATCTTATGGTGGGAGTAACCTTGACTCTCTTAAGGTAGGATTGACCATGAGTCTCTCTAAGTGGAAGTAATCATAACTAGCTTATGATGGGAGTAACTATGACTCTCTTATGGCAGGAGTAACAATGACTCTCTTAAGCTGGGAGTAACCATGACTCTCTTAAAGTGGGAGTAACAGTGACTCTCAAGCTGGGAGTAACCATGACTCTCTTAAAGTGGGAGTAACAATGACTCTCAAGCTGGGAGTAACCATTACTCTCTTAAGGTGGGAGTGACCATGAGTCTCTCTAATTGGAAGTAACCATGATTATCTTATGGTGGGAGTAACCGTGACTCTCTTAAGGTAGGATTGACCATGAGTCTGTCTAAGTGGAAGTAATCATAACTAGCTTATGATGGGAGTAACTATGACTCTCTTATGGCAGGAGTAACAATGACTCTCTTAAGCTGGGAGTAACCATGACTCTCTTAAGGTGGGAGTGACCATGAGTCTCTCTAATTGGAAGTAACCATGATTATCTTATGGTGGGAGTAACCTTGACTCTCTTAAGGTAGGATTGACCATGAGTCTGTCTAAGTGGAAGTAATCATAACTAGCTTATGATGGGAGTAACTATGACTCTCTTATGGCAGGAGTAACAATGACTCTCTTAAGCTGGGAGTAACCATGACTCTCTTAAAGTGGGAGTAACAGTGACTCTCAAGCTGGGAGTAACCATGACTCTCTTAAAGTGGGAGTAACAATGACTCTCAAGCTGGGAGTAACCATTACTCTCTTAAGGTGGGAGTGACCATGAGTCTCTCTAATTGGAAGTAACCATGATTATCTTATGGTGGGAGTAACCTTGACTCTCTTAAGGTAGGATTGACCATGAGTCTGTCTAAGTGGAAGTAATCATAACTAGCTTATGATGGGAGTAACTTTGACTCTCTTATGGCAGGAGTAACAATGACTCTCTTAACCTGGCTTAACCATGACTCTCTTAAAGTGGGAGTAACAATGACTCTCAAGCTGGGAGTAACCATGACTCTCTTAAGGTGGGAGTGACCATGAGTCTCTCTAATTGGAAGTAACCATAACTATCTTATGGTGGGAGTAACTATGACTCTATTATGGCAGGAGTAACAATGACTTTCTGAAGCTGAGAGTAACCATGACTCTCTTAAAGTGGGAGTAACAATGACTCTCTAGCTGAGAGTAACCATGACTCTCTTAAGGTGGGAGTGACCATGAGTCTCTCTAATTGGAAGTAACCATGATTATCTTATGGTGGGAGTAACCTTGACTCTCTTAAGGTAGGATTGACCATGAGTCTGTCTAAGTGGAAGTAATCATAACTAGCTTATGATGGGAGTAACTATGACTCTCTTATGGCAGGAGTAACAATTACTCTCTTAAGCTGGGAGTAACCTTGACTCTCTTAAAGTGGGAGTAACAATGACTCTCAAGCTGGGAGTAACCATGACTCTCTTAAGGTGGGAGTGACCATGAGTCTCTCTAATTGGAAGTAACCATGATTATCTTATGGTGGGAGTAACCTTGACTCTCTTAAGGTAGGATTGACCATGAGTCTGTCTAAGTGGAAGTAATCATAACTAGCTTATGATGGGAGTAACTATGACTCTCTTATGGCAGGAGTAACAATGACTCTCTTAAGCTGGGAGTAACCTTGACTCTCTTAAAGTGGGAGAACAATGACTCTCTAGCTGGGAGTAACCATTACTCTCTTAAGGTGGGAGTGACCATGAGTCTCTCTAATTGGAAGTAACCATGATTATCTTATGGTGGGAGTAACCTTGACTCTCTTAAGGTAGGATTGACCATGAGTCTGTCTAAGTGGAAGTAATCATAAAGTGGAAGTAACCATAACTATCTTATGGTGGGAGTAACTATGACTCTATTATGGCAGGAGTAACAATGACTTTCTGAAGCTGGGAGTAACCATGACTCTCTTAAAGTGGGAGAACAATGACTCTCTAGCTGGGAGTAACCATTACTCTCTTAAGGTGGGAGTGACCATGAGTCTCTCTAATTGGAAGTAACCATGATTATCTTATGGTGGGAGTAACCTTGACTCTCTTAAGGTAGGATTGACCATGAGTCTGTCTAAGTGGAAGTAATCATAACTAGCTTATGATGGGAGTAACTATGACTCTCTTATGGCAGGAGTAACAATGACTCTCTTAAGCTGGGAGTAACCTTGACTCTCTTAAAGTGGGAGTAACAATGACTCTCAAGCTGTGAGTAACCATGACTCTCTTAAGGTGGGAGTGACCATGAGTCTCTCTAATTGGAAGTAACCATGATTATCTTATGGTGGGAGTAACCTTGACTCTCTTAAGGTAGGATTGACCATGAGTCTCTCTAAGTGGAAGTAATCATTACTAGCTTATGATGGGAGTAACTATGACTCTCTTATGGCAGGAGTAACAATGACTCTCTTAAGCTGGGAGTAACCATGACTCTCTTAAAGTGGGAGTAACAATGACTCTCAAGCTGGGAGTAACCATGACTCTCTTAAGGTGGGAGTAACAATGACTCTCAAGCTGGGAGTAACCATGACTCTCTTAAGGTGGGAGTGACCATGAGTCTCTCTAATTGGAAGTAACCATGATTATCTTATGGTGGGAGTAACCTTGACTCTCTTAAGGTAGGATTGACCATGAGTCTCTCTAAGTGGAAGTAACCATGATTATCTTATGTTGGGAGTAACCTTGACTCTCTTAAGGTAGGATTGACCATGAGTCTGTCTAAGTGGAAGTAATCATAACTAGCTTATGATGGGAGTAACTATGACTCTCTTATGGCAGGAGTAACAATGACTCTCTTAAGCTGGGAGTAACCATGACTCTCTTAAAGTGGGAGTAACAATGACTCTCAAGCTGGGAGTAACCATGACTCTCTTAAGGTGGGAGTGACCACGAGTCTCTCTAATTGGAAGTAACCATGATTATCTTATGGTGGGAGTAACCTTGACTCTCTTAAGGTAGGATTGACCATGAGTCTGTCTAAGTGGAAGTAATCATAACTAGCTTATGATGGGAGTAACTATGACTCTCTTATGGCAGGAGTAACAATGACTCTCTTAAGCTGGGAGTAATCATGACTCTCTTAAAGTGGGAGTAACAATGACTCTCTAGCTGGGAGTAACCATTACTCTCTTAAGGTGGGAGTGACCATGAGTCTCTCTAATTGGAAGTTACCATGATTATCTTATGGTGGGAGTAACCTTGACTCTCTTAAGGTAGGATTGACCATGAGTCTCTCTAAGTGGAAGTAATCATAACTAGCTTATGATGGGAGTAACTATGACTCTCAAGCTGGGAGTAACCATGACTCTCTTAAGGTGGGAGTGACCATGAGTCTCTCTAAGTGGAAGTAACCATGATTATCTTATGGTGGGAGTAACCTTGACTCTCTTAAGGTAGGATTGACCATGAGTCTGTCTAAGTGGAAGTAATCATAACTAGCTTATGATGGGAGTAACTATGACTCTCTTATGGCAGGAGTAACAATGACTCTCTTAAGCTGGGAGTAATCATGACTCTCTTAAAGTGGGAGTAACAATGACTCTCTAGCTGGGAGTAACCATTACTCTCTTAAGGTGGGAGTGACCATGAGTCTCTCTAATTGGAAGTAACCATGATTATCTTATGGTGGGAGTAACCTTGACTCTCTTAAGGTAGGAGTAACAATGACTCTCTTAAGCTGGGAGTAACCATGACTCTCTTAAAGTGGGAGTAACAATGACTCTCAAGCTGGGAGTAACCATGACTCTCTTAAGGTGGGAGTGCCCATGAGTCTCTCTAAGTGGAAGTAACCATGATTATCTTATGGTGGGAGTAACCTTGACTCTCTTAAGGTAGGATTGACCATGAGTCTGTCTAAGTTGAAGTAATCATAACTAGCTTATGATGGGAGTAACAATGACTCTCTTAAGCTGGGAGTAATCATGACTCTCTTAAAGTGGGAGTAACCTTGACTCTCTTAAGGTAGGATTGACCATGCGTCTGTCTAAGTGGAAGTAATCATAACTAGCTTATGATGGGAGTAACTATGACTCTCTTATGGCAGGAGTAACAATGACTCTCTTAAGCTGGGAGTAACCATGACTCTCTTAAAGTGGGAGTAACAATGACTCTCAAGCTGGGAGTAACCATGACTCTCTTAAGGTGGGAGTGACCATGAGTCTCTCTAATTGGAAGTAACCATGATTATCTTATGGTGGGAGTAACCTTGACTCTCTTAAGGTAGGATTGACCATGAGTCTGTCTAAGTGGAAGTAATCATAACTAGCTTATGATGGGAGTAACTATATCTCTCTTATGGCAGGAGTAACAATGACTCTCTTAAGCTGGGAGTAACCATGACTCTCTTAAAGTGGGAGTAACAGTGACTCTCAAGCTGGGAGTAACCATGACTCTCTTAAAGTGGGAGTAACAATGACTCTCTAGCTGAGAGTAACTATGACTCTCTTAAGGTGGGAGTGACCATGAGTCTCTCTAACTGGAAGTAACCATGATTATCTTATGGTGGGAGTAACCTTGACTCTCTTAAGGTAGGATTGACCATGAGTCTGTCTAAGTGGAAGTAATCATAACTAGCTTATGATGGGAGTAACTATGACTCTCTTATGGCAGGAGTAACAATGACTCTCTTAAGCTGGGAGTAACCATGACTCTCTTAAAGTGGGAGTAACAATGACTCTCAAGCTGGGAGTAACCATGACTCTCTTAAGGTGGGAGTGACCATGAGTCTCTCTAATTGGAAATAACAATAACTATCTTATGGTGGGAGTAACTATGACTCTATTATGGCAGGAGTAACAATGACTTTCTGAAGCTGGGAGTTACCATGACTCTCTTAAAGTGGGAGTAACAATGACTCTCTAGCTGGGAGTAACCATGGCTCTCTTAAGGTGGGCGTGACCATGAGTCTCTCTAATTGGAAGTAACCATGATTATCTTATGGTGGGAGTAACCTTGACTCTCTTAAGGTAGGATTGACCATGAGTCTGTCTAAGTGGAAGTAATCATAACTAGCTTATGATGGGAGTAACTATGACTCTCTTATGGCAGGAGTAACAATGACTCTCTTAAGCTGGGAGTAACCATGACTCTCTTAAAGTGGGAGTAACAGTGACTCTCAAGCTGGGAGTAACCATGACTCTCTTAAAGTGGGAGTAACAATGACTCTCAAGCTGGGAGTAACCATTACTCTCTTAAGGTGGGAGTGACCATGAGTCTCTCTAATTGGAAGTAACCATGATTATCTTATGGTGGGAGTAACCTTGACTCTCTTAAGGTAGGATTGACCATGAGTCTGTCTAAGTGGAAGTAATCATAACTAGCTTATGATGGGAGTAACTATGACTCTCTTATGGCAGGAGTAACAATGACTCTCTTAAGCTGGGAGTAACCATGACTCTCTTAAAGTGGGAGTAACAGTGACTCCCAAGCTGGGAGTAACCATGACTCTCTTAAAGTGGGAGTAACAATGACTCTCTAGCTGAGAGTAACCATGACTCTCTTAAGGTGGGAGTGACCATGAGTCTCTCTAATTGGAAGTAACCATGATTATCTTATGGTGGGAGTAACCTTGACTCTCTTAAGGTAGGATTGACCATGCGTCTGTCTAAGTGGAAGTAATCATAACTAGCTTATGATGGGAGTAACTATGACTCTCTTATGGCAGGAGTAACAATGACTCTCTTAAGCTGGGAGTAACCATGACTCTCTTAAAGTGGGAGTAACAATGACTCTCAAGCTGGGAGTAACCATGACTCTCTTAAGGTGGGAGTGACCATGAGTCTCTCTAATTGGAAGTAACCATGATTATCTTATGGTGGGAGTAACCTTGACTCTCTTAAGGTAGGATTGACCATGCGTCTGTCTAAGTGGAAGTAATCATAACTAGCTTATGATGGGAGTAACTATGACTCTCTTATGGCAGGAGTAACAATGACTCTCTTAAGCTGGGAGTAACCATGACTCTCTTAAGGTGGGAGTGACCATGATTCTCTCTAATTGGAATTAACCATGATTATCTTATGGTGGGAGTAACCTTGACTCTCTTAAGGTAGGATTTACCATGAGTCTCTCTAATTGGAAGTAACAATAACTATCTTATGGTGGGAGTAACTATGACTCTATTATGGCAGGAGTAACAATGACTTTCTGAAGCTGGGAGTTACCATGACTCTCTTAAAGTGGGAGTAACAATGACTCTCTAGCTGGGAGTAACCATGACTCTCTTAAGGTGGGAGTGACCATGAGTCTCTCTAATTGGAAGTAACCATGATTATCTTATGGTGGGAGTAACCTTGACTCTCTTAAGGTAGGATTGACCATGAGTCTGTCTAAGTGGAAGTAATCATAACTAGCTTATGATGGGAGTAACTATGACTCTCTTATGACAGGAGTAACAATGACTCTCTTAAGCTGGGAGTAACCATGACTCTCTTAAAGTGGGAGTAACAATGACTCTCAAGCTGGGAGTAACCATGACTCTCTTAAGGTGGGAGTGACCATGAGTCTCTCTAATTGGAATTAACCATGATTATCTTATGGTGGGAGTAACCTTGACTCTCTTAAGGTAGGATTGACCATGAGTCTCTCTAATTGGAAGTAACCATAACTATCTTATGGTGGGAGTAACTATGACTCTATTATGGCAGGAGTAACAATGACTTTCTGAAGCTGAGAGTAACCATGACTCTCTTAAAGTGGGAGTAACAATGACTCTCAAGCTGGGAGTAACCATGACTCTCTTAAGGTGGGAGTGACCATGAGTCTCTCTAATTGGAAGTAACCATAACTATCTTATGGTGGGAGTAACTATGACTCTATTATGGCAGGAGTAACAATGACTTTCTGAAGCTGAGAGTAACCATGACTCTCTTAAAGTGGGAGTAACAATGACTCTCTAGCTGAGAGTAACCATGACTCTCTTAAGGTGGGAGTGACCATGAGTCTCTCTAATTGGAAGTAACCATGATTATCTTATGGTGGGAGTAACCTTGACTCTCTTAAGGTAGGATTGACCATGAGTCTGTCTAAGTGGAAGTAATCATAACTAGCTTATGATGGGAGTAACTATGACTCTCTTATGGCAGGAGTAACAATGACTCTCTTAAGCTGGGAGTAACCATGACTCTCTTAAAGTGGGAGTAACAATGACTCTCAAGCTGGGAGTAACCATGACTCTCTTAAGGTGGAAGTGACCATGAGTCTCTCTAATTGGAAGTAACCATGATTATCTTATGGTGGGAGTAACCTTGACTCTCTTAAGGTAGGATTGACCATGAGTCTCTCTAAGTGGAAGTAATCATAACTAGCTTATGATGGGAGTAACTATGACTCTCTTATGGCAGGAGTAACAATGACTCTCTTAAGCTGGGAGTAACCATGACTCTCTTAAAGTGGGAGTAACAGTGACTCTCAAGCTGGGAGTAACCATGACTCTCTTAAAGTGGGAGTAACAATGACTCTCAAGCTGGGAGTAACCATTACTCTCTTAAGGTGGGAGTGACCATGAGTCTCTCTAATTGGAAGTAACCATGATTATCTTATGGTGGGAGTAACCGTGACTCTCTTAAGGTAGGATTGACCATGAGTCTGTCTAAGTGGAAGTAATCATAACTAGCTTATGATGGGAGTAACTATGACTCTCTTATGGCAGGAGTAACAATGACTCTCTTAAGCTGGGAGTAACCATGACTCTCTTAAGGTGGGAGTGACCATGAGTCTCTCTAATTGGAAGTAACCATGATTATCTTATGGTGGGAGTAACCTTGACTCTCTTAAGGTAGGATTGACCATGAGTCTGTCTAAGTGGAAGTAATCATAACTAGCTTATGATGGGAGTAACTATGACTCTCTTATGGCAGGAGTAACAATGACTCTCTTAAGCTGGGAGTAACCATGACTCTCTTAAAGTGGGAGTAACAGTGACTCTCAAGCTGGGAGTAACCATGACTCTCTTAAAGTGGGAGTAACAATGACTCTCAAGCTGGGAGTAACCATTACTCTCTTAAGGTGGGAGTGACCATGAGTCTCTCTAATTGGAAGTAACCATGATTATCTTATGGTGGGAGTAACCTTGACTCTCTTAAGGTAGGATTGACCATGAGTCTGTCTAAGTGGAAGTAATCATAACTAGCTTATGATGGGAGTAACTTTGACTCTCTTATGGCAGGAGTAACAATGACTCTCTTAACCTGGCTTAACCATGACTCTCTTAAAGTGGGAGTAACAATGACTCTCAAGCTGGGAGTAACCATGACTCTCTTAAGGTGGGAGTGACCATGAGTCTCTCTAATTGGAAGTAACCATAACTATCTTATGGTGGGAGTAACTATGACTCTATTATGGCAGGAGTAACAATGACTTTCTGAAGCTGAGAGTAACCATGACTCTCTTAAAGTGGGAGTAACAATGACTCTCTAGCTGAGAGTAACCATGACTCTCTTAAGGTGGGAGTGACCATGAGTCTCTCTAATTGGAAGTAACCATGATTATCTTATGGTGGGAGTAACCTTGACTCTCTTAAGGTAGGATTGACCATGAGTCTGTCTAAGTGGAAGTAATCATAACTAGCTTATGATGGGAGTAACTATGACTCTCTTATGGCAGGAGTAACAATTACTCTCTTAAGCTGGGAGTAACCTTGACTCTCTTAAAGTGGGAGTAACAATGACTCTCAAGCTGGGAGTAACCATGACTCTCTTAAGGTGGGAGTGACCATGAGTCTCTCTAATTGGAAGTAACCATGATTATCTTATGGTGGGAGTAACCTTGACTTTCTTAAGGTAGGATTGACCATGAGTCTGTCTAAGTGGAAGTAATCATAACTAGGTTATGATGGGAGTAACTATGACTCTCTTATGGCAGGAGTAACAATGACTTTCTGAAGCTGAGAGTAACCATGACTCTCTTAAAGTGGGAGTAACAATGACTCTCAAGCTGGGAGTAACCATGACTCTCTTAAGGTGGGAGTGACCATGAGTCTCTCTAATTGGAAGTAACCATGATTATCTTATGGTGGGAGTAACCTTGACTCTCTTAAGGTAGGATTGACCATGAGTCTGTCTAAGTGGAAGTAATCATAACTAGCTTATGATGGGAGTAACTATGACTCTCTTATGGCAGGAGTAACAATGACTCTCTTAAGCTGGGAGTAACCTTGACTCTCTTAAAGTGGGAGAACAATGACTCTCTAGCTGGGAGTAACCATTACTCTCTTAAGGTGGGAGTGACCATGAGTCTCTCTAATTGGAAGTAACCATGATTATCTTATGGTGGGAGTAACCTTGACTCTCTTAAGGTAGGATTGACCATGAGTCTGTCTAAGTGGAAGTAATCATAAAGTGGAAGTAACCATAACTATCTTATGGTGGGAGTAACTATGACTCTATTATGGCAGGAGTAACAATGACTTTCTGAAGCTGGGAGTAACCATGACTCTCTTAAAGTGGGAGAACAATGACTCTCTAGCTGGGAGTAACCATTACTCTCTTAAGGTGGGAGTGACCATGAGTCTCTCTAATTGGAAGTAACCATGATTATCTTATGGTGGGAGTAACCTTGACTCTCTTAAGGTAGGATTGACCATGAGTCTGTCTAAGTGGAAGTAATCATAACTAGCTTATGATGGGAGTAACTATGACTCTCTTATGGCAGGAGTAACAATGACTCTCTTAAGCTGGGAGTAATCATGACTCTCTTAAAGTGGGAGTAACAATGACTCTCTAGCTGGGAGTAACCATTACTCTCTTAAGGTGGGAGTGACCATGAGTCTCTCTAATTGGAAGTAACCATGATTATCTTATGGTGGGAGTAACCTTGACTCTCTTAAGGTAGGAGTAACAATGACTCTCTTAAGCTGGGAGTAACCATGACTCTCTTAAAGTGGGAGTAACAATGACTCTCAAGCTGGGAGTAACCATGACTCTCTTAAGGTGGGAGTGCCCATGAGTCTCTCTAAGTGGAAGTAACCATGATTATCTTATGGTGGGAGTAACCTTGACTCTCTTAAGGTAGGATTGACCATGAGTCTGTCTAAGTTGAAGTAATCATAACTAGCTTATGATGGGAGTAACAATGACTCTCTTAAGCTGGGAGTAATCATGACTCTCTTAAAGTGGGAGTAACCTTGACTCTCTTAAGGTAGGATTGACCATGCGTCTGTCTAAGTGGAAGTAATCATAACTAGCTTATGATGGGAGTAACTATGACTCTCTTATGGCAGGAGTAACAATGACTCTCTTAAGCTGGGAGTAACCATGACTCTCTTAAAGTGGGAGTAACAATGACTCTCAAGCTGGGAGTAACCATGACTCTCTTAAGGTGGGAGTGACCATGAGTCTCTCTAATTGGAAGTAACCATGATTATCTTATGGTGGGAGTAACCTTGACTCTCTTAAGGTAGGATTGACCATGAGTCTGTCTAAGTGGAAGTAATCATAACTAGCTTATGATGGGAGTAACTATATCTCTCTTATGGCAGGAGTAACAATGACTCTCTTAAGCTGGGAGTAACCATGACTCTCTTAAAGTGGGAGTAACAGTGACTCTCAAGCTGGGAGTAACCATGACTCTCTTAAAGTGGGAGTAACAATGACTCTCTAGCTGAGAGTAACTATGACTCTCTTAAGGTGGGAGTGACCATGAGTCTCTCTAACTGGAAGTAACCATGATTATCTTATGGTGGGAGTAACCTTGACTCTCTTAAGGTAGGATTGACCATGAGTCTGTCTAAGTGGAAGTAATCATAACTAGCTTATGATGGGAGTAACTATGACTCTCTTATGGCAGGAGTAACAATGACTCTCTTAAGCTGGGAGTAACCATGACTCTCTTAAAGTGGGAGTAACAATGACTCTCAAGCTGGGAGTAACCATGACTCTCTTAAGGTGGGAGTGACCATGAGTCTCTCTAATTGGAAATAACAATAACTATCTTATGGTGGGAGTAACTATGACTCTATTATGGCAGGAGTAACAATGACTTTCTGAAGCTGGGAGTTACCATGACTCTCTTAAAGTGGGAGTAACAATGACTCTCTAGCTGGGAGTAACCATGGCTCTCTTAAGGTGGGCGTGACCATGAGTCTCTCTAATTGGAAGTAACCATGATTATCTTATGGTGGGAGTAACCTTGACTCTCTTAAGGTAGGATTGACCATGAGTCTGTCTAAGTGGAAGTAATCATAACTAGCTTATGATGGGAGTAACTATGACTCTCTTATGGCAGGAGTAACAATGACTCTCTTAAGCTGGGAGTAACCATGACTCTCTTAAAGTGGGAGTAACAGTGACTCTCAAGCTGGGAGTAACCATGACTCTCTTAAAGTGGGAGTAACAATGACTCTCAAGCTGGGAGTAACCATTACTCTCTTAAGGTGGGAGTGACCATGAGTCTCTCTAATTGGAAGTAACCATGATTATCTTATGGTGGGAGTAACCTTGACTCTCTTAAGGTAGGATTGACCATGAGTCTGTCTAAGTGGAAGTAATCATAACTAGCTTATGATGGGAGTAACTATGACTCTCTTATGGCAGGAGTAACAATGACTCTCTTAAGCTGGGAGTAACCATGACTCTCTTAAAGTGGGAGTAACAGTGACTCCCAAGCTGGGAGTAACCATGACTCTCTTAAAGTGGGAGTAACAATGACTCTCTAGCTGAGAGTAACCATGACTCTCTTAAGGTGGGAGTGACCATGAGTCTCTCTAATTGGAAGTAACCATGATTATCTTATGGTGGGAGTAACCTTGACTCTCTTAAGGTAGGATTGACCATGCGTCTGTCTAAGTGGAAGTAATCATAACTAGCTTATGATGGGAGTAACTATGACTCTCTTATGGCAGGAGTAACAATGACTCTCTTAAGCTGGGAGTAACCATGACTCTCTTAAAGTGGGAGTAACAATGACTCTCAAGCTGGGAGTAACCATGACTCTCTTAAGGTGGGAGTGACCATGAGTCTCTCTAATTGGAAGTAACCATGATTATCTTATGGTGGGAGTAACCTTGACTCTCTTAAGGTAGGATTGACCATGCGTCTGTCTAAGTGGAAGTAATCATAACTAGCTTATGATGGGAGTAACTATGACTCTCTTATGGCAGGAGTAACAATGACTCTCTTAAGCTGGGAGTAACCATGACTCTCTTAAGGTGGGAGTGACCATGATTCTCTCTAATTGGAATTAACCATGATTATCTTATGGTGGGAGTAACCTTGACTCTCTTAAGGTAGGATTTACCATGAGTCTCTCTAATTGGAAGTAACAATAACTATCTTATGGTGGGAGTAACTATGACTCTATTATGGCAGGAGTAACAATGACTTTCTGAAGCTGGGAGTTACCATGACTCTCTTAAAGTGGGAGTAACAATGACTCTCTAGCTGGGAGTAACCATAACTCTCTTAAGGTGGGAGTGACCATGAGTCTCTCTAATTGGAAGTAACCATGATTATCTTATGGTGGGAGTAACCTTGACTCTCTTAAGGTAGGATTGACCATGAGTCTGTCTAAGTGGAAGTAATCATAACTAGCTTATGATGGGAGTAACTATGACTCTCTTATGACAGGAGTAACAATGACTCTCTTAAGCTGGGAGTAACCATGACTCTCTTAAAGTGGGAGTAACAATGACTCTCAAGCTGGGAGTAACCATGACTCTCTTAAGGTGGGAGTGACCATGAGTCTCTCTAATTGGAATTAACCATGATTATCTTATGGTGGGAGTAACCTTGACTCTCTTAAGGTAGGATTGACCATGAGTCTCTCTAATTGGAAGTAACCATAACTATCTTATGGTGGGAGTAACTATGACTCTATTATGGCAGGAGTAACAATGACTTTCTGAAGCTGAGAGTAACCATGACTCTCTTAAAGTGGGAGTAACAATGACTCTCAAGCTGGGAGTAACCATGACTCTCTTAAGGTGGGAGTGACCATGAGTCTCTCTAATTGGAAGTAACCATAACTATCTTATGGTGGGAGTAACTATGACTCTATTATGGCAGGAGTAACAATGACTTTCTGAAGCTGAGAGTAACCATGACTCTCTTAAAGTGGGAGTAACAATGACTCTCTAGCTGAGAGTAACCATGACTCTCTTAAGGTGGGAGTGACCATGAGTCTCTCTAATTGGAAGTAACCATGATTATCTTATGGTGGGAGTAACCTTGACTCTCTTAAGGTAGGATTGACCATGAGTCTGTCTAAGTGGAAGTAATCATAACTAGCTTATGATGGGAGTAACTATGACTCTCTTATGGCAGGAGTAACAATGACTCTCTTAAGCTGGGAGTAACCATGACTCTCTTAAAGTGGGAGTAACAATGACTCTCAAGCTGGGAGTAACCATGACTCTCTTAAGGTGGAAGTGACCATGAGTCTCTCTAATTGGAAGTAACCATGATTATCTTATGGTGGGAGTAACCTTGACTCTCTTAAGGTAGGATTGACCATGAGTCTCTCTAAGTGGAAGTAATCATAACTAGCTTATGATGGGAGTAACTATGACTCTCTTATGGCAGGAGTAACAATGACTCTCTTAAGCTGGGAGTAACCATGACTCTCTTAAAGTGGGAGTAACAGTGACTCTCAAGCTGGGAGTAACCATGACTCTCTTAAAGTGGGAGTAACAATGACTCTCAAGCTGGGAGTAACCATTACTCTCTTAAGGTGGGAGTGACCATGAGTCTCTCTAATTGGAAGTAACCATGATTATCTTATGGTGGGAGTAACCGTGACTCTCTTAAGGTAGGATTGACCATGAGTCTGTCTAAGTGGAAGTAATCATAACTAGCTTATGATGGGAGTAACTATGACTCTCTTATGGCAGGAGTAACAATGACTCTCTTAAGCTGGGAGTAACCATGACTCTCTTAAGGTGGGAGTGACCATGAGTCTCTCTAATTGGAAGTAACCATGATTATCTTATGGTGGGAGTAACCTTGACTCTCTTAAGGTAGGATTGACCATGAGTCTGTCTAAGTGGAAGTAATCATAACTAGCTTATGATGGGAGTAACTATGACTCTCTTATGGCAGGAGTAACAATGACTCTCTTAAGCTGGGAGTAACCATGACTCTCTTAAAGTGGGAGTAACAGTGACTCTCAAGCTGGGAGTAACCATGACTCTCTTAAAGTGGGAGTAACTATGACTCTCAAGCTGGGAGTAACCATTACTCTCTTAAGGTGGGAGTGACCATGAGTCTCTCTAATTGGAAGTAACCATAACTATCTTATGGTGGGAGTAACTATGACTCTATTATGGCAGGAGTAACAATGACTTTCTGAAGCTGAGAGTAACCATGACTCTCTTAAAGTGGGAGTAACAATGACTCTCTAGCTGAGAGTAACCATGACTCTCTTAAGGTGGGAGTGACCATGAGTCTCTCTAATTGGAAGTAACCATGATTATCTTATGGTGGGAGTAACCTTGACTCTCTTAAGGTAGGATTGACCATGAGTCTGTCTAAGTGGAAGTAATCATAACTAGCTTATGATGGGAGTAACTATGACTCTCTTATGGCAGGAGTAACAATGACTCTCTTAAGCTGGGAGTAACCTTGACTCTCTTAAAGTGGGAGTAACAATGACTCTCAAGCTGGGAGTAACCATGACTCTCTTAAGGTGGGAGTGACCATGAGTCTCTCTAATTGGAATTAACCATGATTATCTTATGGTGGGAGTAACCTTGACTCTCTTAAGGTAGGATTGACCATGAGTCTCTCTAATTGGAAGTAACCATAACTATCTTATGGTGGGAGTAACTATGACTCTATTATGGCAGGAGTAACAATGACTTTCTGAAGCTGAGAGTAACCATGACTCTCTTAAAGTGGGAGTAACAATGACTCTCAAGCTGGGAGTAACCATGACTCTCTTAAGGTGGGAGTGACCATGAGTCTCTCTAATTGGAAGTAACCATAACTATCTTATGGTGGGAGTAACTATGACTCTATTATGGCAGGAGTAACAATGACTTTCTGAAGCTGAGAGTAACCATGACTCTCTTAAAGTGGGAGTAACAATGACTCTCTAGCTGAGAGTAACCATGACTCTCTTAAGGTGGGAGTGACCATGAGTCTCTCTAATTGGAAGTAACCATGATTATCTTATGGTGGGAGTAACCTTGACTCTCTTAAGGTAGGATTGACCATGAGTCTGTCTAAGTGGAAGTAATCATAACTAGCTTATGATGGGAGTAACTATGACTCTCTTATGGCAGGAGTAACAATGACTCTCTTAAGCTGGGAGTAACCATGACTCTCTTAAAGTGGGAGTAACAATGACTCTCAAGCTGGGAGTAACCATGACTCTCTTAAGGTGGAAGTGACCATGAGTCTCTCTAATTGGAAGTAACCATGATTATCTTATGGTGGGAGTAACCTTGACTCTCTTAAGGTAGGATTGACCATGAGTCTCTCTAAGTGGAAGTAATCATAACTAGCTTATGATGGGAGTAACTATGACTCTCTTATGGCAGGAGTAACAATGACTCTCTTAAGCTGGGAGTAACCATGACTCTCTTAAAGTGGGAGTAACAGTGACTCTCAAGCTGGGAGTAACCATGACTCTCTTAAAGTGGGAGTAACAATGACTCTCAAGCTGGGAGTAACCATTACTCTCTTAAGGTGGGAGTGACCATGAGTCTCTCTAATTGGAAGTAACCATGATTATCTTATGGTGGGAGTAACCGTGACTCTCTTAAGGTAGGATTGACCATGAGTCTGTCTAAGTGGAAGTAATCATAACTAGCTTATGATGGGAGTAACTATGACTCTCTTATGGCAGGAGTAACAATGACTCTCTTAAGCTGGGAGTAACCATGACTCTCTTAAGGTGGGAGTGACCATGAGTCTCTCTAATTGGAAGTAACCATGATTATCTTATGGTGGGAGTAACCTTGACTCTCTTAAGGTAGGATTGACCATGAGTCTGTCTAAGTGGAAGTAATCATAACTAGCTTATGATGGGAGTAACTATGACTCTCTTATGGCAGGAGTAACAATGACTCTCTTAAGCTGGGAGTAACCATGACTCTCTTAAAGTGGGAGTAACAGTGACTCTCAAGCTGGGAGTAACCATGACTCTCTTAAAGTGGGAGTAACTATGACTCTCAAGCTGGGAGTAACCATTACTCTCTTAAGGTGGGAGTGACCATGAGTCTCTCTAATTGGAAGTAACCATAACTATCTTATGGTGGGAGTAACTATGACTCTATTATGGCAGGAGTAACAATGACTTTCTGAAGCTGAGAGTAACCATGACTCTCTTAAAGTGGGAGTAACAATGACTCTCTAGCTGAGAGTAACCATGACTCTCTTAAGGTGGGAGTGACCATGAGTCTCTCTAATTGGAAGTAACCATGATTATCTTATGGTGGGAGTAACCTTGACTCTCTTAAGGTAGGATTGACCATGAGTCTGTCTAAGTGGAAGTAATCATAACTAGCTTATGATGGGAGTAACTATGACTCTCTTATGGCAGGAGTAACAATGACTCTCTTAAGCTGGGAGTAACCTTGACTCTCTTAAAGTGGGAGAACAATGACTCTCTAGCTGGGAGTAACCATGACTCTCTTAAGGTGGGAGTGACCATGAGTCTCTCTAATTGGAAGTAACCATGATTATCTTATGGTGGGAGTAACCTTGACTCTCTTAAGGTAGGATTGACCATGAGTCTGTCTAAGTGGAAGTAATCATAAAGTGGAAGTAACCATAACTATCTTATGGTGGGAGTAACTATGACTCTATTATGGCAGGAGTAACAATGACTTTCTGAAGCTGGGAGTAACCATGACTCTCTTAAAGTGGGAGAACAATGACTCTCTAGCTGGGAGTAACCATTACTCTCTTAAGGTGGGAGTGACCATGAGTCTCTCTAATTGGAAGTAACCATGATTATCTTATGGTGGGAGTAACCTTGACTCTCTTAAGGTAGGATTGACCATGAGTCTGTCTAAGTGGAAGTAATCATAACTAGCTTATGATGGGAGTAACTATGACTCTCTTATGGCAGGAGTAACAATGACTCTCTTAAGCTGGGAGTAACCTTGACTCTCTTAAAGTGGGAGTAACAATGACTCTCAAGCTGTGAGTAACCATGACTCTCTTAAGGTGGGAGTGACCATGAGTCTCTCTAATTGGAAGTAACCATGATTATCTTATGGTGGGAGTAACCTTGACTCTCTTAAGGTAGGATTGACCATGAGTCTCTCTAAGTGGAAGTAATCATTACTAGCTTATGATGGGAGTAACTATGACTCTCTTATGGCAGGAGTAACAATGACTCTCTTAAGCTGGGAGTAACCATGACTCTCTTAAAGTGGGAGTAACAATGACTCTCAAGCTGGGAGTAACCATGACTCTCTTAAGGTGGGAGTAACAATGACTCTCAAGCTGGGAGTAACCATGACTCTCTTAAGGTGGGAGTGACCATGAGTCTCTCTAATTGGAAGTAACCATGATTATCTTATGGTGGGAGTAACCTTGACTCTCTTAAGGTAGGATTGACCATGAGTCTCTCTAAGTGGAAGTAACCATGATTATCTTATGTTGGGAGTAACCTTGACTCTCTTAAGGTAGGATTGACCATGAGTCTGTCTAAGTGGAAGTAATCATAACTAGCTTATGATGGGAGTAACTATGACTCTCTTATGGCAGGAGTAACAATGACTCTCTTAAGCTGGGAGTAACCATGACTCTCTTAAAGTGGGAGTAACAATGACTCTCAAGCTGGGAGTAACCATGACTCTCTTAAGGTGGGAGTGACCACGAGTCTCTCTAATTGGAAGTAACCATGATTATCTTATGGTGGGAGTAACCTTGACTCTCTTAAGGTAGGATTGACCATGAGTCTGTCTAAGTGGAAGTAATCATAACTAGCTTATGATGGGAGTAACTATGACTCTCTTATGGCAGGAGTAACAATGACTCTCTTAAGCTGGGAGTAATCATGACTCTCTTAAAGTGGGAGTAACAATGACTCTCTAGCTGGGAGTAACCATTACTCTCTTAAGGTGGGAGTGACCATGAGTCTCTCTAATTGGAAGTTACCATGATTATCTTATGGTGGGAGTAACCTTGACTCTCTTAAGGTAGGAGTAACAATGACTCTCTTAAGCTGGGAGTAACCATGACTCTCTTAAAGTGGGAATAACAATGACTCTCTAGCTGAGAGTAACCATGACTCTCTTAAGGTGGGAGTGACCATGAGTCTGTCTAAGTGGAAGTAATCATAACTAGCTTATGATGGGAGTAACTATGACTTTCTTATGGCAGGAGTAACAATGACTCTCTTAAGCTGGGAGTAACCATGACTCTCTTAAAGTGGGAGTAACAGTGACTCTCAAGCTGGGAGTAACCATGACTCTCTTAAAGTGGGAGTAACAATGACTCTCAAGCTGGGAGTAACCATGACTCTCTTAAGGTGGGAGTGACCATGAGTCTCTCTAATTGGAAGTAACCATGATTATCTTATGGTGGGAGTAACCTTGACTCTCTTAAGGTAGGATTGACCATGAGTCTGTCTAAGTGGAAGTAATCATAACTAGCTTATGATGGGAGTAACTATGACTCTCTTATGGCAGGAGTAACAATGACTCTCTTAAGCTGGGAGTAACCTTGACTCTCTTAAAGTGGGAGTAACAATGACTCTCAAGCTGTGAGTAACCATGACTCTCTTAAGGTGGGAGTGACCATGAGTCTCTCTAATTGGAAGTAACCATGATTATCTTATGGTGGGAGTAACCTTGACTCTCTTAAGGTAGGATTGACCATGAGTCTCTCTAAGTGGAAGTAATCATTACTAGCTTATGATGGGAGTAACTATGACTCTCTTATGGCAGGAGTAACAATGACTCTCTTAAGCTGGGAGTAACCATGACTCTCTTAAAGTGGGAGTAACAGTGACTCTCAAGCTGGGAGTAACCATGACTCTCTTAAAGTGGGAGTAACAATGACTCTCAAGCTGGGAGTAACCATTACTCTCTTAAGGTGGGAGTGACCATGAGTCTCTCTAATTGGAAGTAACCATGATTATCTTATGGTGGGAGTAACCTTGACTCTCTTAAGGTAGGATTGACCATGAGTCTGTCTAAGTGGAAGTAATCATAACTAGCTTATGATGGGAGTAACTATGACTCTCTTATGGCAGGAGTAACAATGACTCTCTTAAGCTGGGAGTAACCATGACTCTCTTAAAGTGGGAGTAACAGTGACTCCCAAGCTGGGAGTAACCATGACTCTCTTAAAGTGGGAGTAACAATGACTCTCTAGCTGAGAGTAACCATGACTCTCTTAAGGTGGGAGTGACCATGAGTCTCTCTAATTGGAAGTAACCATGATTATCTTATGGTGGGAGTAACCTTGACTCTCTTAAGGTAGGATTGACCATGCGTCTGTCTAAGTGGAAGTAATCATAACTAGCTTATGATGGGAGTAACTATGACTCTCTTATGGCAGGAGTAACAATGACTCTCTTAAGCTGGGAGTAACCATGACTCTCTTAAAGTGGGAGTAACAATGACTCTCAAGCTGGGAGTAACCATGACTCTCTTAAGGTGGGAGTGACCATGAGTCTCTCTAATTGGAAGTAACCATGATTATCTTATGGTGGGAGTAACCTTGACTCTCTTAAGGTAGGATTGACCATGCGTCTGTCTAAGTGGAAGTAATCATAACTAGCTTATGATGGGAGTAACTATGACTCTCTTATGGCAGGAGTAACAATGACTCTCTTAAGCTGGGAGTAACCATGACTCTCTTAAGGTGGGAGTGACCATGATTCTCTCTAATTGGAATTAACCATGATTATCTTATGGTGGGAGTAACCTTGACTCTCTTAAGGTAGGATTTACCATGAGTCTCTCTAATTGGAAGTAACAATAACTATCTTATGGTGGGAGTAACTATGACTCTATTATGGCAGGAGTAACAATGACTTTCTGAAGCTGGGAGTTACCATGACTCTCTTAAAGTGGGAGTAACAATGACTCTCTAGCTGGGAGTAACCATAACTCTCTTAAGGTGGGAGTGACCATGAGTCTCTCTAATTGGAAGTAACCATGATTATCTTATGGTGGGAGTAACCTTGACTCTCTTAAGGTAGGATTGACCATGAGTCTGTCTAAGTGGAAGTAATCATAACTAGCTTATGATGGGAGTAACTATGACTCTCTTATGACAGGAGTAACAATGACTCTCTTAAGCTGGGAGTAACCATGACTCTCTTAAAGTGGGAGTAACAATGACTCTCAAGCTGGGAGTAACCATGACTCTCTTAAGGTGGGAGTGACCATGAGTCTCTCTAATTGGAATTAACCATGATTATCTTATGGTGGGAGTAACCTTGACTCTCTTAAGGTAGGATTGACCATGAGTCTCTCTAATTGGAAGTAACCATAACTATCTTATGGTGGGAGTAACTATGACTCTATTATGGCAGGAGTAACAATGACTTTCTGAAGCTGAGAGTAACCATGACTCTCTTAAAGTGGGAGTAACAATGACTCTCAAGCTGGGAGTAACCATGACTCTCTTAAGGTGGGAGTGACCATGAGTCTCTCTAATTGGAAGTAACCATAACTATCTTATGGTGGGAGTAACTATGACTCTATTATGGCAGGAGTAACAATGACTTTCTGAAGCTGAGAGTAACCATGACTCTCTTAAAGTGGGAGTAACAATGACTCTCTAGCTGAGAGTAACCATGACTCTCTTAAGGTGGGAGTGACCATGAGTCTCTCTAATTGGAAGTAACCATGATTATCTTATGGTGGGAGTAACCTTGACTCTCTTAAGGTAGGATTGACCATGAGTCTGTCTAAGTGGAAGTAATCATAACTAGCTTATGATGGGAGTAACTATGACTCTCTTATGGCAGGAGTAACAATGACTCTCTTAAGCTGGGAGTAACCATGACTCTCTTAAAGTGGGAGTAACAATGACTCTCAAGCTGGGAGTAACCATGACTCTCTTAAGGTGGAAGTGACCATGAGTCTCTCTAATTGGAAGTAACCATGATTATCTTATGGTGGGAGTAACCTTGACTCTCTTAAGGTAGGATTGACCATGAGTCTCTCTAAGTGGAAGTAATCATAACTAGCTTATGATGGGAGTAACTATGACTCTCTTATGGCAGGAGTAACAATGACTCTCTTAAGCTGGGAGTAACCATGACTCTCTTAAAGTGGGAGTAACAGTGACTCTCAAGCTGGGAGTAACCATGACTCTCTTAAAGTGGGAGTAACAATGACTCTCAAGCTGGGAGTAACCATTACTCTCTTAAGGTGGGAGTGACCATGAGTCTCTCTAATTGGAAGTAACCATGATTATCTTATGGTGGGAGTAACCGTGACTCTCTTAAGGTAGGATTGACCATGAGTCTGTCTAAGTGGAAGTAATCATAACTAGCTTATGATGGGAGTAACTATGACTCTCTTATGGCAGGAGTAACAATGACTCTCTTAAGCTGGGAGTAACCATGACTCTCTTAAGGTGGGAGTGACCATGAGTCTCTCTAATTGGAAGTAACCATGATTATCTTATGGTGGGAGTAACCTTGACTCTCTTAAGGTAGGATTGACCATGAGTCTGTCTAAGTGGAAGTAATCATAACTAGCTTATGATGGGAGTAACTATGACTCTCTTATGGCAGGAGTAACAATGACTCTCTTAAGCTGGGAGTAACCATGACTCTCTTAAAGTGGGAGTAACAGTGACTCTCAAGCTGGGAGTAACCATGACTCTCTTAAAGTGGGAGTAACTATGACTCTCAAGCTGGGAGTAACCATTACTCTCTTAAGGTGGGAGTGACCATGAGTCTCTCTAATTGGAAGTAACCATAACTATCTTATGGTGGGAGTAACTATGACTCTATTATGGCAGGAGTAACAATGACTTTCTGAAGCTGAGAGTAACCATGACTCTCTTAAAGTGGGAGTAACAATGACTCTCTAGCTGAGAGTAACCATGACTCTCTTAAGGTGGGAGTGACCATGAGTCTCTCTAATTGGAAGTAACCATGATTATCTTATGGTGGGAGTAACCTTGACTCTCTTAAGGTAGGATTGACCATGAGTCTGTCTAAGTGGAAGTAATCATAACTAGCTTATGATGGGAGTAACTATGACTCTCTTATGGCAGGAGTAACAATGACTCTCTTAAGCTGGGAGTAACCTTGACTCTCTTAAAGTGGGAGTAACAATGACTCTCAAGCTGGGAGTAACCATGACTCTCTTAAGGTGGGAGTGACCATGAGTCTCTCTAATTGGAATTAACCATGATTATCTTATGGTGGGAGTAACCTTGACTCTCTTAAGGTAGGATTGACCATGAGTCTCTCTAATTGGAAGTAACCATAACTATCTTATGGTGGGAGTAACTATGACTCTATTATGGCAGGAGTAACAATGACTTTCTGAAGCTGAGAGTAACCATGACTCTCTTAAAGTGGGAGTAACAATGACTCTCAAGCTGGGAGTAACCATGACTCTCTTAAGGTGGGAGTGACCATGAGTCTCTCTAATTGGAAGTAACCATAACTATCTTATGGTGGGAGTAACTATGACTCTATTATGGCAGGAGTAACAATGACTTTCTGAAGCTGAGAGTAACCATGACTCTCTTAAAGTGGGAGTAACAATGACTCTCTAGCTGAGAGTAACCATGACTCTCTTAAGGTGGGAGTGACCATGAGTCTCTCTAATTGGAAGTAACCATGATTATCTTATGGTGGGAGTAACCTTGACTCTCTTAAGGTAGGATTGACCATGAGTCTGTCTAAGTGGAAGTAATCATAACTAGCTTATGATGGGAGTAACTATGACTCTCTTATGGCAGGAGTAACAATGACTCTCTTAAGCTGGGAGTAACCATGACTCTCTTAAAGTGGGAGTAACAATGACTCTCAAGCTGGGAGTAACCATGACTCTCTTAAGGTGGAAGTGACCATGAGTCTCTCTAATTGGAAGTAACCATGATTATCTTATGGTGGGAGTAACCTTGACTCTCTTAAGGTAGGATTGACCATGAGTCTCTCTAAGTGGAAGTAATCATAACTAGCTTATGATGGGAGTAACTATGACTCTCTTATGGCAGGAGTAACAATGACTCTCTTAAGCTGGGAGTAACCATGACTCTCTTAAAGTGGGAGTAACAGTGACTCTCAAGCTGGGAGTAACCATGACTCTCTTAAAGTGGGAGTAACAATGACTCTCAAGCTGGGAGTAACCATTACTCTCTTAAGGTGGGAGTGACCATGAGTCTCTCTAATTGGAAGTAACCATGATTATCTTATGGTGGGAGTAACCGTGACTCTCTTAAGGTAGGATTGACCATGAGTCTGTCTAAGTGGAAGTAATCATAACTAGCTTATGATGGGAGTAACTATGACTCTCTTATGGCAGGAGTAACAATGACTCTCTTAAGCTGGGAGTAACCATGACTCTCTTAAGGTGGGAGTGACCATGAGTCTCTCTAATTGGAAGTAACCATGATTATCTTATGGTGGGAGTAACCTTGACTCTCTTAAGGTAGGATTGACCATGAGTCTGTCTAAGTGGAAGTAATCATAACTAGCTTATGATGGGAGTAACTATGACTCTCTTATGGCAGGAGTAACAATGACTCTCTTAAGCTGGGAGTAACCATGACTCTCTTAAAGTGGGAGTAACAGTGACTCTCAAGCTGGGAGTAACCATGACTCTCTTAAAGTGGGAGTAACTATGACTCTCAAGCTGGGAGTAACCATTACTCTCTTAAGGTGGGAGTGACCATGAGTCTCTCTAATTGGAAGTAACCATAACTATCTTATGGTGGGAGTAACTATGACTCTATTATGGCAGGAGTAACAATGACTTTCTGAAGCTGAGAGTAACCATGACTCTCTTAAAGTGGGAGTAACAATGACTCTCTAGCTGAGAGTAACCATGACTCTCTTAAGGTGGGAGTGACCATGAGTCTCTCTAATTGGAAGTAACCATGATTATCTTATGGTGGGAGTAACCTTGACTCTCTTAAGGTAGGATTGACCATGAGTCTGTCTAAGTGGAAGTAATCATAACTAGCTTATGATGGGAGTAACTATGACTCTCTTATGGCAGGAGTAACAATGACTCTCTTAAGCTGGGAGTAACCTTGACTCTCTTAAAGTGGGAGAACAATGACTCTCTAGCTGGGAGTAACCATGACTCTCTTAAGGTGGGAGTGACCATGAGTCTCTCTAATTGGAAGTAACCATGATTATCTTATGGTGGGAGTAACCTTGACTCTCTTAAGGTAGGATTGACCATGAGTCTGTCTAAGTGGAAGTAATCATAAAGTGGAAGTAACCATAACTATCTTATGGTGGGAGTAACTATGACTCTATTATGGCAGGAGTAACAATGACTTTCTGAAGCTGGGAGTAACCATGACTCTCTTAAAGTGGGAGAACAATGACTCTCTAGCTGGGAGTAACCATTACTCTCTTAAGGTGGGAGTGACCATGAGTCTCTCTAATTGGAAGTAACCATGATTATCTTATGGTGGGAGTAACCTTGACTCTCTTAAGGTAGGATTGACCATGAGTCTGTCTAAGTGGAAGTAATCATAACTAGCTTATGATGGGAGTAACTATGACTCTCTTATGGCAGGAGTAACAATGACTCTCTTAAGCTGGGAGTAACCTTGACTCTCTTAAAGTGGGAGTAACAATGACTCTCAAGCTGTGAGTAACCATGACTCTCTTAAGGTGGGAGTGACCATGAGTCTCTCTAATTGGAAGTAACCATGATTATCTTATGGTGGGAGTAACCTTGACTCTCTTAAGGTAGGATTGACCATGAGTCTCTCTAAGTGGAAGTAATCATTACTAGCTTATGATGGGAGTAACTATGACTCTCTTATGGCAGGAGTAACAATGACTCTCTTAAGCTGGGAGTAACCATGACTCTCTTAAAGTGGGAGTAACAATGACTCTCAAGCTGGGAGTAACCATGACTCTCTTAAGGTGGGAGTAACAATGACTCTCAAGCTGGGAGTAACCATGACTCTCTTAAGGTGGGAGTGACCATGAGTCTCTCTAATTGGAAGTAACCATGATTATCTTATGGTGGGAGTAACCTTGACTCTCTTAAGGTAGGATTGACCATGAGTCTCTCTAAGTGGAAGTAACCATGATTATCTTATGTTGGGAGTAACCTTGACTCTCTTAAGGTAGGATTGACCATGAGTCTGTCTAAGTGGAAGTAATCATAACTAGCTTATGATGGGAGTAACTATGACTCTCTTATGGCAGGAGTAACAATGACTCTCTTAAGCTGGGAGTAACCATGACTCTCTTAAAGTGGGAGTAACAATGACTCTCAAGCTGGGAGTAACCATGACTCTCTTAAGGTGGGAGTGACCACGAGTCTCTCTAATTGGAAGTAACCATGATTATCTTATGGTGGGAGTAACCTTGACTCTCTTAAGGTAGGATTGACCATGAGTCTGTCTAAGTGGAAGTAATCATAACTAGCTTATGATGGGAGTAACTATGACTCTCTTATGGCAGGAGTAACAATGACTCTCTTAAGCTGGGAGTAATCATGACTCTCTTAAAGTGGGAGTAACAATGACTCTCTAGCTGGGAGTAACCATTACTCTCTTAAGGTGGGAGTGACCATGAGTCTCTCTAATTGGAAGTTACCATGATTATCTTATGGTGGGAGTAACCTTGACTCTCTTAAGGTAGGAGTAACAATGACTCTCTTAAGCTGGGAGTAACCATGACTCTCTTAAAGTGGGAATAACAATGACTCTCTAGCTGAGAGTAACCATGACTCTCTTAAGGTGGGAGTGACCATGAGTCTGTCTAAGTGGAAGTAATCATAACTAGCTTATGATGGGAGTAACTATGACTTTCTTATGGCAGGAGTAACAATGACTCTCTTAAGCTGGGAGTAACCATGACTCTCTTAAAGTGGGAGTAACAGTGACTCTCAAGCTGGGAGTAACCATGACTCTCTTAAAGTGGGAGTAACAATGACTCTCAAGCTGGGAGTAACCATGACTCTCTTAAGGTGGGAGTGACCATGAGTCTCTCTAATTGGAAGTAACCATGATTATCTTATGGTGGGAGTAACCTTGACTCTCTTAAGGTAGGATTGACCATGAGTCTGTCTAAGTGGAAGTAATCATAACTAGCTTATGATGGGAGTAACTATGACTCTCTTATGGCAGGAGTAACAATGACTCTCTTAAGCTGGGAGTAACCTTGACTCTCTTAAAGTGGGAGTAACAATGACTCTCAAGCTGTGAGTAACCATGACTCTCTTAAGGTGGGAGTGACCATGAGTCTCTCTAATTGGAAGTAACCATGATTATCTTATGGTGGGAGTAACCTTGACTCTCTTAAGGTAGGATTGACCATGAGTCTCTCTAAGTGGAAGTAATCATTACTAGCTTATGATGGGAGTAACTATGACTCTCTTATGGCAGGAGTAACAATGACTCTCTTAAGCTGGGAGTAACCATGACTCTCTTAAAGTGGGAGTAACAATGACTCTCAAGCTGGGAGTAACCATGACTCTCTTAAGGTGGGAGTAACAATGACTCTCAAGCTGGGAGTAACCATGACTCTCTTAAGGTGGGAGTGACCATGAGTCTCTCTAATTGGAAGTAACCATGATTATCTTATGGTGGGAGTAACCTTGACTCTCTTAAGGTAGGATTGACCATGAGTCTCTCTAAGTGGAAGTAACCATGATTATCTTATGTTGGGAGTAACCTTGACTCTCTTAAGGTAGGATTGACCATGAGTCTGTCTAAGTGGAAGTAATCATAACTAGCTTATGATGGGAGTAACTATGACTCTCTTATGGCAGGAGTAACAATGACTCTCTTAAGCTGGGAGTAACCATGACTCTCTTAAAGTGGGAGTAACAATGACTCTCAAGCTGGGAGTAACCATGACTCTCTTAAGGTGGGAGTGACCACGAGTCTCTCTAATTGGAAGTAACCATGATTATCTTATGGTGGGAGTAACCTTGACTCTCTTAAGGTAGGATTGACCATGAGTCTGTCTAAGTGGAAGTAATCATAACTAGCTTATGATGGGAGTAACTATGACTCTCTTATGGCAGGAGTAACAATGACTCTCTTAAGCTGGGAGTAATCATGACTCTCTTAAAGTGGGAGTAACAATGACTCTCTAGCTGGGAGTAACCATTACTCTCTTAAGGTGGGAGTGACCATGAGTCTCTCTAATTGGAAGTTACCATGATTATCTTATGGTGGGAGTAACCTTGACTCTCTTAAGGTAGGAGTAACAATGACTCTCTTAAGCTGGGAGTAACCATGACTCTCTTAAAGTGGGAATAACAATGACTCTCTAGCTGAGAGTAACCATGACTCTCTTAAGGTGGGAGTGACCATGAGTCTGTCTAAGTGGAAGTAATCATAACTAGCTTATGATGGGAGTAACTATGACTTTCTTATGGCAGGAGTAACAATGACTCTCTTAAGCTGGGAGTAACCATGACTCTCTTAAAGTGGGAGTAACAGTGACTCTCAAGCTGGGAGTAACCATGACTCTCTTAAAGTGGGAGTAACAATGACTCTCAAGCTGGGAGTAACCATGACTCTCTTAAGGTGGGAGTGACCATGAGTCTCTCTAATTGGAAGTAACCATGATTATCTTATGGTGGGAGTAACCTTGACTCTCTTAAGGTAGGATTGACCATGAGTCTGTCTAAGTGGAAGTAATCATAACTATCTTATGGTGGGAGTAACTATGACTCTATTATGGCAGGAGTAACAATGACTCTCTTAAACTGGGAGTAACCATGACTCTCTTAAAGTGGGAGTAACAATGACTCTTGTCCAAAATGGTAATATTTTTAAATGGTTGTAATAATGCCAATGTTATTGTACAATAAACACAATTGCACAATATCAAGTCCTCCCCTTTTCTCGTTTTCTCAAAAAAAGCACGTAATTTTAATATTTATTCTCTCTTAATTCAACCATATGCAGAGCAGGCTGATCAGAATGATTTAGATTTATCTGTCGTTTGCTTAGCTCTTTGCAAACGTCTAATCTAGCTGAAAAGAATGGTACCTTGTTCATGGTTTTTGGTGCTTTTTTCACTGAGATATTTGCCGAAAACCAGCGGGCGCGATTCAAAATGGCGGCCGCGATTCAGAACGCGATAATGCATTGTGTGTGTGGTGTACAGCAGGATTTACTTGAAATACAGAAATACAGCATAGTTTTGTAAACATATGTTTGCAAACATATAGTAAAGCACAAAACCCATGGAGAAAGTGACTCTGGTGCCAAGCTCTCAAAAAATGACAAAGTCCAAAAATTTGCAGTGGGATGAAAGCTCCATGCTCTCAGACCTCCCTGGCCTGCCCAGGGAGAGTGGCCCGTCCTCGGTCAGAGTCAGATTCGCCCGCCACCCTGGAGCTCCGTCTGGAGCGAAGACTGTCATACATGCCCGAAGGTCCATTTTATGACCGTCTTCGCTCCAGATGCGAAGTGGGAGTAACAATGACTCTCAAGCTGGGAGTAACCATGACTCTCTTAAGGTGGGAGTGACCATGAGTCTCTCTAATTGGAAGTAACCATGATTATCTTATGGTGGGAGTAACTATGACTCTATTATGGCAGGAGTAACAATGACTCTCTTAAGCTGGGAGTAACCATGACTCTCTTAAAGTGGGAGTAACAATGACTCTCTAGCTGAGAGTAACCATGACTCTCTTAAGGTGGGAGTGACCATGAGTCTCTCTAATTGGAAGTAACCATGATTATCTTATGGTGGGAGTAACCTTGACTCTCTTAAGGTAGGATTGACCATGAGTCTGTCTAAGTGGAAGTAATCATAACTAGCTTATGATGGGAGTAACTATGACTCTCTTATGGCAGGAGTAACAATGACTCTCTTAAGCTGGGAGTAACCATGACTCTCTTAAAGTGGGAGTAACAATGACTCTCAAGCTGGGAGTAACCATCACCCTCTTAAGGTGGGAGTGACCATGAGTCTCACTAATTGGAAGTAACCATGATTATCTTATGGTGGGAGTAACCTTGACTCTCTTAAGGTAGGATTGACCATGAGTCTCTCTAAGTGGAAGTAACCGTGATTATCTTATGGTGGGAGTAACCTTGACTCTCTTATGGCAGGAGTAACAATGACTCTCTTAAGCTGGGAGTAACCATGACTCTCTTAAAGTGGGAGTAACAATGACTCTCTAGCTGAGAGTAACCATGACTCTCTTAAGGTGGGAGTGACCATGAGTCTCTCTAATTGGAAGTAACCATGATTATCTTATGGTGGGAGTAACCTTGACTCTCTTAAGGTAGGATTGACCATGCGTCTGTCTAAGTGGAAGTAATCATAACTAGCTTATGATGGGAGTAACTATGACTCTCTTATGGCAGGAGTAACAATGACTCTCTTAAGCTGGGAGTAACCATGACTCTCTTAAAGTGGGAGTAACAATGACTCTCAAGCTGGGAGTAACCATGACTCTCTAGCTGAGAGTAACCATGACTCTCTTAAGGTGGGAGTGACCATGAGTCTCTCTAATTGGAAGTAACCATGATTATCTTATGGTGGGAGTAACCTTGACTCTCTTAAGGTAGGATTGACCATGAGTCTGTCTAAGTGGAAGTAATCATAACTAGCTTATGATGGGAGTAACTATGACTCTCTTATGGCAGGAGAAACAATGACTCTCTTAAGCTGGGAGTAACCATGACTCTCTTAAGGTGGGAGTGACCATGAGTCTCTCTAATTGGAAATAACAATAACTATCTTATGGTGGGAGTAACCATGACTCTATTATGGCAGGAGTAACAATGACTTTCTGAAGCTGGGAGTTACCATGACTCTCTTAAAGTGGGAGTAACAATGACTCTCTAGCTGGGAGTAACCATGACTCTCTTAAAGTGGGAGTAACAATGACTCTCAAGCTGGGAGTAACCATCACCCTCTTAAGGTGGGAGTGACCATGAGTCTCACTAATTGGAAGTAACCATGATTATCTTATGGTGGGAGTAACCTTGACTCTCTTACTGTAGGATTGACCATGAGTCTCTCTAAGTGGAAGTAACCATGATTATCTTATGGTGGGAGTAACCTTGACTCTCTTAATGTAGGATTGACCATGAGTCTCTCTAAGTGGAAGTAACCATGATTATCTTATGGTGGGAGTAACCTTGACTCTCTTAAGGTAGGATTGACCATGAGTCTCTCTAAGTGGAAGTAACCATAACTATCTTATGGTGGGAGTAACTATGACTCTATTATGGCAGGAGTAACAATGACTTTCTGAAGCTGGGAGTAACCATGACTCTCTTAAAGTGGGAGTAACAATGACTCTCTAGCTGGGAGTAACCATGACTCTCTTAAGGTGGGAGTGACCATGAGTCTCTCTAATTGGAAGTAACCATGATTATCTAATGGTGGGAGTAACCTTGACTCTCTTAAGGTAGGATTGACCATGAGTCTCTCTAAGTGGAAGTAACCATGATTATCTTATGGTGGGAGTAACCTTGACTCTCTTAAGGTAGGATTGACCATGAGTCTGTCTAAGTGGAAGTAATCATAACTATCTTATGGTGGGAGTAAGTATGACTCTATTATGGCAGGAGTAACAATGACTTTCTGAAGCTGGGAGTAACCATGACTCTCTTAAAGTGGGAGTAACAATGACTCTCTAGCTGAGAGTAACCATGACTCTCTTAAGGTGGGAGTGACCATGAGTCTCTCTAATTGGAAGTAACCATGATTATCTTATGGTGGGAGTAACCTTGACTCTCTTAATGTAGGATTGACCATGAGTCTCTCTAAGTGGAAGTAACCATGATTATCTTATGGTGGGAGTAACCTTGACTCTCTTAAGGTAGGATTGACCATGAGTCTATCTAAGTGGAAGTAATCATAACTATCTTATGGTGGGAGTAAGTATGACTCTATTATGGCAGGAGTAACAATGACTTTCTGAAGATGGGAGTAACCATGACTCTCTTAAAGTGGGAGTAACAATGACTCTCTAGCTGAGAGTAACCATTACTCTCTTAAGGTGGGAGTGACCATGAGTCTCTCTAAATGGAAGTAACCATGATTATCTTATGGTGGGAGTAACTATGACTCTCTTAAGGTGGGAGTGACCATGAGGCTCTCTAATTGGAAGTAACCATGATTATCTTATGATGGGAGTAACCTTGACTCTCTTAAGGTAGGATTGACCATGAGGCTCTCTAATTGGAAGTAACCATGATTACCTTATGGTGGGAGTAACCTTGACTCTCTTAAGGTAGGATTGACCATGAGGCTCTCTAATTGGAAGTAACCATGATTACCTTATGGTGGGAGTAACCTTGACTCTCTTAAGGTAGGATTGACCATGAGTCTCTCTGAGTGGAAGTAACCATAACTATCTTATGGTGGGAGTAACTATGACTCTATTATGGCAGGAGTAACAATGACTTTCTGAAGCTGGGAGTAACCATGACTCTCTTAAAGTGGGAGTAACAATGACTCTCTAGCTGGGAGTAACCATGACTCTCTTAAGGTGGGAGTAACAATGACTCTCAAGCTGGGAGTAACCATGACTCTCTTAAGGTGGGAGTGACCATGAGTCTCTCTAATTGGAAGTAACCATGATTATCTTATGGTGGGAGTAACCTTGACTCTCTTAATGTAGGATTGACCATGAGTCTCTCTAAGTGGAAGTAACCATGATTATCTTATGGTGGGAGTAACCTTGACTCTCTTAAGGTAGGATTGACCATGAGTCTGTCTAAGTGGAAGTAATCATAACTATATTATGGTGGGAGTAACTATGACTCTATTATGGCAGGAGTAACAATGACTTTCTGAAGCTGGGAGTAACCATGACTCTCTTAAAGTGGGAGTAACAATGACTCTCTAGCTGAGAGTAACCATGACTCTCTTAAGGTGGGAGTGACCATGAGTCTCTCTAATTGGAAGTAACCATGATTATCTTATGGTGGGAGTAACCTTGACTCTCTTACTGTAGGATTGACCATGAGTCTCTCTAAGTGGAAGTAACCATGATTATCTTATGGTGGGAGTAACCTTGACTCTCTTAATGTAGGATTGACCATGAGTCTCTCTAAGTGGAAGTAACCATGATTATCTTATGGTGGGAGTAACCTTGACTCTCTTAAGGTAGGATTGACCATGAGTCTCTCTAAGTGGAAGTAACCATAACTATCTTATGGTGGGAGTAACTATGACTCTATTATGGCAGGAGTAACAATGACTTTCTGAAGCTGGGAGTAACCATGACTCTCTTAAAGTGGGAGTAACAATGACTCTCTAGCTGGGAGTAACCATGACTCTCTTAAGGTGGGAGTGACCATGAGTCTCTCTAATTGGAAGTAACCATGATTATCTAATGGTGGGAGTAACCTTGACTCTCTTAAGGTAGGATTGACCATGAGTCTCTCTAAGTGGAAGTAACCATGATTATCTTATGGTGGGAGTAACCTTGACTCTCTTAAGGTAGGATTGACCATGAGTCTGTCTAAGTGGAAGTAATCATAACTAGCTTATGATGGGAGTAACTATGACTCTCTTATGGCAGGAGTAACAATGACTCTCTTAAGCTGGGAGTAACCATGACTCTCTTAAAGTGGGAGTAACAATGACTCTCAAGCTGGGAGTAACCATGACTCTCTTAAGGTGGGAGTGACAATGAGTCTCTCTAATTGGAAGTAACCATGATTATCTTATGGTGGGAGTAACCTTGACTCTCTTAATGTAGGATTGACCATGAGTCTCTCTAAGTGGAAGTAACCATGATTATCTTATGGTGGGAGTAACCTTGACTCTCTTAAGGTAGGATTGACCATGAGTCTGTCTAAGTGGAAGTAATCATAACTATCTTATGGTGGGAGTAAGTATGACTCTATTATGGCAGGAGTAACAATGACTTTCTGAAGCTGGGAGTAACCATGACTCTCTTAAAGTGGGAGTAACAATGACTCTCTAGCTGAGAGTAACCATGACTCTCTTAAGGTGGGAGTGACCATGAGTCTCTCTAATTGGAAGTAACCATGATTATCTTATGGTGGGAGTAACCTTGACTCTCTTAATGTAGGATTGACCATGAGTCTCTCTAAGTGGAAGTAACCATGATTATCTTATGGTGGGAGTAACCTTGACTCTCTTAAGGTAGGATTGACCATGAGTCTATCTAAGTGGAAGTAATCATAACTATCTTATGGTGGGAGTAAGTATGACTCTATTATGGCAGGAGTAACAATGACTTTCTGAAGATGGGAGTAACCATGACTCTCTTAAAGTGGGAGTAACAATGACTCTCTAGCTGAGAGTAACCATTACTCTCTTAAGGTGGGAGTGACCATGAGTCTCTCTAAATGGAAGTAACCATGATTATCTTATGGTGGGAGTAACTATGACTCTCTTAAGGTGGGAGTGACCATGAGGCTCTCTAATTGGAAGTAACCATGATTATCTTATGATGGGAGTAACCTTGACTCTCTTAAGGTAGGATTGACCATGAGGCTCTCTAATTGGAAGTAACCATGATTACCTTATGGTGGGAGTAACCTTGACTCTCTTAAGGTAGGATTGACCATGAGTCTGTCTAAGTGGAAGTAATCATAACTAGCTTATGATGGGAGTAACTATGACTCTCTTATGGCAGGAGTAACAATGACTCTCTTAAGCTGGGAGTAACCATGACTCTCTTAAAGTGGGAGTAACAATGACTCTCAAGCTGGGAGTAACCATGACTCTCTTAAGGTGGGAGTGACAATGAGTCTCTCTAATTGGAAGTAACCATGATTATCTTATGGTGGGAGTAACCTTGACTCTCTTAATGTAGGATTGACCATGAGTCTCTCTAAGTGGAAGTAACCATGATTATCTTATGGTGGGAGTAACCTTGACTCTCTTAAGGTAGGATTGACCATGAGTCTGTCTAAGTGGAAGTAATCATAACTATCTTATGGTGGGAGTAAGTATGACTCTATTATGGCAGGAGTAACAATGACTTTCTGAAGCTGGGAGTAACCATGACTCTCTTAAAGTGGGAGTAACAATGACTCTCTAGCTGAGAGTAACCATGACTCTCTTAAGGTGGGAGTGACCATGAGTCTCTCTAATTGGAAGTAACCATGATTATCTTATGGTGGGAGTAACCTTGACTCTCTTAATGTAGGATTGACCATGAGTCTCTCTAAGTGGAAGTAACCATGATTATCTTATGGTGGGAGTAACCTTGACTCTCTTAAGGTAGGATTGACCATGAGTCTATCTAAGTGGAAGTAATCATAACTATCTTATGGTGGGAGTAAGTATGACTCTATTATGGCAGGAGTAACAATGACTTTCTGAAGATGGGAGTAACCATGACTCTCTTAAAGTGGGAGTAACAATGACTCTCTAGCTGAGAGTAACCATTACTCTCTTAAGGTGGGAGTGACCATGAGTCTCTCTAAATGGAAGTAACCATGATTATCTTATGGTGGGAGTAACTATGACTCTCTTAAGGTGGGAGTGACCATGAGGCTCTCTAATTGGAAGTAACCATGATTATCTTATGATGGGAGTAACCTTGACTCTCTTAAGGTAGGATTGACCATGAGGCTCTCTAATTGGAAGTAACCATGATTACCTTATGGTGGGAGTAACCTTGACTCTCTTAAGGTAGGATTGACCATGAGTCTCTCTGAGTGGAAGTAACCATAACTATCTTATGGTGGGAGTAACTATGACTCTATTATGGCAGGAGTAACAATGACTTTCTGAAGCTGGGAGTAACCATGACTCTCTTAAAGTGGGAGTAACAATGACTCTCTAGCTGGGAGTAACCATGACTCTCTTAAGGTGGGAGTGACCATGAGTCTCTCTAATTGGAAGTAACCATGATTATCTTATGGTGGGAGTAACCCTGACTCTCTTAAGGTAGGATTGACCATGAGTCTCTCTAAGCGGAAGTAACCATGATTATCTTATGGTGGGAGTAACCTTGAATCTCTTAAGGTAGGATTGACTATGAGTCTCTCTAAATGGAAGTAACCATAACTATCTTATGGTGGGAGTAACTATGACTCTATTATGGCAGGAGTAACAATGACTTTCTGAAGCTGGGAGTAACCATGACTCTCTTAAAGTGGGAGTAACAATGACTCTCTAGCTGAGAGTAACCATGACTCTCTTAAGGTGGGAGTGACCATGAGTCTCTCTAAGTGGAAGTAACCATAACTATCTTATGGTGGGAGTAACTATGACTCTATTATGGCAGGAGTAACAATGACTTTCTGAAGCTGGGAGTAACCATGACTCTCTTAAAGTGAGAGTAACCATGACTCTCTTAAGGTGGGAGTGACCACGAGTCTCTCTAATTGGAAGTAACCATGATTATCTTATGGTGGGAGTAACCTTGACTCTCTTAAGGTAGGATTGACCATGAGTCTCTCTAAGTGGAAGTAACAATAACTATCTTATGGTGGGAGTAACTATGACTCTATTATGGCAGGAGTAACAATGACTTTCTGAAGCTGGGAGTAACCATGACTCTCTTAAAGTGGGAGTAACAATGACTCTCTAGCTGAGAGTAACCATGACTCTCTTAAGGTGAGAGTAACCATGACTCTCTTAAAGTGGGAGTAACAATGACTCTCAAGCTGGGAGTAACCATGACTCTCTTAAGGTGGGAGTGACCATGATTCTCTCTAATTGGAAGTAACCATGATTATCTTATGGTGGGAGTAACCTTGACTCTCTTAAGGTAGGATTGACCATGAGTCTGTCTAAGTGGAAGTAATCATAACTATCTTATGATGGGAGTAACTATGACTCTCTTATGGCAGGAGTAACAATGACTCTCTTAAGCTGGGAGTAACCATGACTCTCTTAAAGTGGGAGTAACAATGACTCTCAAGCTGGGAGTAACCATGACTCTCTTAAGGTGGGAGTGACCATGATTCTCTCTAATTGGAAGTAACCATGATTATCTTATGGTGGGAGTAACCTTGACTCTCTTAAGGTGGGAGTGACAATGAGTCTCTCTAATTGGAAGTAACCATGATTATCTTATGGTGGGAGTAACCTTGACTCTCTTAATGTAGGATTGACCATGAGTCTGTCTAAGTGGAAGTAATCATAACTATCTTATGGTGGGAGTAAGTATGACTCTATTATGGCAGGAGTAACAATGCCTTTCTGAAGCTGGGAGTAACCATGACTCTCTTAAAGTGGGAGTAACAATGACTCTCTAGCTGAGAGTAACCATGACTCTCTTAAGGTGGGAGTGACCATGAGTCTCTCTAAGTGGAAGTAACCATAACTATCTTATGGTGGGAGTAACTATGACTCTATTATGGCAGGAGTAACAATGACTTTCTGAAGCTGGGAGTAACCATGACTCTCTTAAAGTGAGAGTAACCATGACTCTCTTAAGGTGGGAGTGACCATGAGTCTCTCTAATTGGAAGTAACCATGATTATCTTATGGTGGGAGTAACCTTGACTCTCTTAATGTAGGATTGACCATGAGTCTGTCTAAGTGGAAGTAATCATAACTAGCTTATGATGGGAGTAACTATGACTCTCTTATGGCAGGAGTAACAATGACTCTCTTAAGCTGGGAGTAACCATGACTCTCTTAAAGTGGGAGTAACAATGACTCTCAAGCTGGGAGTAACCATGACTCTCTTAAGGTGGGAGTGACCATGATTCTCTCTAATTGGAAGTAACCATGATTATCTTATGGTGGGAGTAACCTTGACTCTCTTAAGGTAGGATTGACCATGAGTCTGTCTAAGTGGAAGTAATCATAACTATCTTATGGTGGGAGTAAGTATGACTCTATTATGGCAGGAGTAACAATGACTCTCTTAAGCTGGGAGTAACCATGACTCTCTTAAAGTGGGAGTAACAATGACTCTCTAGCTGGGAGTAACCATGACTCTCTTAAGGTGGGAGTGACCATGAGTCTCTCTAATTGGAAGTAACCATGATTATCTAATGGTGGGAGTAACCTTGACTCTCTTAAGGTAGGATTGACCATGAGTCTCTCTAAGTGGAAGTAACCATGATTATCTTATGGTGGGAGTAACCTTGACTCTCTTAAGGTAGGATTGACCATGAGTCTGTCTAAGTGGAAGTAATCATAACTAGCTTATGATGGGAGTAACTATGACTCTCTTATGGCAGGAGTAACAATGACTCTCTTAAGCTGGGAGTAACCATGACTCTCTTAAAGTGGGAGTAACAATGACTCTCAAGCTGGGAGTAACCATGACTCTCTTAAGGTGGGAGTGACAATGAGTCTCTCTAATTGGAAGTAACCATGATTATCTTATGGTGGGAGTAACCTTGACTCTCTTAATGTAGGATTGACCATGAGTCTCTCTAAGTGGAAGTAACCATGATTATCTTATGGTGGGAGTAACCTTGACTCTCTTAAGGTAGGATTGACCATGAGTCTCTCTAAGTGGAAGTAACCATAACTATCTTATGGTGGGAGTAACTATGACTCTATTATGGCAGGAGTAACAATGACTTTCTGAAGCTGGGAGTAACCATGACTCTCTTAAAGTGAGAGTAACCATGACTCTCTTAAGGTGCGAGTGACCATGAGTCTCTCTAATTGGAAGTAACCATGATTATCTTATGGTGGGAGTAACCTTGACTCTCTTAATGTAGGATTGACCATGAGTCTGTCTAAGTGGAAGTAATCATAACTATCTTATGGTGGGAGTAAGTATGACTCTATTATGGCAGGAGTAACAATGCCTTTCTGAAGCTGGGAGTAACCATGACTCTCTTAAAGTGGGAGTAACAATGACTCTCTAGCTGAGAGTAACCATGACTCTCTTAAGGTGGGAGTGACCATGAGTCTCTCTAAGTGGAAGTAACCATAACTATCTTATGGTGGGAGTAACTATGACTCTATTATGGCAGGAGTAACAATGACTTTCTGAAGCTGGGAGTAACCATGACTCTCTTAAAGTGAGAGTAACCATGACTCTCTTAAGGTGGGAGTGACCATGAGTCTCTCTAATTGGAAGTAACCATGATTATCTTATGGTGGGAGTAACCTTGACTCTCTTAATGTAGGATTGACCATGAGTCTGTCTAAGTGGAAGTAATCATAACTAGCTTATGATGGGAGTAACTATGACTCTCTTATGGCAGGAGTAACAATGACTCTCTTAAGCTGGGAGTAACCATGACTCTCTTAAAGTGGGAGTAACAATGACTCTCAAGCTGGGAGTAACCATGACTCTCTTAAGGTGGGAGTGACCATGATTCTCTCTAATTGGAAGTAACCATGATTATCTTATGGTGGGAGTAACCTTGACTCTCTTAAGGTAGGATTGACCATGAGTCTGTCTAAGTGGAAGTAATCATAACTATCTTATGGTGGGAGTAAGTATGACTCTATTATGGCAGGAGTAACAATGACTCTCTTAAGCTGGGAGTAACCATGACTCTCTTAAAGTGGGAGTAACAATGACTCTCTAGCTGGGAGTAACCATGACTCTCTTAAGGTGGGAGTGACAATGACTCTCAAGCTGGGAGTAACCATGACTCTCTTAAGGTGGGAGTGACCATGAGTCTCTCTAATTGGAAGTAACCATGATTATCTTATGGTGGGAGTAACCTTGACTCTCTTAAGGTAGGATTGACCATGAGTCTGTCTAAGTGGAAGTAATCATAACTATCTTATGGTGGGAGTAAGTATGACTCTATTATGGCAGGAGTAACAATGACTTTCTGAAGCTGGGAGTAACCATGACTCTCTTAAAGTGGGAGTAACAATGACTCTCTAGCTGAGAGTAACCATTACTCTCTTAAGGTGGGAGTGACCATGAGTCTCTCTAATTGGAAGTAACCATGATTATCTTATGGTGGGAGTAACTATGACTCTCTTAAGGTGGGAGTGACCATGAGGCTCTCTAATTGGAAGTAACCATGATTATCTTATGATGGGAGTAACCTTGACTCTCTTAAGGTAGGATTGACCATGAGGCTCTCTAATTGGAAGTAACCATGATTACCTTATGGTGGGAGTAACCTTGACTCTCTTAAGGTAGGATTGACCATGAGTCTCTCTGAGTGGAAGTAACCATAACTATCTTATGGTGGGAGTAACTATGACTCTATTATGGCAGGAGTAACAATGACTTTCTGAAGCTGGGAGTAACCATGACTCTCTTAAAGTGGGAGTAACAATGACTCTCTAGCTGGGAGTAACCATGACTCTCTTAAGGTGGGAGTAACAATGACTCTCAAGCTGGGAGTAACCATGACTCTCTTAAGGTGGGAGTGACCATGAGTCTCTCTAATTGGAAGTAACCATGATTATCTTATGGTGGGAGTAACCTTGACTCTCTTAATGTAGGATTGACCATGAGTCTCTCTAAGTGGAAGTAACCATGATTATCTTATGGTGGGAGTAACCTTGACTCTCTTAAGGTAGGATTGACCATGAGTCTGTCTAAGTGGAAGTAATCATAACTATCTTATGGTGGGAGTAACTATGACTCTATTATGGCAGGAGTAACAATGACTTTCTGAAGCTGGGAGTAACCATGACTCTCTTAAAGTGGGAGTAACAATGACTCTCTAGCTGAGAGTAACCATGACTCTCTTAAGGTGGGAGTGACCATGAGTCTCTCTAATTGGAAGTAACCATGATTATCTTATGGTGGGAGTAACCTTGACTCTCTTACTGTAGGATTGACCATGAGTCTCTCTAAGTGGAAGTAACCATGATTATCTTATGGTGGGAGTAACCTTGACTCTCTTAATGTAGGATTGACCATGAGTCTCTCTAAGTGGAAGTAACCATGATTATCTTATGGTGGGAGTAACCTTGACTCTCTTAAGGTAGGATTGACCATGAGTCTCTCTAAGTGGAAGTAACCATAACTATCTTATGGTGGGAGTAACTATGACTCTATTATGGCAGGAGTAACAATGACTTTCTGAAGCTGGGAGTAACCATGACTCTCTTAAAGTGGGAGTAACAATGACTCTCTAGCTGGGAGTAACCATGACTCTCTTAAGGTGGGAGTGACCATGAGTCTCTCTAATTGGAAGTAACCATGATTATCTAATGGTGGGAGTAACCTTGACTCTCTTAAGGTAGGATTGACCATGAGTCTCTCTAAGTGGAAGTAACCATGATTATCTTATGGTGGGAGTAACCTTGACTCTCTTAAGGTAGGATTGACCATGAGTCTGTCTAAGTGGAAGTAATCATAACTATCTTATGGTGGGAGTAAGTATGACTCTATTATGGCAGGAGTAACAATGACTTTCTGAAGCTGGGAGTAACCATGACTCTCTTAAAGTGGGAGTAACAATGACTCTCTAGCTGAGAGTAACCATGACTCTCTTAAGGTGGGAGTGACCATGAGTCTCTCTAATTGGAAGTAACCATGATTATCTTATGGTGGGAGTAACCTTGACTCTCTTAATGTAGGATTGACCATGAGTCTCTCTAAGTGGAAGTAACCATGATTATCTTATGGTGGGAGTAACCTTGACTCTCTTAAGGTAGGATTGACCATGAGTCTATCTAAGTGGAAGTAATCATAACTATCTTATGGTGGGAGTAAGTATGACTCTATTATGGCAGGAGTAACAATGACTTTCTGAAGATGGGAGTAACCATGACTCTCTTAAAGTGGGAGTAACAATGACTCTCTAGCTGAGAGTAACCATTACTCTCTTAAGGTGGGAGTGACCATGAGTCTCTCTAAATGGAAGTAACCATGATTATCTTATGGTGGGAGTAACTATGACTCTCTTAAGGTGGGAGTGACCATGAGGCTCTCTAATTGGAAGTAACCATGATTATCTTATGATGGGAGTAACCTTGACTCTCTTAAGGTAGGATTGACCATGAGTCTGTCTAAGTGGAAGTAATCATAACTATCTTATGGTGGGAGTAACTATGACTCTATTATGGCAGGAGTAACAATGACTTTCTGAAGCTGGGAGTAACCATGACTCTCTTAAAGTGGGAGTAACAATGACTCTCTAGCTGAGAGTAACCATGACTCTCTTAAGGTGGGAGTGACCATGAGTCTCTCTAATTGGAAGTAACCATGATTATCTTATGGTGGGAGTAACCTTGACTCTCTTAATGTAGGATTGACCATGAGTCTCTCTAAGTGGAAGTAACCATGATTATCTTATGGTGGGAGTAACCTTGACTCTCTTAAGGTAGGATTGACCATGAGTCTGTCTAAGTGGAAGTAATCATAACTATCTTATGGTGGGAGTAAGTATGACTCTATTATGGCAGGAGTAACAATGACTTTCTGAAGCTGGGAGTAACCATGACTCTCTTAAAGTGGGAGTAACAATGACTCTCTAGCTGAGAGTAACCATGAACCTCTTAAGGTGGGAGTGACCATGAGTCTCTCTAATTGGAAGTAACCATGATTATCTTATGGTGGGAGTAACCTTGACTCTCTTAATGTAGGATTGACCATGAGTCTCTCTAAGTGGAAGTAACCATGATTATCTTATGGTGGGAGTAACCTTGACTCTCTTAAGGTAGGATTGACCATGAGTCTGTCTAAGTGGAAGTAATCATAACTATCTTATGGTGGGAGTAAGTATGACTCTATTATGGCAGGAGTAACAATGACTTTCTGAAGCTGGGAGTAACCATGACTCTCTTAAAGTGGGAGTAACAATGACTCTCTAGCTGAGAGTAACCATGAACCTCTTAAGGTGGGAGTGACCATGAGTCTCTCTAATTGGAAGTAACCATGATTATCTTATGGTGGGAGTAACCTTGACTCTCTTAATGTAGGATTGACCATGAGTCTCTCTAAGTGGAAGTAACCATGATTATCTTATGGTGGGAGTAACCTTGACTCTCTTAAGGTAGGATTGACCATGAGTCTGTCTAAGTGGAAGTAATCATAACTATCTTATGGTGGGAGTAAGTATGACTCTATTATGGCAGGAGTAACAATGACTTTCTGAAGATGGGAGTAACCATGACTCTCTTAAAGTGGGAGTAACAATGACTCTCTAGCTGAGAATAACCATTACTCTCTTAAGGTGGGAGTGACCATGAGGCTCTCTAATTGGAAGTAACCATGATTATCTTATGATGGGAGTAACCTTGACTCTCTTAAGGTAGGATTGACCATGAGGCTCTCTAATTGGAAGTAACCATGATTACCTTATGGTGGGAGTAACCTTGACTCTCTTAAGGTAGGATTGACCATGAGTCTCTCTGAGTGGAAGTAACCATAACTATCTTATGGTGGGAGTAACTATGACTCTCTTATGGCAGGAGTAACAATGACTCTCTTAAGCTGGGAGTAACCATGACTCTCTTAAAGTGGGAGTAACAATGACTCTCAAGCTGGGAGTAACCATGACTCTCTTAAGGTGGGAGTGACCATGAGTCTCTCTAATTGGAAGTAACCATGATTATCTTATGGTGGGAGTAACCTTGACTCTCTTAAGGTAGGATTGACCATGAGTCTGTCTAAGTGGAAGTAATCATAACTATCTTATGGTGGGAGTAAGTATGACTCTATTATGGCAGGAGTAACAATGACTTTCTGAAGCTGGGAGTAACCATGACTCTCTTAAAGTGGGAGTAACAATGACTCTCTAGCTGAGAGTAACCATTACTCTCTTAAGGTGGGAGTGACCATGAGTCTCTCTAATTGGAAGTAACCATGATTATCTTATGGTGGGAGTAACTATGACTCTCTTAAGGTGGGAGTGACCATGAGGCTCTCTAATTGGAAGTAACCATGATTATCTTATGATGGGAGTAACCTTGACTCTCTTAAGGTAGGATTGACCATGAGGCTCTCTAATTGGAAGTAACCATGATTACCTTATGGTGGGAGTAACCTTGACTCTCTTAAGGTAGGATTGACCATGAGTCTCTCTGAGTGGAAGTAACCATAACTATCTTATGGTGGGAGTAACTATGACTCTATTATGGCAGGAGTAACAATGACTTTCTGAAGCTGGGAGTAACCATGACTCTCTTAAAGTGGGAGTAACAATGACTCTCTAGCTGGGAGTAACCATGACTCTCTTAAGGTGGGAGTAACAATGACTCTCAAGCTGGGAGTAACCATGACTCTCTTAAGGTGGGAGTGACCATGAGTCTCTCTAATTGGAAGTAACCATGATTATCTTATGGTGGGAGTAACCTTGACTCTCTTAATGTAGGATTGACCATGAGTCTCTCTAAGTGGAAGTAACCATGATTATCTTATGGTGGGAGTAACCTTGACTCTCTTAAGGTAGGATTGACCATGAGTCTGTCTAAGTGGAAGTAATCATAACTAGCTTATGATGGGAGTAACTATGACTCTCTTATGGCAGGAGTAACAATGACTCTCTTAAGCTGGGAGTAACCATGACTCTCTTAAAGTGGGAGTAACAATGACTCTCAAGCTGGGAGTAACCATGACTCTCTTAAGGTGGGAGTGACCACGAGTCTCTCTAATTGGAAGTAACCATGATTATCTTATGGTGGGAGTAACCTTGACTCTCTTAAGGTAGGATTGACCATGAGTCTGTCTAAGTGGAAGTAATCATAACTAGCTTATGATGGGAGTAACTATGACTCTCTTATGGCAGGAGTAACAATGACTCTCTTAAGCTGGGAGTAATCATGACTCTCTTAAAGTGGGAGTAACAATGACTCTCTAGCTGGGAGTAACCATTACTCTCTTAAGGTGGGAGTGACCATGAGTCTCTCTAATTGGAAGTTACCATGATTATCTTATGGTGGGAGTAACCTTGACTCTCTTAAGGTAGGAGTAACAATGACTCTCTTAAGCTGGGAGTAACCATGACTCTCTTAAAGTGGGAATAACAATGACTCTCTAGCTGAGAGTAACCATGACTCTCTTAAGGTGGGAGTGACCATGAGTCTGTCTAAGTGGAAGTAATCATAACTAGCTTATGATGGGAGTAACTATGACTTTCTTATGGCAGGAGTAACAATGACTCTCTTAAGCTGGGAGTAACCATGACTCTCTTAAAGTGGGAGTAACAGTGACTCTCAAGCTGGGAGTAACCATGACTCTCTTAAAGTGGGAGTAACAATGACTCTCAAGCTGGGAGTAACCATGACTCTCTTAAGGTGGGAGTGACCATGAGTCTCTCTAATTGGAAGTAACCATGATTATCTTATGGTGGGAGTAACCTTGACTCTCTTAAGGTAGGATTGACCATGAGTCTGTCTAAGTGGAAGTAATCATAACTATCTTATGGTGGGAGTAACTATGACTCTATTATGGCAGGAGTAACAATGACTCTCTTAAACTGGGAGTAACCATGACTCTCTTAAAGTGGGAGTAACAATGACTCTTGTCCAAAATGGTAATATTTTTAAATGGTTGTAATAATGCCAATGTTATTGTACAATAAACACAATTGCACAATATCAAGTCCTCCCCTTTTCTCGTTTTCTCAAAAAAAGCACGTAATTTTAATATTTATTCTCTCTTAATTCAACCATATGCAGAGCAGGCTGATCAGAATGATTTAGATTTATCTGTCGTTTGCTTAGCTCTTTGCAAACGTCTAATCTAGCTGAAAAGAATGGTACCTTGTTCATGGTTTTTGGTGCTTTTTTCACTGAGATATTTGCCGAAAACCAGCGGGCGCGATTCAAAATGGCGGCCGCGATTCAGAACGCGATAATGCATTGTGTGTGTGGTGTACAGCAGGATTTACTTGAAATACAGAAATACAGCATAGTTTTGTAAACATATGTTTGCAAACATATAGTAAAGCACAAAACCCATGGAGAAAGTGACTCTGGTGCCAAGCTCTCAAAAAATGACAAAGTCCAAAAATTTGCAGTGGGATGAAAGCTCCATGCTCTCAGACCTCCCTGGCCTGCCCAGGGAGAGTGGCCCGTCCTCGGTCAGAGTCAGATTCGCCCGCCACCCTGGAGCTCCGTCTGGAGCGAAGACTGTCATACATGCCCGAAGGTCCATTTTATGACCGTCTTCGCTCCAGATGCGAAGTGGGAGTAACAATGACTCTCAAGCTGGGAGTAACCATGACTCTCTTAAGGTGGGAGTGACCATGAGTCTCTCTAATTGGAAGTAACCATGATTATCTTATGGTGGGAGTAACTATGACTCTATTATGGCAGGAGTAACAATGACTCTCTTAAGCTGGGAGTAACCATGACTCTCTTAAAGTGGGAGTAACAATGACTCTCTAGCTGAGAGTAACCATGACTCTCTTAAGGTGGGAGTGACCATGAGTCTCTCTAATTGGAAGTAACCATGATTATCTTATGGTGGGAGTAACCTTGACTCTCTTAAGGTAGGATTGACCATGAGTCTGTCTAAGTGGAAGTAATCATAACTAGCTTATGATGGGAGTAACTATGACTCTCTTATGGCAGGAGTAACAATGACTCTCTTAAGCTGGGAGTAACCATGACTCTCTTAAAGTGGGAGTAACAATGACTCTCAAGCTGGGAGTAACCATCACCCTCTTAAGGTGGGAGTGACCATGAGTCTCACTAATTGGAAGTAACCATGATTATCTTATGGTGGGAGTAACCTTGACTCTCTTAAGGTAGGATTGACCATGAGTCTCTCTAAGTGGAAGTAACCGTGATTATCTTATGGTGGGAGTAACCTTGACTCTCTTATGGCAGGAGTAACAATGACTCTCTTAAGCTGGGAGTAACCATGACTCTCTTAAAGTGGGAGTAACAATGACTCTCTAGCTGAGAGTAACCATGACTCTCTTAAGGTGGGAGTGACCATGAGTCTCTCTAATTGGAAGTAACCATGATTATCTTATGGTGGGAGTAACCTTGACTCTCTTAAGGTAGGATTGACCATGCGTCTGTCTAAGTGGAAGTAATCATAACTAGCTTATGATGGGAGTAACTATGACTCTCTTATGGCAGGAGTAACAATGACTCTCTTAAGCTGGGAGTAACCATGACTCTCTTAAAGTGGGAGTAACAATGACTCTCAAGCTGGGAGTAACCATGACTCTCTAGCTGAGAGTAACCATGACTCTCTTAAGGTGGGAGTGACCATGAGTCTCTCTAATTGGAAGTAACCATGATTATCTTATGGTGGGAGTAACCTTGACTCTCTTAAGGTAGGATTGACCATGAGTCTGTCTAAGTGGAAGTAATCATAACTAGCTTATGATGGGAGTAACTATGACTCTCTTATGGCAGGAGAAACAATGACTCTCTTAAGCTGGGAGTAACCATGACTCTCTTAAGGTGGGAGTGACCATGAGTCTCTCTAATTGGAAATAACAATAACTATCTTATGGTGGGAGTAACCATGACTCTATTATGGCAGGAGTAACAATGACTTTCTGAAGCTGGGAGTTACCATGACTCTCTTAAAGTGGGAGTAACAATGACTCTCTAGCTGGGAGTAACCATGACTCTCTTAAAGTGGGAGTAACAATGACTCTCAAGCTGGGAGTAACCATCACCCTCTTAAGGTGGGAGTGACCATGAGTCTCACTAATTGGAAGTAACCATGATTATCTTATGGTGGGAGTAACCTTGACTCTCTTACTGTAGGATTGACCATGAGTCTCTCTAAGTGGAAGTAACCATGATTATCTTATGGTGGGAGTAACCTTGACTCTCTTAATGTAGGATTGACCATGAGTCTCTCTAAGTGGAAGTAACCATGATTATCTTATGGTGGGAGTAACCTTGACTCTCTTAAGGTAGGATTGACCATGAGTCTCTCTAAGTGGAAGTAACCATAACTATCTTATGGTGGGAGTAACTATGACTCTATTATGGCAGGAGTAACAATGACTTTCTGAAGCTGGGAGTAACCATGACTCTCTTAAAGTGGGAGTAACAATGACTCTCTAGCTGGGAGTAACCATGACTCTCTTAAGGTGGGAGTGACCATGAGTCTCTCTAATTGGAAGTAACCATGATTATCTAATGGTGGGAGTAACCTTGACTCTCTTAAGGTAGGATTGACCATGAGTCTCTCTAAGTGGAAGTAACCATGATTATCTTATGGTGGGAGTAACCTTGACTCTCTTAAGGTAGGATTGACCATGAGTCTGTCTAAGTGGAAGTAATCATAACTATCTTATGGTGGGAGTAAGTATGACTCTATTATGGCAGGAGTAACAATGACTTTCTGAAGCTGGGAGTAACCATGACTCTCTTAAAGTGGGAGTAACAATGACTCTCTAGCTGAGAGTAACCATGACTCTCTTAAGGTGGGAGTGACCATGAGTCTCTCTAATTGGAAGTAACCATGATTATCTTATGGTGGGAGTAACCTTGACTCTCTTAATGTAGGATTGACCATGAGTCTCTCTAAGTGGAAGTAACCATGATTATCTTATGGTGGGAGTAACCTTGACTCTCTTAAGGTAGGATTGACCATGAGTCTATCTAAGTGGAAGTAATCATAACTATCTTATGGTGGGAGTAAGTATGACTCTATTATGGCAGGAGTAACAATGACTTTCTGAAGATGGGAGTAACCATGACTCTCTTAAAGTGGGAGTAACAATGACTCTCTAGCTGAGAGTAACCATTACTCTCTTAAGGTGGGAGTGACCATGAGTCTCTCTAAATGGAAGTAACCATGATTATCTTATGGTGGGAGTAACTATGACTCTCTTAAGGTGGGAGTGACCATGAGGCTCTCTAATTGGAAGTAACCATGATTATCTTATGATGGGAGTAACCTTGACTCTCTTAAGGTAGGATTGACCATGAGGCTCTCTAATTGGAAGTAACCATGATTACCTTATGGTGGGAGTAACCTTGACTCTCTTAAGGTAGGATTGACCATGAGGCTCTCTAATTGGAAGTAACCATGATTACCTTATGGTGGGAGTAACCTTGACTCTCTTAAGGTAGGATTGACCATGAGTCTCTCTGAGTGGAAGTAACCATAACTATCTTATGGTGGGAGTAACTATGACTCTATTATGGCAGGAGTAACAATGACTTTCTGAAGCTGGGAGTAACCATGACTCTCTTAAAGTGGGAGTAACAATGACTCTCTAGCTGGGAGTAACCATGACTCTCTTAAGGTGGGAGTAACAATGACTCTCAAGCTGGGAGTAACCATGACTCTCTTAAGGTGGGAGTGACCATGAGTCTCTCTAATTGGAAGTAACCATGATTATCTTATGGTGGGAGTAACCTTGACTCTCTTAATGTAGGATTGACCATGAGTCTCTCTAAGTGGAAGTAACCATGATTATCTTATGGTGGGAGTAACCTTGACTCTCTTAAGGTAGGATTGACCATGAGTCTGTCTAAGTGGAAGTAATCATAACTATATTATGGTGGGAGTAACTATGACTCTATTATGGCAGGAGTAACAATGACTTTCTGAAGCTGGGAGTAACCATGACTCTCTTAAAGTGGGAGTAACAATGACTCTCTAGCTGAGAGTAACCATGACTCTCTTAAGGTGGGAGTGACCATGAGTCTCTCTAATTGGAAGTAACCATGATTATCTTATGGTGGGAGTAACCTTGACTCTCTTAATGTAGGATTGACCATGAGTCTCTCTAAGTGGAAGTAACCATGATTATCTTATGGTGGGAGTAACCTTGACTCTCTTAAGGTAGGATTGACCATGAGTCTCTCTAAGTGGAAGTAACCATAACTATCTTATGGTGGGAGTAACTATGACTCTATTATGGCAGGAGTAACAATGACTTTCTGAAGCTGGGAGTAACCATGACTCTCTTAAAGTGGGAGTAACAATGACTCTCTAGCTGGGAGTAACCATGACTCTCTTAAGGTGGGAGTGACCATGAGTCTCTCTAATTGGAAGTAACCATGATTATCTAATGGTGGGAGTAACCTTGACTCTCTTAAGGTAGGATTGACCATGAGTCTCTCTAAGTGGAAGTAACCATGATTATCTTATGGTGGGAGTAACCTTGACTCTCTTAAGGTAGGATTGACCATGAGTCTGTCTAAGTGGAAGTAATCATAACTAGCTTATGATGGGAGTAACTATGACTCTCTTATGGCAGGAGTAACAATGACTCTCTTAAGCTGGGAGTAACCATGACTCTCTTAAAGTGGGAGTAACAATGACTCTCAAGCTGGGAGTAACCATGACTCTCTTAAGGTGGGAGTGACAATGAGTCTCTCTAATTGGAAGTAACCATGATTATCTTATGGTGGGAGTAACCTTGACTCTCTTAATGTAGGATTGACCATGAGTCTCTCTAAGTGGAAGTAACCATGATTATCTTATGGTGGGAGTAACCTTGACTCTCTTAAGGTAGGATTGACCATGAGTCTGTCTAAGTGGAAGTAATCATAACTATCTTATGGTGGGAGTAAGTATGACTCTATTATGGCAGGAGTAACAATGACTTTCTGAAGCTGGGAGTAACCATGACTCTCTTAAAGTGGGAGTAACAATGACTCTCTAGCTGAGAGTAACCATGACTCTCTTAAGGTGGGAGTGACCATGAGTCTCTCTAATTGGAAGTAACCATGATTATCTTATGGTGGGAGTAACCTTGACTCTCTTAATGTAGGATTGACCATGAGTCTCTCTAAGTGGAAGTAACCATGATTATCTTATGGTGGGAGTAACCTTGACTCTCTTAAGGTAGGATTGACCATGAGTCTATCTAAGTGGAAGTAATCATAACTATCTTATGGTGGGAGTAAGTATGACTCTATTATGGCAGGAGTAACAATGACTTTCTGAAGATGGGAGTAACCATGACTCTCTTAAAGTGGGAGTAACAATGACTCTCTAGCTGAGAGTAACCATTACTCTCTTAAGGTGGGAGTGACCATGAGTCTCTCTAAATGGAAGTAACCATGATTATCTTATGGTGGGAGTAACTATGACTCTCTTAAGGTGGGAGTGACCATGAGGCTCTCTAATTGGAAGTAACCATGATTATCTTATGATGGGAGTAACCTTGACTCTCTTAAGGTAGGATTGACCATGAGGCTCTCTAATTGGAAGTAACCATGATTACCTTATGGTGGGAGTAACCTTGACTCTCTTAAGGTAGGATTGACCATGAGTCTCTCTGAGTGGAAGTAACCATAACTATCTTATGGTGGGAGTAACTATGACTCTATTATGGCAGGAGTAACAATGACTTTCTGAAGCTGGGAGTAACCATGACTCTCTTAAAGTGGGAGTAACAATGACTCTCTAGCTGGGAGTAACCATGACTCTCTTAAGGTGGGAGTGACCATGAGTCTCTCTAATTGGAAGTAACCATGATTATCTTATGGTGGGAGTAACCCTGACTCTCTTAAGGTAGGATTGACCATGAGTCTCTCTAAGCGGAAGTAACCATGATTATCTTATGGTGGGAGTAACCTTGAATCTCTTAAGGTAGGATTGACTATGAGTCTCTCTAAATGGAAGTAACCATAACTATCTTATGGTGGGAGTAACTATGACTCTATTATGGCAGGAGTAACAATGACTTTCTGAAGCTGGGAGTAACCATGACTCTCTTAAAGTGGGAGTAACAATGACTCTCTAGCTGAGAGTAACCATGACTCTATTAAGGTGGGAGTGACCATGAGTCTCTCTAAGTGGAAGTAACCATAACTATCTTATGGTGGGAGTAACTATGACTCTATTATGGCAGGAGTAACAATGACTTTCTGAAGCTGGGAGTAACCATGACTCTCTTAAAGTGAGAGTAACCATGACTCTCTTAAGGTGGGAGTGACCACGAGTCTCTCTAATTGGAAGTAACCATGATTATCTTATGGTGGGAGTAACCTTGACTCTCTTAAGGTAGGATTGACCATGAGTCTCTCTAAGTGGAAGTAACAATAACTATCTTATGGTGGGAGTAACTATGACTCTATTATGGCAGGAGTAACAATGACTTTCTGAAGCTGGGAGTAACCATGACTCTCTTAAAGTGGGAGTAACAATGACTCTCTAGCTGAGAGTAACCATGACTCTCTTAAGGTGAGAGTAACCATGACTCTCTTAAAGTGGGAGTAACAATGACTCTCAAGCTGGGAGTAACCATGACTCTCTTAAGGTGGGAGTGACCATGATTCTCTCTAATTGGAAGTAACCATGATTATCTTATGGTGGGAGTAACCTTGACTCTCTTAAGGTAGGATTGACCATGAGTCTGTCTAAGTGGAAGTAATCATAACTATCTTATGATGGGAGTAACTATGACTCTCTTATGGCAGGAGTAACAATGACTCTCTTAAGCTGGGAGTAACCATGACTCTCTTAAAGTGGGAGTAACAATGACTCTCAAGCTGGGAGTAACCATGACTCTCTTAAGGTGGGAGTGACCATGATTCTCTCTAATTGGAAGTAACCATGATTATCTTATGGTGGGAGTAACCTTGACTCTCTTAAGGTGGGAGTGACAATGAGTCTCTCTAATTGGAAGTAACCATGATTATCTTATGGTGGGAGTAACCTTGACTCTCTTAATGTAGGATTGACCATGAGTCTGTCTAAGTGGAAGTAATCATAACTATCTTATGGTGGGAGTAAGTATGACTCTATTATGGCAGGAGTAACAATGCCTTTCTGAAGCTGGGAGTAACCATGACTCTCTTAAAGTGGGAGTAACAATGACTCTCTAGCTGAGAGTAACCATGACTCTCTTAAGGTGGGAGTGACCATGAGTCTCTCTAAGTGGAAGTAACCATAACTATCTTATGGTGGGAGTAACTATGACTCTATTATGGCAGGAGTAACAATGACTTTCTGAAGCTGGGAGTAACCATGACTCTCTTAAAGTGAGAGTAACCATGACTCTCTTAAGGTGGGAGTGACCATGAGTCTCTCTAATTGGAAGTAACCATGATTATCTTATGGTGGGAGTAACCTTGACTCTCTTAATGTAGGATTGACCATGAGTCTGTCTAAGTGGAAGTAATCATAACTAGCTTATGATGGGAGTAACTATGACTCTCTTATGGCAGGAGTAACAATGACTCTCTTAAGCTGGGAGTAACCATGACTCTCTTAAAGTGGGAGTAACAATGACTCTCAAGCTGGGAGTAACCATGACTCTCTTAAGGTGGGAGTGACCATGATTCTCTCTAATTGGAAGTAACCATGATTATCTTATGGTGGGAGTAACCTTGACTCTCTTAAGGTAGGATTGACCATGAGTCTGTCTAAGTGGAAGTAATCATAACTATCTTATGGTGGGAGTAAGTATGACTCTATTATGGCAGGAGTAACAATGACTCTCTTAAGCTGGGAGTAACCATGACTCTCTTAAAGTGGGAGTAACAATGACTCTCTAGCTGGGAGTAACCATGACTCTCTTAAGGTGGGAGTGACCATGAGTCTCTCTAATTGGAAGTAACCATGATTATCTAATGGTGGGAGTAACCTTGACTCTCTTAAGGTAGGATTGACCATGAGTCTCTCTAAGTGGAAGTAACCATGATTATCTTATGGTGGGAGTAACCTTGACTCTCTTAAGGTAGGATTGACCATGAGTCTGTCTAAGTGGAAGTAATCATAACTAGCTTATGATGGGAGTAACTATGACTCTCTTATGGCAGGAGTAACAATGACTCTCTTAAGCTGGGAGTAACCATGACTCTCTTAAAGTGGGAGTAACAATGACTCTCAAGCTGGGAGTAACCATGACTCTCTTAAGGTGGGAGTGACAATGAGTCTCTCTAATTGGAAGTAACCATGATTATCTTATGGTGGGAGTAACCTTGACTCTCTTAATGTAGGATTGACCATGAGTCTCTCTAAGTGGAAGTAACCATGATTATCTTATGGTGGGAGTAACCTTGACTCTCTTAAGGTAGGATTGACCATGAGTCTCTCTAAGTGGAAGTAACCATAACTATCTTATGGTGGGAGTAACTATGACTCTATTATGGCAGGAGTAACAATGACTTTCTGAAGCTGGGAGTAACCATGACTCTCTTAAAGTGAGAGTAACCATGACTCTCTTAAGGTGCGAGTGACCATGAGTCTCTCTAATTGGAAGTAACCATGATTATCTTATGGTGGGAGTAACCTTGACTCTCTTAATGTAGGATTGACCATGAGTCTGTCTAAGTGGAAGTAATCATAACTATCTTATGGTGGGAGTAAGTATGACTCTATTATGGCAGGAGTAACAATGCCTTTCTGAAGCTGGGAGTAACCATGACTCTCTTAAAGTGGGAGTAACAATGACTCTCTAGCTGAGAGTAACCATGACTCTCTTAAGGTGGGAGTGACCATGAGTCTCTCTAAGTGGAAGTAACCATAACTATCTTATGGTGGGAGTAACTATGACTCTATTATGGCAGGAGTAACAATGACTTTCTGAAGCTGGGAGTAACCATGACTCTCTTAAAGTGAGAGTAACCATGACTCTCTTAAGGTGGGAGTGACCATGAGTCTCTCTAATTGGAAGTAACCATGATTATCTTATGGTGGGAGTAACCTTGACTCTCTTAATGTAGGATTGACCATGAGTCTGTCTAAGTGGAAGTAATCATAACTAGCTTATGATGGGAGTAACTATGACTCTCTTATGGCAGGAGTAACAATGACTCTCTTAAGCTGGGAGTAACCATGACTCTCTTAAAGTGGGAGTAACAATGACTCTCAAGCTGGGAGTAACCATGACTCTCTTAAGGTGGGAGTGACCATGATTCTCTCTAATTGGAAGTAACCATGATTATCTTATGGTGGGAGTAACCTTGACTCTCTTAAGGTAGGATTGACCATGAGTCTGTCTAAGTGGAAGTAATCATAACTATCTTATGGTGGGAGTAAGTATGACTCTATTATGGCAGGAGTAACAATGACTCTCTTAAGCTGGGAGTAACCATGACTCTCTTAAAGTGGGAGTAACAATGACTCTCTAGCTGGGAGTAACCATGACTCTCTTAAGGTGGGAGTGACAATGACTCTCAAGCTGGGAGTAACCATGACTCTCTTAAGGTGGGAGTGACCATGAGTCTCTCTAATTGGAAGTAACCATGATTATCTTATGGTGGGAGTAACCTTGACTCTCTTAAGGTAGGATTGACCATGAGTCTGTCTAAGTGGAAGTAATCATAACTATCTTATGGTGGGAGTAAGTATGACTCTATTATGGCAGGAGTAACAATGACTTTCTGAAGCTGGGAGTAACCATGACTCTCTTAAAGTGGGAGTAACAATGACTCTCTAGCTGAGAGTAACCATTACTCTCTTAAGGTGGGAGTGACCATGAGTCTCTCTAATTGGAAGTAACCATGATTATCTTATGGTGGGAGTAACTATGACTCTCTTAAGGTGGGAGTGACCATGAGGCTCTCTAATTGGAAGTAACCATGATTATCTTATGATGGGAGTAACCTTGACTCTCTTAAGGTAGGATTGACCATGAGGCTCTCTAATTGGAAGTAACCATGATTACCTTATGGTGGGAGTAACCTTGACTCTCTTAAGGTAGGATTGACCATGAGTCTCTCTGAGTGGAAGTAACCATAACTATCTTATGGTGGGAGTAACTATGACTCTATTATGGCAGGAGTAACAATGACTTTCTGAAGCTGGGAGTAACCATGACTCTCTTAAAGTGGGAGTAACAATGACTCTCTAGCTGGGAGTAACCATGACTCTCTTAAGGTGGGAGTAACAATGACTCTCAAGCTGGGAGTAACCATGACTCTCTTAAGGTGGGAGTGACCATGAGTCTCTCTAATTGGAAGTAACCATGATTATCTTATGGTGGGAGTAACCTTGACTCTCTTAATGTAGGATTGACCATGAGTCTCTCTAAGTGGAAGTAACCATGATTATCTTATGGTGGGAGTAACCTTGACTCTCTTAAGGTAGGATTGACCATGAGTCTGTCTAAGTGGAAGTAATCATAACTATCTTATGGTGGGAGTAACTATGACTCTATTATGGCAGGAGTAACAATGACTTTCTGAAGCTGGGAGTAACCATGACTCTCTTAAAGTGGGAGTAACAATGACTCTCTAGCTGAGAGTAACCATGACTCTCTTAAGGTGGGAGTGACCATGAGTCTCTCTAATTGGAAGTAACCATGATTATCTTATGGTGGGAGTAACCTTGACTCTCTTACTGTAGGATTGACCATGAGTCTCTCTAAGTGGAAGTAACCATGATTATCTTATGGTGGGAGTAACCTTGACTCTCTTAATGTAGGATTGACCATGAGTCTCTCTAAGTGGAAGTAACCATGATTATCTTATGGTGGGAGTAACCTTGACTCTCTTAAGGTAGGATTGACCATGAGTCTCTCTAAGTGGAAGTAACCATAACTATCTTATGGTGGGAGTAACTATGACTCTATTATGGCAGGAGTAACAATGACTTTCTGAAGCTGGGAGTAACCATGACTCTCTTAAAGTGGGAGTAACAATGACTCTCTAGCTGGGAGTAACCATGACTCTCTTAAGGTGGGAGTGACCATGAGTCTCTCTAATTGGAAGTAACCATGATTATCTAATGGTGGGAGTAACCTTGACTCTCTTAAGGTAGGATTGACCATGAGTCTCTCTAAGTGGAAGTAACCATGATTATCTTATGGTGGGAGTAACCTTGACTCTCTTAAGGTAGGATTGACCATGAGTCTGTCTAAGTGGAAGTAATCATAACTATCTTATGGTGGGAGTAAGTATGACTCTATTATGGCAGGAGTAACAATGACTTTCTGAAGCTGGGAGTAACCATGACTCTCTTAAAGTGGGAGTAACAATGACTCTCTAGCTGAGAGTAACCATGACTCTCTTAAGGTGGGAGTGACCATGAGTCTCTCTAATTGGAAGTAACCATGATTATCTTATGGTGGGAGTAACCTTGACTCTCTTAATGTAGGATTGACCATGAGTCTCTCTAAGTGGAAGTAACCATGATTATCTTATGGTGGGAGTAACCTTGACTCTCTTAAGGTAGGATTGACCATGAGTCTATCTAAGTGGAAGTAATCATAACTATCTTATGGTGGGAGTAAGTATGACTCTATTATGGCAGGAGTAACAATGACTTTCTGAAGATGGGAGTAACCATGACTCTCTTAAAGTGGGAGTAACAATGACTCTCTAGCTGAGAGTAACCATTACTCTCTTAAGGTGGGAGTGACCATGAGTCTCTCTAAATGGAAGTAACCATGATTATCTTATGGTGGGAGTAACTATGACTCTCTTAATGTAGGATTGACCATGAGTCTCTCTAAGTGGAAGTAACCATGATTATCTTATGGTGGGAGTAACCTTGACTCTCTTAAGGTAGGATTGACCATGAGTCTGTCTAAGTGGAAGTAATCATAACTATCTTATGGTGGGAGTAAGTATGACTCTATTATGGCAGGAGTAACAATGACTTTCTGAAGCTGGGAGTAACCATGACTCTCTTAAAGTGGGAGTAACAATGACTCTCTAGCTGAGAGTAACCATGAACCTCTTAAGGTGGGAGTGACCATGAGTCTCTCTAATTGGAAGTAACCATGATTATCTTATGGTGGGAGTAACCTTGACTCTCTTAATGTAGGATTGACCATGAGTCTCTCTAAGTGGAAGTAACCATGATTATCTTATGGTGGGAGTAACCTTGACTCTCTTAAGGTAGGATTGACCATGAGTCTGTCTAAGTGGAAGTAATCATAACTATCTTATGGTGGGAGTAAGTATGACTCTATTATGGCAGGAGTAACAATGACTTTCTGAAGATGGGAGTAACCATGACTCTCTTAAAGTGGGAGTAACAATGACTCTCTAGCTGAGAATAACCATTACTCTCTTAAGGTGGGAGTGACCATGAGGCTCTCTAATTGGAAGTAACCATGATTATCTTATGATGGGAGTAACCTTGACTCTCTTAAGGTAGGATTGACCATGAGGCTCTCTAATTGGAAGTAACCATGATTACCTTATGGTGGGAGTAACCTTGACTCTCTTAAGGTAGGATTGACCATGAGTCTCTCTGAGTGGAAGTAACCATAACTATCTTATGGTGGGAGTAACTATGACTCTCTTATGGCAGGAGTAACAATGACTCTCTTAAGCTGGGAGTAACCATGACTCTCTTAAAGTGGGAGTAACAATGACTCTCAAGCTGGGAGTAACCATGACTCTCTTAAGGTGGGAGTGACCATGAGTCTCTCTAATTGGAAGTAACCATGATTATCTTATGGTGGGAGTAACCTTGACTCTCTTAAGGTAGGATTGACCATGAGTCTGTCTAAGTGGAAGTAATCATAACTATCTTATGGTGGGAGTAAGTATGACTCTATTATGGCAGGAGTAACAATGACTTTCTGAAGCTGGGAGTAACCATGACTCTCTTAAAGTGGGAGTAACAATGACTCTCTAGCTGAGAGTAACCATTACTCTCTTAAGGTGGGAGTGACCATGAGTCTCTCTAATTGGAAGTAACCATGATTATCTTATGGTGGGAGTAACTATGACTCTCTTAAGGTGGGAGTGACCATGAGGCTCTCTAATTGGAAGTAACCATGATTATCTTATGATGGGAGTAACCTTGACTCTCTTAAGGTAGGATTGACCATGAGGCTCTCTAATTGGAAGTAACCATGATTACCTTATGGTGGGAGTAACCTTGACTCTCTTAAGGTAGGATTGACCATGAGTCTCTCTGAGTGGAAGTAACCATAACTATCTTATGGTGGGAGTAACTATGACTCTATTATGGCAGGAGTAACAATGACTTTCTGAAGCTGGGAGTAACCATGACTCTCTTAAAGTGGGAGTAACAATGACTCTCTAGCTGGGAGTAACCATGACTCTCTTAAGGTGGGAGTAACAATGACTCTCAAGCTGGGAGTAACCATGACTCTCTTAAGGTGGGAGTGACCATGAGTCTCTCTAATTGGAAGTAACCATGATTATCTTATGGTGGGAGTAACCTTGACTCTCTTAATGTAGGATTGACCATGAGTCTCTCTAAGTGGAAGTAACCATGATTATCTTATGGTGGGAGTAACCTTGACTCTCTTAAGGTAGGATTGACCATGAGTCTGTCTAAGTGGAAGTAATCATAACTATATTATGGTGGGAGTAACTATGACTCTATTATGGCAGGAGTAACAATGACTTTCTGAAGCTGGGAGTAACCATGACTCTCTTAAAGTGGGAGTAACAATGACTCTCTAGCTGAGAGTAACCATGACTCTCTTAAGGTGGGAGTGACCATGAGTCTCTCTAATTGGAAGTAACCATGATTATCTTATGGTGGGAGTAACCTTGACTCTCTTAATGTAGGATTGACCATGAGTCTCTCTAAGTGGAAGTAACCATGATTATCTTATGGTGGGAGTAACCTTGACTCTCTTAATGTAGGATTGACCATGAGTCTCTCTAAGTGGAAGTAACCATGATTATCTTATGGTGGGAGTAACCTTGACTCTCTTAAGGTAGGATTGACCATGAGTCTCTCTAAGTGGAAGTAACCATAACTATCTTATGGTGGGAGTAACTATGACTCTATTATGGCAGGAGTAACAATGACTTTCTGAAGCTGGGAGTAACCATGACTCTCTTAAAGTGGGAGTAACAATGACTCTCTAGCTGGGAGTAACCATGACTCTCTTAAGGTGGGAGTGACCATGAGTCTCTCTAATTGGAAGTAACCATGATTATCTAATGGTGGGAGTAACCTTGACTCTCTTAAGGTAGGATTGACCATGAGTCTCTCTAAGTGGAAGTAACCATGATTATCTTATGGTGGGAGTAACCTTGACTCTCTTAAGGTAGGATTGACCATGAGTCTGTCTAAGTGGAAGTAATCATAACTAGCTTATGATGGGAGTAACTATGACTCTCTTATGGCAGGAGTAACAATGACTCTCTTAAGCTGGGAGTAACCATGACTCTCTTAAAGTGGGAGTAACAATGACACTCAAGCTGGGAGTAACCATGACTCTCTTAAGGTGGGAGTGACAATGAGTCTCTCTAATTGGAAGTAACCATGATTATCTTATGGTGGGAGTAACCTTGACTCTCTTAATGTAGGATTGACCATGAGTCTCTCTAAGTGGAAGTAACCATGATTATCTTATGGTGGGAGTAACCTTGACTCTCTTAAGGTAGGATTGACCATGAGTCTGTCTAAGTGGAAGTAATCATAACTATCTTATGGTGGGAGTAAGTATGACTCTATTATGGCAGGAGTAACAATGACTTTCTGAAGCTGGGAGTAACCATGACTCTCTTAAAGTGGGAGTAACAATGACTCTCTAGCTGAGAGTAACCATGACTCTCTTAAGGTGGGAGTGACCATGAGTCTCTCTAATTGGAAGTAACCATGATTATCTTATGGTGGGAGTAACCTTGACTCTCTTAATGTAGGATTGACCATGAGTCTCTCTAAGTGGAAGTAACCATGATTATCTTATGGTGGGAGTAACCTTGACTCTCTTAAGGTAGGATTGACCATGAGTCTATCTAAGTGGAAGTAATCATAACTATCTTATGGTGGGAGTAAGTATGACTCTATTATGGCAGGAGTAACAATGACTTTCTGAAGATGGGAGTAACCATGACTCTCTTAAAGTGGGAGTAACAATGACTCTCTAGCTGGGAGTAACCATGACTCTCTTAAGGTGGGAGTGACCATGAGTCTCTCTAATTGGAAGTAACCATGATTATCTTATGGTGGGAGTAACCTTGACTCTCTTAAGGTAGGATTGACCATGAGTCTCTCTAAGTGGAAGTAATCATAACTAGCTTATGATGGGAGTAACTATGACTCTCAAGCTGGGAGTAACCATGACTCTCTTAAGGTGGGAGTGACCATGAGTCTCTCTAAGTGGAAGTAACCATGATTATCTTATGGTGGGAGTAACCTTGACTCTCTTAAGGTAGGATTGACCATGAGTCTGTCTAAGTGGAAGTAATCATAACTAGCTTATGATGGGAGTAACTATGACTCTCTTATGGCAGGAGTAACAATGACTCTCTTAAGCTGGGAGTAATCATGACTCTCTTAAAGTGGGAGTAACAATGACTCTCTAGCTGGGAGTAACCATTACTCTCTTAAGGTGGGAGTGACCATGAGTCTCTCTAATTGGAAGTAACCATGATTATCTTATGGTGGGAGTAACCTTGACTCTCTTAAGGTAGGAGTAACAATGACTCTCTTAAGCTGGGAGTAACCATGACTCTCTTAAAGTGGGAGTAACAATGACTCTCAAGCTGGGAGTAACCATGACTCTCTTAAGGTGGGAGTGCCCATGAGTCTCTCTAAGTGGAAGTAACCATGATTATCTTATGGTGGGAGTAACCTTGACTCTCTTAAGGTAGGATTGACCATGAGTCTGTCTAAGTTGAAGTAATCATAACTAGCTTATGATGGGAGTAACAATGACTCTCTTAAGCTGGGAGTAATCATGACTCTCTTAAAGTGGGAGTAACCTTGACTCTCTTAAGGTAGGATTGACCATGCGTCTGTCTAAGTGGAAGTAATCATAACTAGCTTATGATGGGAGTAACTATGACTCTCTTATGGCAGGAGTAACAATGACTCTATTAAGCTGGGAGTAACCATGACTCTCTTAAAGTGGGAGTAACAATGACTCTCAAGCTGGGAGTAACCATGACTCTCTTAAGGTGGGAGTGACCATGAGTCTCTCTAATTGGAAGTAACCATGATTATCTTATGGTGGGAGTAACCTTGACTCTCTTAAGGTAGGATTGACCATGAGTCTGTCTAAGTGGAAGTAATCATAACTAGCTTATGATGGGAGTAACTATATCTCTCTTATGGCAGGAGTAACAATGACTCTCTTAAGCTGGGAGTAACCATGACTCTCTTAAAGTGGGAGTAACAGTGACTCTCAAGCTGGGAGTAACCATGACTCTCTTAAAGTGGGAGTAACAATGACTCTCTAGCTGAGAGTAACTATGACTCTCTTAAGGTGGGAGTGACCATGAGTCTCTCTAACTGGAAGTAACCATGATTATCTTATGGTGGGAGTAACCTTGACTCTCTTAAGGTAGGATTGACCATGAGTCTGTCTAAGTGGAAGTAATCATAACTAGCTTATGATGGGAGTAACTATGACTCTCTTATGGCAGGAGTAACAATGACTCTCTTAAGCTGGGAGTAACCATGACTCTCTTAAAGTGGGAGTAACAATGACTCTCAAGCTGGGAGTAACCATGACTCTCTTAAGGTGGGAGTGACCATTAGTCTCTCTAATTGGAAGTAACCATAACTATCTTATGGTGGGAGCAACTATGACTCTATTATGGCAGGAGTAACAATGACTCTCTTAAGCTGGGAGTAACCTTGACTCTCTTAAAGTGGGAGTAACAATGACTCTCAAGCTGGGAGTAACCATGACTCTCTTAAGGTGGGAGTGACCATGAGTCTCTTAAAGTGGGAGTAACAATGACTCTCTAGCTGGGAGTAACCATGACTCTCTTAAGTTGGGAGTGACCATGAGTCTCTCTAATTGGAAGTAACCATGATTATCTTATGGTGGGAGTAACCTTGACTCTCTTAAGGTAGGATTGACCATGAGTCTGTCTAAGTGGAAGTAATCATAACTAGCTTATGATGGGAGTAACAATGACCCTCTTAAGCTGGGAGTAATCATGACTCTCTTAAAGTGGGAGTAACCTTGACTCTCTTAAGGTAGGATTGACCATGCGTCTGTCTAAGTGGAAGTAATCATAACTAGCTTATGATGGGAGTAACTATGACTCTCTTATGGCAGGAGTAACAATGACTCTCTTAAGCTGGGAGTAACCATGACTCTCTTAAAGTGGGAGTAACAATGACTCTCAAGCTGGGAGTAACCATGACTCTCTTAAGGTGGGAGTGACCATGAGTCTCTCTAATTGGAAGTAACCATGATTATCTTATGGTGGGAGTAACCTTGACTCTCTTAAGGTAGGATTGACCATGAGTCTGTCTAAGTGGAAGTAATCATAACTAGCTTATGATGGGAGTAACTATGACTCTCTTATGGCAGGAGTAACAATGACTTTCTGAAGCTGGGAGTAACCATGACTCTCTTAAAGTGGGAGTAACAATGACTCTCTAGCTGAGAGTAACCATTACTCTCTTAAGGTGGGAGTGACCATGAGTCTCTCTAATTGGAAGTAACCATGATTATCTTATGGTGGGAGTAACTATGACTCTCTTAAGGTGGGAGTGACCATGAGTCTCTCTAATTGGAAGTAACCATGATTATCTTATGGTGGGAGTAACCTTGACTCTCTTAATGTAGGATTTACCATGAGTCTCTCTAAGTGGAAGTAACCATGATTATCTTATGGTGGGAGTAACCTTGACTCTCTTAAGGTAGGATTGACCATGAGTCTGTCTAAGTGGAAGTAATCATAACTAGCTTATGATGGGAGTAACTATGACTCTCTTATGGCAGGAGTAACAATGACTCTCTTAAGCTGGGAGTAATCATGACTCTCTTAAAGTGGGAGTAACAATGACTCTCTAGCTGGGACTAACCATTACTCTCTTAAGGTGGGAGTGACCATGAGTCTCTCTAATTGGAAGTAACCATGATTATCTTATGGTGGGAGTAACCTTGACTCTCTTAAGGTAGGAGTAACAATGACTCTCTTAAGCTGGGAGTAACCATGACTCTCTTAAAGTGGGAGTAACAATGACTCTCAAGCTGGGAGTAACCATGACTCTCTTAAGGTGGGAGTGCCCATGAGTCTCTCTAAGTGGAAGTAACCATGATTATCTTATGGTGGGAGTAACCTTGACTCTCTTAAGGTAGGATTGACCATGAGTCTGTCTAAGTTGAAGTAATCATAACTAGCTTATGATGGGAGTAACAATGACTCTCTTAAGCTGGGAGTAATCATGACTCTCTTAAAGTGGGAGTAACCTTGACTCTCTTAAGGTAGGATTGACCATGCGTCTGTCTAAGTGGAAGTAATCATAACTAGCTTATGATGGGAGTAACTATGACTCTCTTATGGCAGGAGTAACAATGACTCTCTTAAGCTGGGAGTAACCATGACTCTCTTAAAGTGGGAGTAACAATGACTCTCAAGCTGGGAGTAACCATGACTCTCTTAAGGTGGGAGTGACCATGAGTCTCTCTAATTGGAAGTAACCATGATTATCTTATGGTGGGAGTAACCTTGACTCTCTTAAGGTAGGATTGACCATGAGTCTCTCTAAGTGGAAGTAACCATGATTATCTTATGTTGGGAGTAACCTTGACTCTCTTAAGGTAGGATTGACCATGAGTCTGTCTAAGTGGAAGTAATCATAACTAGCTTATGATGGGAGTAACTATGACTCTCTTATGGCAGGAGTAACAATGACTCTCTTAAGCTGGGAGTAACCATGACTCTCTTAAAGTGGGAGTAACAATGACTCTCAAGCTGGGAGTAACCATGACTCTCTTAAGGTGGGAGTGACCACGAGTCTCTCTAATTGGAAGTAACCATGATTATCTTATGGTGGGAGTAACCTTGACTCTCTTAAGGTAGGATTGACCATGAGTCTGTCTAAGTGGAAGTAATCATAACTAGCTTATGATGGGAGTAACTATGACTCTCTTATGGCAGGAGTAACAATGACTCTCTTAAGCTGGGAGTAATCATGACTCTCTTAAAGTGGGAGTAACAATGACTCTCTAGCTGGGAGTAACCATTACTCTCTTAAGGTGGGAGTGACCATGAGTCTCTCTAATTGGAAGTTACCATGATTATCTTATGGTGGGAGTAACCTTGACTCTCTTAAGGTAGGATTGACCATGAGTCTCTCTAAGTGGAAGTAATCATAACTAGCTTATGATGGGAGTAACTATGACTCTCAAGCTGGGAGTAACCATGACTCTCTTAAGGTGGGAGTGACCATGAGTCTCTCTAAGTGGAAGTAACCATGATTATCTTATGGTGGGAGTAACCTTGACTCTCTTAAGGTAGGATTGACCATGAGTCTGTCTAAGTGGAAGTAATCATAACTAGCTTATGATGGGAGTAACTATGACTCTCTTATGGCAGGAGTAACAATGACTCTCTTAAGCTGGGAGTAATCATGACTCTCTTAAAGTGGGAGTAACAATGACTCTCTAGCTGGGAGTAACCATTACTCTCTTAAGGTGGGAGTGACCATGAGTCTCTCTAATTGGAAGTAACCATGATTATCTTATGGTGGGAGTAACCTTGACTCTCTTAAGGTAGGAGTAACAATGACTCTCTTAAGCTGGGAGTAACCATGACTCTCTTAAAGTGGGAGTAACAATGACTCTCAAGCTGGGAGTAACCATGACTCTCTTAAGGTGGGAGTGCCCATGAGTCTCTCTAAGTGGAAGTAACCATGATTATCTTATGGTGGGAGTAACCTTGACTCTCTTAAGGTAGGATTGACCATGAGTCTGTCTAAGTTGAAGTAATCATAACTAGCTTATGATGGGAGTAACAATGACTCTCTTAAGCTGGGAGTAATCATGACTCTCTTAAAGTGGGAGTAACCTTGACTCTCTTAAGGTAGGATTGACCATGCGTCTGTCTAAGTGGAAGTAATCATAACTAGCTTATGATGGGAGTAACTATGACTCTCTTATGGCAGGAGTAACAATGACTCTCTTAAGCTGGGAGTAACCATGACTCTCTTAAAGTGGGAGTAACAATGACTCTCAAGCTGGGAGTAACCATGACTCTCTTAAGGTGGGAGTGACCATGAGTCTCTCTAATTGGAAGTAACCATGATTATCTTATGGTGGGAGTAACCTTGACTCTCTTAAGGTAGGATTGACCATGAGTCTGTCTAAGTGGAAGTAATCATAACTAGCTTATGATGGGAGTAACTATATCTCTCTTATGGCAGGAGTAACAATGACTCTCTTAAGCTGGGAGTAACCATGACTATCTTAAAGTGGGAGTAACAGTGACTCTCAAGCTGGGAGTAACCATGACTCTCTTAAAGTGGGAGTAACAATGACTCTCTAGCTGAGAGTAACTATGACTCTCTTAAGGTGGGAGTGACCATGAGTCTCTCTAACTGGAAGTAACCATGATTATCTTATGGTGGGAGTAACCTTGACTCTCTTAAGGTAGGATTGACCATGAGTCTGTCTAAGTGGAAGTAATCATAACTAGCTTATGATGGGAGTAACTATGACTCTCTTATGGCAGGAGTAACAATGACTCTCTTAAGCTGGGAGTAACCATGACTCTCTTAAAGTGGGAGTAACAATGACTCTCAAGCTGGGAGTAACCATGACTCTCTTAAGGTGGGAGTGACCATGAGTCTCTCTAATTGGAAATAACAATAACTATCTTATGGTGGGAGTAACTATGACTCTATTATGGCAGGAGTAACAATGACTTTCTGAAGCTGGGAGTTACCATGACTCTCTTAAAGTGGGAGTAACAATGACTCTCTAGCTGGGAGTAACCATGGCTCTCTTAAGGTGGGCGTGACCATGAGTCTCTCTAATTGGAAGTAACCATGATTATCTTATGGTGGGAGTAACCTTGACTCTCTTAAGGTAGGATTGACCATGAGTCTGTCTAAGTGGAAGTAATCATAACTAGCTTATGATGGGAGTAACTATGACTCTCTTATGGCAGGAGTAACAATGACTCTCTTAAGCTGGGAGTAACCATGACTCTCTTAAAGTGGGAGTAACAGTGACTCTCAAGCTGGGAGTAACCATGACTCTCTTAAAGTGGGAGTAACAATGACTCTCAAGCTGGGAGTAACCATTACTCTCTTAAGGTGGGAGTGACCATGAGTCTCTCTAATTGGAAGTAACCATGATTATCTTATGGTGGGAGTAACCTTGACTCTCTTAAGGTAGGATTGACCATGAGTCTGTCTAAGTGGAAGTAATCATAACTAGCTTATGATGGGAGTAACTATGACTCTCTTATGGCAGGAGTAACAATGACTCTCTTAAGCTGGGAGTAACCATGACTCTCTTAAAGTGGGAGTAACAGTGACTCCCAAGCTGGGAGTAACCATGACTCTCTTAAAGTGGGAGTAACAATGACTCTCTAGCTGAGAGTAACCATGACTCTCTTAAGGTGGGAGTGACCATGAGTCTCTCTAATTGGAAGTAACCATGATTATCTTATGGTGGGAGTAACCTTGACTCTCTTAAGGTAGGATTGACCATGCGTCTGTCTAAGTGGAAGTAATCATAACTAGCTTATGATGGGAGTAACTATGACTCTCTTATGGCAGGAGTAACAATGACTCTCTTAAGCTGGGAGTAACCATGACTCTCTTAAAGTGGGAGTAACAATGACTCTCAAGCTGGGAGTAACCATGACTCTCTTAAGGTGGGAGTGACCATGAGTCTCTCTAATTGGAAGTAACCATGATTATCTTATGGTGGGAGTAACCTTGACTCTCTTAAGGTAGGATTGACCATGCGTCTGTCTAAGTGGAAGTAATCATAACTAGCTTATGATGGGAGTAACTATGACTCTCTTATGGCAGGAGTAACAATGACTCTCTTAAGCTGGGAGTAACCATGACTCTCTTAAGGTGGGAGTGACCATGATTCTCTCTAATTGGAATTAACCATGATTATCTTATGGTGGGAGTAACCTTGACTCTCTTAAGGTAGGATTTACCATGAGTCTCTCTAATTGGAAGTAACAATAACTATCTTATGGTGGGAGTAACTATGACTCTATTATGGCAGGAGTAACAATGACTTTCTGAAGCTGGGAGTTACCATGACTCTCTTAAAGTGGGAGTAACAATGACTCTCTAGCTGGGAGTAACCATGACTCTCTTAAGGTGGGAGTGACCATGAGTCTCTCTAATTGGAAGTAACCATGATTATCTTATGGTGGGAGTAACCTTGACTCTCTTAAGGTAGGATTGACCATGAGTCTGTCTAAGTGGAAGTAATCATAACTAGCTTATGATGGGAGTAACTATGACTCTCTTATGACAGGAGTAACAATGACTCTCTTAAGCTGGGAGTAACCATGACTCTCTTAAAGTGGGAGTAACAATGACTCTCAAGCTGGGAGTAACCATGACTCTCTTAAGGTGGGAGTGACCATGAGTCTCTCTAATTGGAATTAACCATGATTATCTTATGGTGGGAGTAACCTTGACTCTCTTAAGGTAGGATTGACCATGAGTCTCTCTAATTGGAAGTAACCATAACTATCTTATGGTGGGAGTAACTATGACTCTATTATGGCAGGAGTAACAATGACTTTCTGAAGCTGAGAGTAACCATGACTCTCTTAAAGTGGGAGTAACAATGACTCTCAAGCTGGGAGTAACCATGACTCTCTTAAGGTGGGAGTGACCATGAGTCTCTCTAATTGGAAGTAACCATAACTATCTTATGGTGGGAGTAACTATGACTCTATTATGGCAGGAGTAACAATGACTTTCTGAAGCTGAGAGTAACCATGACTCTCTTAAAGTGGGAGTAACAATGACTCTCTAGCTGAGAGTAACCATGACTCTCTTAAGGTGGGAGTGACCATGAGTCTCTCTAATTGGAAGTAACCATGATTATCTTATGGTGGGAGTAACCTTGACTCTCTTAAGGTAGGATTGACCATGAGTCTGTCTAAGTGGAAGTAATCATAAAGTGGAAGTAACCATAACTATCTTATGGTGGGAGTAACTATGACTCTATTATGGCAGGAGTAACAATGACTTTCTGAAGCTGGGAGTAACCATGACTCTCTTAAAGTGGGAGTAACAATGACTCTCTAGCTGGGAGTAACCATTACTCTCTTAAGGTGGGAGTGACCATGAGTCTCTCTAATTGGAAGTAACCATGATTATCTTATGGTGGGAGTAACCTTGACTCTCTTAAGGTAGGATTGACCATGAGTCTGTCTAAGTGGAAGTAATCATAACTAGCTTATGATGGGAGTAACTATGACTCTCTTATGGCAGGAGTAACAATGACTCTCTTAAGCTGGGAGTAACCATGACTCTCTTAAAGTGGGAGTAACAATGACTCTCAAGCTGGGAGTAACCATGACTCTCTTAAGGTGGAAGTGACCATGAGTCTCTCTAATTGGAAGTAACCATGATTATCTTATGGTGGGAGTAACCTTGACTCTCTTAAGGTAGGATTGACCATGAGTCTCTCTAAGTGGAAGTAATCATAACTAGCTTATGATGGGAGTAACTATGACTCTCTTATGGCAGGAGTAACAATGACTCTCTTAAGCTGGGAGTAACCATGACTCTCTTAAAGTGGGAGTAACAGTGACTCTCAAGCTGGGAGTAACCATGACTCTCTTAAAGTGGGAGTAACAATGACTCTCAAGCTGGGAGTAACCATTACTCTCTTAAGGTGGGAGTGACCATGAGTCTCTCTAATTGGAAGTAACCATGATTATCTTATGGTGGGAGTAACCGTGACTCTCTTAAGGTAGGATTGACCATGAGTCTGTCTAAGTGGAAGTAATCATAACTAGCTTATGATGGGAGTAACTATGACTCTCTTATGGCAGGAGTAACAATGACTCTCTTAAGCTGGGAGTAACCATGACTCTCTTAAAGTGGGAGTAACAGTGACTCTCAAGCTGGGAGTAACCATGACTCTCTTAAAGTGGGAGTAACAATGACTCTCAAGCTGGGAGTAACCATTACTCTCTTAAGGTGGGAGTGACCATGAGTCTCTCTAATTGGAAGTAACCATGATTATCTTATGGTGGGAGTAACCTTGACTCTCTTAAGGTAGGATTGACCATGAGTCTGTCTAAGTGGAAGTAATCATAACTAGCTTATGATGGGAGTAACTTTGACTCTCTTATGGCAGGAGTAACAATGACTCTCTTAACCTGGCTTAACCATGACTCTCTTAAAGTGGGAGTAACAATGACTCTCAAGCTGGGAGTAACCATGACTCTCTTAAGGTGGGAGTGACCATGAGTCTCTCTAATTGGAAGTAACCATAACTATCTTATGGTGGGAGTAACTATGACTCTATTATGGCAGGAGTAACAATGACTTTCTGAAGCTGAGAGTAACCATGACTCTCTTAAAGTGGGAGTAACAATGACTCTCTAGCTGAGAGTAACCATGACTCTCTTAAGGTGGGAGTGACCATGAGTCTCTCTAATTGGAAGTAACCATGATTATCTTATGGTGGGAGTAACCTTGACTCTCTTAAGGTAGGATTGACCATGAGTCTGTCTAAGTGGAAGTAATCATAACTAGCTTATGATGGGAGTAACTATGACTCTCTTATGGCAGGAGTAACAATTACTCTCTTAAGCTGGGAGTAACCTTGACTCTCTTAAAGTGGGAGTAACAATGACTCTCAAGCTGGGAGTAACCATGACTCTCTTAAGGTGGGAGTGACCATGAGTCTCTCTAATTGGAAGTAACCATGATTATCTTATGGTGGGAGTAACCTTGACTTTCTTAAGGTAGGATTGACCATGAGTCTGTCTAAGTGGAAGTAATCATAACTAGGTTATGATGGGAGTAACTATGACTCTCTTATGGCAGGAGTAACAATGACTTTCTGAAGCTGAGAGTAACCATGACTCTCTTAAAGTGGGAGTAACAATGACTCTCAAGCTGGGAGTAACCATGACTCTCTTAAGGTGGGAGTGACCATGAGTCTCTCTAATTGGAAGTAACCATGATTATCTTATGGTGGGAGTAACCTTGACTCTCTTAAGGTAGGATTGACCATGAGTCTGTCTAAGTGGAAGTAATCATAACTAGCTTATGATGGGAGTAACTATGACTCTCTTATGGCAGGAGTAACAATGACTCTCTTAAGCTGGGAGTAACCTTGACTCTCTTAAAGTGGGAGAACAATGACTCTCTAGCTGGGAGTAACCATTACTCTCTTAAGGTGGGAGTGACCATGAGTCTCTCTAATTGGAAGTAACCATGATTATCTTATGGTGGGAGTAACCTTGACTCTCTTAAGGTAGGATTGACCATGAGTCTGTCTAAGTGGAAGTAATCATAAAGTGGAAGTAACCATAACTATCTTATGGTGGGAGTAACTATGACTCTATTATGGCAGGAGTAACAATGACTTTCTGAAGCTGGGAGTAACCATGACTCTCTTAAAGTGGGAGAACAATGACTCTCTAGCTGGGAGTAACCATTACTCTCTTAAGGTGGGAGTGACCATGAGTCTCTCTAATTGGAAGTAACCATGATTATCTTATGGTGGGAGTAACCTTGACTCTCTTAAGGTAGGATTGACCATGAGTCTGTCTAAGTGGAAGTAATCATAACTAGCTTATGATGGGAGTAACTATGACTCTCTTATGGCAGGAGTAACAATGACTCTCTTAAGCTGGGAGTAACCTTGACTCTCTTAAAGTGGGAGTAACAATGACTCTCAAGCTGTGAGTAACCATGACTCTCTTAAGGTGGGAGTGACCATGAGTCTCTCTAATTGGAAGTAACCATGATTATCTTATGGTGGGAGTAACCTTGACTCTCTTAAGGTAGGATTGACCATGAGTCTCTCTAAGTGGAAGTAATCATTACTAGCTTATGATGGGAGTAACTATGACTCTCTTATGGCAGGAGTAACAATGACTCTCTTAAGCTGGGAGTAACCATGACTCTCTTAAAGTGGGAGTAACAATGACTCTCAAGCTGGGAGTAACCATGACTCTCTTAAGGTGGGAGTAACAATGACTCTCAAGCTGGGAGTAACCATGACTCTCTTAAGGTGGGAGTGACCATGAGTCTCTCTAATTGGAAGTAACCATGATTATCTTATGGTGGGAGTAACCTTGACTCTCTTAAGGTAGGATTGACCATGAGTCTCTCTAAGTGGAAGTAACCATGATTATCTTATGTTGGGAGTAACCTTGACTCTCTTAAGGTAGGATTGACCATGAGTCTGTCTAAGTGGAAGTAATCATAACTAGCTTATGATGGGAGTAACTATGACTCTCTTATGGCAGGAGTAACAATGACTCTCTTAAGCTGGGAGTAACCATGACTCTCTTAAAGTGGGAGTAACAATGACTCTCAAGCTGGGAGTAACCATGACTCTCTTAAGGTGGGAGTGACCACGAGTCTCTCTAATTGGAAGTAACCATGATTATCTTATGGTGGGAGTAACCTTGACTCTCTTAAGGTAGGATTGACCATGAGTCTGTCTAAGTGGAAGTAATCATAACTAGCTTATGATGGGAGTAACTATGACTCTCTTATGGCAGGAGTAACAATGACTCTCTTAAGCTGGGAGTAACCTTGACTCTCTTAAAGTGGGAGAACAATGACTCTCTAGCTGGGAGTAACCATTACTCTCTTAAGGTGGGAGTGACCATGAGTCTCTCTAATTGGAAGTAACCATGATTATCTTATGGTGGGAGTAACCTTGACTCTCTTAAGGTAGGATTGACCATGAGTCTGTCTAAGTGGAAGTAATCATAAAGTGGAAGTAACCATAACTATCTTATGGTGGGAGTAACTATGACTCTATTATGGCAGGAGTAACAATGACTTTCTGAAGCTGGGAGTAACCATGACTCTCTTAAAGTGGGAGAACAATGACTCTCTAGCTGGGAGTAACCATTACTCTCTTAAGGTGGGAGTGACCATGAGTCTCTCTAATTGGAAGTAACCATGATTATCTTATGGTGGGAGTAACCTTGACTCTCTTAAGGTAGGATTGACCATGAGTCTGTCTAAGTGGAAGTAATCATAACTAGCTTATGATGGGAGTAACTATGACTCTCTTATGGCAGGAGTAACAATGACTCTCTTAAGCTGGGAGTAACCTTGACTCTCTTAAAGTGGGAGTAACAATGACTCTCAAGCTGTGAGTAACCATGACTCTCTTAAGGTGGGAGTGACCATGAGTCTCTCTAATTGGAAGTAACCATGATTATCTTATGGTGGGAGTAACCTTGACTCTCTTAAGGTAGGATTGACCATGAGTCTCTCTAAGTGGAAGTAATCATTACTAGCTTATGATGGGAGTAACTATGACTCTCTTATGGCAGGAGTAACAATGACTCTCTTAAGCTGGGAGTAACCATGACTCTCTTAAAGTGGGAGTAACAATGACTCTCAAGCTGGGAGTAACCATGACTCTCTTAAGGTGGGAGTAACAATGACTCTCAAGCTGGGAGTAACCATGACTCTCTTAAGGTGGGAGTGACCATGAGTCTCTCTAATTGGAAGTAACCATGATTATCTTATGGTGGGAGTAACCTTGACTCTCTTAAGGTAGGATTGACCATGAGTCTCTCTAAGTGGAAGTAACCATGATTATCTTATGTTGGGAGTAACCTTGACTCTCTTAAGGTAGGATTGACCATGAGTCTGTCTAAGTGGAAGTAATCATAACTAGCTTATGATGGGAGTAACTATGACTCTCTTATGGCAGGAGTAACAATGACTCTCTTAAGCTGGGAGTAACCATGACTCTCTTAAAGTGGGAGTAACAATGACTCTCAAGCTGGGAGTAACCATGACTCTCTTAAGGTGGGAGTGACCACGAGTCTCTCTAATTGGAAGTAACCATGATTATCTTATGGTGGGAGTAACCTTGACTCTCTTAAGGTAGGATTGACCATGAGTCTGTCTAAGTGGAAGTAATCATAACTAGCTTATGATGGGAGTAACTATGACTCTCTTATGGCAGGAGTAACAATGACTCTCTTAAGCTGGGAGTAATCATGACTCTCTTAAAGTGGGAGTAACAATGACTCTCTAGCTGGGAGTAACCATTACTCTCTTAAGGTGGGAGTGACCATGAGTCTCTCTAATTGGAAGTTACCATGATTATCTTATGGTGGGAGTAACCTTGACTCTCTTAAGGTAGGATTGACCATGAGTCTCTCTAAGTGGAAGTAATCATAACTAGCTTATGATGGGAGTAACTATGACTCTCAAGCTGGGAGTAACCATGACTCTCTTAAGGTGGGAGTGACCATGAGTCTCTCTAAGTGGAAGTAACCATGATTATCTTATGGTGGGAGTAACCTTGACTCTCTTAAGGTAGGATTGACCATGAGTCTGTCTAAGTGGAAGTAATCATAACTAGCTTATGATGGGAGTAACTATGACTCTCTTATGGCAGGAGTAACAATGACTCTCTTAAGCTGGGAGTAATCATGACTCTCTTAAAGTGGGAGTAACAATGACTCTCTAGCTGGGAGTAACCATTACTCTCTTAAGGTGGGAGTGACCATGAGTCTCTCTAATTGGAAGTAACCATGATTATCTTATGGTGGGAGTAACCTTGACTCTCTTAAGGTAGGAGTAACAATGACTCTCTTAAGCTGGGAGTAACCATGACTCTCTTAAAGTGGGAGTAACAATGACTCTCAAGCTGGGAGTAACCATGACTCTCTTAAGGTGGGAGTGCCCATGAGTCTCTCTAAGTGGAAGTAACCATGATTATCTTATGGTGGGAGTAACCTTGACTCTCTTAAGGTAGGATTGACCATGAGTCTGTCTAAGTGGAAGTAATCATAACTAGCTTATGATGGGAGTAACTATGACTCTCTTATGGCAGGAGTAACAATGACTCTCTTAAGCTGGGAGTAACCATGACTCTCTTAAAGTGGGAGTAACAATGACTCTCAAGCTGGGAGTAACCATGACTCTCTTAAGGTGGGAGTGACCACGAGTCTCTCTAATTGGAAGTAACCATGATTATCTTATGGTGGGAGTAACCTTGACTCTCTTAAGGTAGGAGTAACAATGACTCTCTTAAGCTGGGAGTAACCATGACTCTCTTAAAGTGGGAGTAACAATGACTCTCAAGCTGGGAGTAACCATGACTCTCTTAAGGTGGGAGTGCCCATGAGTCTCTCTAAGTGGAAGTAACCATGATTATCTTATGGTGGGAGTAACCTTGACTCTCTTAAGGTAGGATTACCATGAGTCTGTCTAAGTGGAAGTAATCATAACTAGCTTATGATGGGAGTAACAATGACCCTCTTAAGCTGGGAGTAATCATGACTCTCTTAAAGTGGGAGTAACCTTGACTCTCTTAAGGTAGGATTGACCATGCGTCTGTCTAAGTGGAAGTAATCATAACTAGCTTATGATGGGAGTAACTATGACTCTCTTATGGCAGGAGTAACAATGACTCTCTTAAGCTGGGAGTAACCATGACTCTCTTAAAGTGGGAGTAACAATGACTCTCAAGCTGGGAGTAACCATGACTCTCTTAAGGTGGGAGTGACCATGAGTCTCTCTAATTGGAAGTAACCATGATTATCTTATGGTGGGAGTAACCTTGACTCTCTTAAGGTAGGATTGACCATGAGTCTCTCTAATTGGAAGTAACCATGACCACTCTCTTAAGCTGGGAGTAACCATGACTCTCTTAAAGTGGGAGTAACAGTGACTCTCAAGCTGGGAGTAACCATGACTCTCTTAAAGTGGGAGTAACAATGACTCTCTAGCTGAGAGTAACTATGACTCTCTTAAGGTGGGAGTGACCATGAGTCTCTCTAACTGGAAGTAACCATGATTATCTTATGGTGGGAGTAACCTTGACTCTTTTAAGGTAGGATTGACCATGAGTCTCTCTAATTGGAAGTAACCATAACTATCTTATGGTGGGAGTAACTATGACTCTATTATGGCAGGAGTAACAATGACTTTCTGAAGCTGGGAGTAACCATGACTCTCTTAAAGTGGGAGTAACAATGACTCTCTAGCTGAGAGTAACCATGACTCTCTTAAGGTGGGAGTGACCATGAGTCTCTCTAATTGGAAGTAACCATGATTATTTATGGTGGGAGTAACCTTGACTCTCTTAAGGTAGGATTGACCATGAGTCTGTCTAAGTGGAAGTAATCAGAACTAGCTTATGATGGGAGTAACTATGACTCTCTTATGGCAGTAGTAACAATGACTCTCTTAAGCTGGGAGTAACCATGACTCTCTTAAAGTGGGAGTAACAATGACTCTCGAGCTGGGAGTAACCATGACTCTATTAAGGTGGGAGTGACCATTAGTCTCTCTAAGTGGAAGTATCCATGATTATCTTATGGCGGGAGTAACCTTGACTCTCTTAAGGTAGGATTGACCATGAGTCTGTCTAAGTGGAAGTAATCATAACTAGCTTATGATGGTAGTAACTATGACTCTCTTATGTCAGGAGTAACAATGACTCTCTTAAGCTGGGAGTAACCATCACTCTCTTAAGGTGGGAGTGACCATGAGTCTCTCTAATTGGAAGTAACCATGATTATCTTATGGTGGGAGTAACCTTGACTCTCTTAAGGTAGGATTGACCATGAGTCTATCTAAGTGGAAGTAATCATAACTAGCTTATGATGGGAGTAACTATGACTCTCTTATGGCAGGAGTAACAATGACTCTCTTAAGCTGGGAGTAACCATCACTCTCTTAAAGTGGGAGTAACAGTGACTCTCAAGCTGGGAGTAACCATGACTCTCTTAAAGTGGGAGTAACAATGACTCTCAAGCTGGGAGTAACCATTACTCTCTTAAGGTGGGAGTGACCATGAGTCTCTCTAATTGGAAGTAACCATGATTATCTTATGGTGGGAGTAACCTTGACTCTCTTAAGGTAGGATTGACCATGAGTCTCTCTAATTGGAAGTAACCATGATTATCTTATGGTGGGAGTAACCTTGACTCTCTTAAGGTAGGATTGACCATGACTCTCTTAAAGTGGAAGTAATCATAACTAGCTTATGATGGGAGTAACTATGACTCTCTTATGGCAGGAGTAACAATGACTCTCTTAAGCTGGGAGTAACCATGACTCTCTTAAAGTGGGAGTAACAATGACTCTCAAGCTGGGAGTAACCATGACTCTCTTAAGGTGGGAGTGACCATTAGTCTCTCTAAGTGGAAGTAACCATGATTATCTTATGGTGGGAGTAACCTTGACTCTCTTAAGGTAGGAGTAACAATGACTCTCTTAAGCTGGGAGTAACCATGACTCTCTTAAAGTGGGAGTAACAATGACTCTCAAGCTGGGAGTAACCATGACTCTCTTAAGGTGGGAGTGCCCATGAGTCTCTCTAAGTGGAAGTAACCATGATTATCTTATGGTGGGAGTAACCTTGACTCTCTTAAGGTAGGATTGACCATGAGTCTGTCTAAGTGGAAGTAATCATAACTAGCTTATGATGGGAGTAACAATGACCCTCTTAAGCTGGGAGTAATCATGACTCTCTTAAAGTGGGAGTAACCTTGACTCTCTTAAGGTAGGATTGACCATGAGTCTGTCTAAGTGGAAGTAATCATAACTAGCTTATGATGGGAGTAACTATGACTCTCTTATGGCAGGAGTAACAATGACTCTCTTAAGCTGGGAGTAACCATGACTCTCTTAAAGTGGGAGTAACAATGACTCTCAAGCTGGGAGTAACCATCACTCTCTTAGGGTGGGAGTGACCATGAGTCTCACTAATTGGAAGTAACCATGATTATCTTATGGTGGGAGTAACCTTGACTCTCTTAAGGTAGGATTGACCATGAGTCTGTCTAAGTGGAAGTAATCATAACTAGCTTATGATGGGAGTAACTATGACTCTCTTATGGCAGGAGTAACAATGACTCTCTTAAGCTGGGAGTAACCATGACTCTCTTAAAGTGGGAGTAACAATGACTCTCAAGCTGGGAGTAACCATGACTCTCTTAAGGTGGGAGTGACCATGAGTCTCTCTAATTGGAAGTAACCATAACTATCTTATGGTGGGAGTAACTATGACTCTATTATGGCAGGAGTAACAATGACTTTCTGAAGCTGGGAGTAACCATGACTCTCTTAAAGTGGGAGTAACAATGACTCTCAAGCTGGGAGTAACCATGACTCTCTTAAGGTGGGAGTGACCATGAGTCTCTCTAATTGGAAGTAACCATGATTATCTTATGGTGGGAGTAACCTTGACTCTCTTAAGGTAGGATTGACCATGAGTCTGTCTAAGTGGAAGTAATCATAACTAGCTTATGATGGGAGTAACTATGACTCTCTTATGGCAGGAGTAACAATGACTCTCTTAAGCTGGGAGTAACCATGACTCTCTTAAAGTGGGAGTAACAATGACTCTCAAGCTGGGAGTAACCATGACTCTCTTAAGGTGGGAGTGACCACGAGTCTCTCTAATTGGAAGTAACCATGATTATCTTATGGTGGGAGTAACCTTGACTCTCTTAAGGTAGGATTGATCATGAGTCTGTCTAAGTGGAAGTAATCATAACTAGCTTATGATGGGAGTAACAATGACCCTCTTAAGCTGGGAGTAATCATGACTCTCTTAAAGTGGGAGTAACCTTGACTCTCTTAAGGTAGGATTGACCATGCGTCTGTCTAAGTGGAAGTAATCATAACTAGCTTATGATGGGAGTAACTATGACTCTCTTATGGCAGGAGTAACAATGACTCTCTTAAGCTGGGAGTAACCATGACTCTCTTAAAGTGGGAGTAACAATGACTCTCAAGCTGGGAGTAACCATGACTCTCTTAAGGTGGGAGTGACCATGAGTCTCTCTAATTGGAAGTAACCATGATTATCTTATGGTGGGAGTAACCTTGACTCTCTTAAGGTAGGATTGACCATGAGTCTGTCTAAGTGGAAGTAATCATAAAGTGGAAGTAACCATAACTATCTTATGGTGGGAGTAACTATGACTCTATTATGGCAGGAGTAACAATGACTTTCTGAAGCTGGGAGTAACCATGACTCTCTTAAAGTGGGAGAACAATGACTCTCTAGCTGGGAGTAACCATTACTCTCTTAAGGTGGGAGTGACCATGAGTCTCTCTAATTGGAAGTAACCATGATTATCTTATGGTGGGAGTAACCTTGACTCTCTTAAGGTAGGATTGACCATGAGTCTGTCTAAGTGGAAGTAATCATAACTAGCTTATGATGGGAGTAACTATGACTCTCTTATGGCAGGAGTAACAATGACTCTCTTAAGCTGGGAGTAACCTTGACTCTCTTAAAGTGGGAGTAACAATGACTCTCAAGCTGTGAGTAACCATGACTCTCTTAAGGTGGGAGTGACCATGAGTCTCTCTAATTGGAAGTAACCATGATTATCTTATGGTGGGAGTAACCTTGACTCTCTTAAGGTAGGATTGACCATGAGTCTCTCTAAGTGGAAGTAATCATTACTAGCTTATGATGGGAGTAACTATGACTCTCTTATGGCAGGAGTAACAATGACTCTCTTAAGCTGGGAGTAACCATGACTCTCTTAAAGTGGGAGTAACAATGACTCTCAAGCTGGGAGTAACCATGACTCTCTTAAGGTGGGAGTAACAATGACTCTCAAGCTGGGAGTAACCATGACTCTCTTAAGGTGGGAGTGACCATGAGTCTCTCTAATTGGAAGTAACCATGATTATCTTATGGTGGGAGTAACCTTGACTCTCTTAAGGTAGGATTGACCATGAGTCTGTCTAAGTGGAAGTAATCATAACTAGCTTATGATGGGAGTAACTATGACTGTCTTATGGCAGGAGTAACAATGACTCTCTTAAGCTGGGAGTAACAATGACTCTCTTAAAGTGGGAGTAACAATGACTCTCAAGCTGGGAGTAACCATGACTCTCTTAAGGTGGGAGTGACCATGAGTCTCTCTAATTGGAAGTAACCATAACTATCTTATGGTGGGAGTAACTATGACTCTATTATGGCAGGAGTAACAATGACTTTCTGAAGCTGGGAGTAACCATGACTCTCTTAAAGTGGGAGTAACAATGACTCTCTAGCTGAGAGTAACCATGACTCTCTTAAGGTGGGAGTGACCATGAGTCTCTCTAATTGGAAGTAACCATGATTATCTTATGGTGGGAGTAACCTTGACTCTCTTAAGGTAGGATTGACCATGAGTCTGTCTAAGTGGAAGTAATCATAAAGTGGAAGTAACCATACCTATCTTATGGTGGGAGTAACTATGACTCTATTATGGCAGGAGTAACAATGACTTTCTGAAGCTGGGAGTAACCATGACTCTCTTAAAGTGGGAGTAACAATGACTCTCTAGCTGGGAGTAACCATTACTCTCTTAAGGTGGGAGTGACCATGAGTCTCTCTAATTGGAAGTAACCATGATTATCTTATGGTGGGAGTAACCTTGACTCTCTTAAGGTAGGATTGACCATGAGTCTGTCTAAGTGGAAGTAATCATAACTAGCTTATGATGGGAGTAACTATGACTCTCTTATGTCAGGAGTAACAATGACTCTCTTAAGCTGGGAGTAACCATCACTCTCTTAAGGTGGGAGTGACCATGAGTCTCTCTAATTGGAAGTAACCATGATTATCTTATGGTGGGAGTAACCTTGACTCTCTTAAGGTAGGATTGACCATGAGTCTATCTAAGTGGAAGTAATCATAACTAGCTTATGATGGGAGTAACTATGACTCTCTTATGGCAGGAGTAACAATGACTCTCTTAAGCTGGGAGTAACCATGACTCTCTTAAAGTGGGAGTAACAGTGACTCTCAAGCTGGGAGTAACCATGACTCTCTTAAAGTGGGAGTAACAATGACTCTCAAGCTGGGAGTAACCATTACTCTCTTAAGGTGGGAGTGACCATGAGTCTCTCTAATTGGAAGTAACCATGATTATCTTATGGTGGGAGTAACCTTGACTCTCTTAAGGTAGGATTGACCATGAGTCTGTCTAAGTGGAAGTAATCATAACTAGCTTATGATGGGAGTAACTATGACTCTCTTATGGCAGGAGTAACAATGACTCTCTTAAGCTGGGAGTAACCATGACTCTCTTAAGGTGGGAGTGACCATGAGTCTCTCTAATTGGAAGTAACCATGATTATCTTATGGTGGGAGTAACCTTGACTCTCTTAAGGTAGGATTGACCATGAGTCTGTCTAAGTGGAAGTAATCATAACTAGCTTATGATGGGAGTAACTATGACTCTCTTATGGCAGGAGTAACAATGATTCTCTTAAGCTGGGAGTAACCATGACTCTCTTAAAGTGGGAGTAACAGTGACTCTCAAGCTGGGAGTAACCATGACTCTCTTAAAGTGGGAGTAACAATGACTCTCAAGCTGGGAGTAACCATTACTCTCTTAAGGTGGGAGTGACCATGAGTCTCTCTAATTGGAAGTAACCATGATTATCTTATGGTGGGAGTAACCTTGACTCTCTTAAGGTAGGATTGACCATGAGTCTGTCTAAGTGGAAGTAATCATAACTAGCTTATGATGGGAGTAACTTTGACTCTCTTATGGCAGGAGTAACAATGACTCTCTTAACCTGGCTTAACCATGACTCTCTTAAAGTGGGAGTAACAGTGACTCTCAAGCTGGGAGTAACCATGACTCTCTTAAAGTGGGAGTAACAATGACTCTCTAGCTGAGAGTAACCATGACTCTCTTAAGGTGGGAGTGACCATGAGTCTCTCTAATTGGAAGTAACCATGATTATCTTATGGTGGGAGTAACCTTGACTCTCTTAAGGTAGGATTGACCATGAGTCTGTCTAAGTGGAAGTAATCATAACTAGCTTATGATGGGAGTAACTATGACTCTCTTATGGCAGGAGTAACAATGACTCTCTTAAGCTGGGAGTAACCATGACTCTCTTAAAGTGGGAGTAACAATGACTCTCAAGCTGGGAGTAACCATGACTCTCTTAAGGTGGGAGTGACCATGAGTCTCTCTAATTGGAAGTAACCATGATTATCTTATGGTGGGAGTAACCTTGACTCTCTTAAGGTAGGATTGACCATGAGTCTGTCTAAGTGGAAGTAATCATAACTAGCTTATGATGGGAGTAACTATGACTCTCTTATGTCAGGAGTAACAATGACTCTCTTAAGCTGGGAGTAACCATCACTCTCTTAAGGTGGGAGTGACCATGACTCTCAAGCTGGGAGTAACCATGACTCTCTTAAGGTGGGAGTGACCACGAGTCTCTCTAATTGGAAGTAACCATGATTATCTTATGGTGGGAGTAACCTTGACTCTCTTAAGGTAGGAGTAACAATGACTCTCTTAAGCTGGGAGTAACCATGACTCTCTTAAAGTGGGAGTAACAATGACTCTCAAGCTGGGAGTAACCATGACTCTCTTAAGGTGGGAGTGCCCATGAGTCTCTCTAAGTGGAAGTAACCATGATTATCTTATGGTGGGAGTAACCTTGACTCTCTTAAGGTAGGATTACCATGAGTCTGTCTAAGTGGAAGTAATCATAACTAGCTTATGATGGGAGTAACAATGACCCTCTTAAGCTGGGAGTAATCATGACTCTCTTAAAGTGGGAGTAACCTTGACTCTCTTAAGGTAGGATTGACCATGCGTCTGTCTAAGTGGAAGTAATCATAACTAGCTTATGATGGGAGTAACTATGACTCTCTTATGGCAGGAGTAACAATGACTCTCTTAAGCTGGGAGTAACCATGACTCTCTTAAAGTGGGAGTAACAATGACTCTCAAGCTGGGAGTAACCATGACTCTCTTAAGGTGGGAGTGACCATGAGTCTCTCTAATTGGAAGTAACCATGATTATCTTATGGTGGGAGTAACCTTGACTCTCTTAAGGTAGGATTGACCATGAGTCTCTCTAATTGGAAGTAACCATGACCACTCTCTTAAGCTGGGAGTAACCATGACTCTCTTAAAGTGGGAGTAACAGTGACTCTCAAGCTGGGAGTAACCATGACTCTCTTAAAGTGGGAGTAACAATGACTCTCTAGCTGAGAGTAACTATGACTCTCTTAAGGTGGGAGTGACCATGAGTCTCTCTAACTGGAAGTAACCATGATTATCTTATGGTGGGAGTAACCTTGACTCTTTTAAGGTAGGATTGACCATGAGTCTCTCTAATTGGAAGTAACCATAACTATCTTATGGTGGGAGTAACTATGACTCTATTATGGCAGGAGTAACAATGACTTTCTGAAGCTGGGAGTAACCATGACTCTCTTAAAGTGGGAGTAACAATGACTCTCTAGCTGAGAGTAACCATGACTCTCTTAAGGTGGGAGTGACCATGAGTCTCTCTAATTGGAAGTAACCATGATTATTTATGGTGGGAGTAACCTTGACTCTCTTAAGGTAGGATTGACCATGAGTCTGTCTAAGTGGAAGTAATCAGAACTAGCTTATGATGGGAGTAACTATGACTCTCTTATGGCAGTAGTAACAATGACTCTCTTAAGCTGGGAGTAACCATGACTCTCTTAAAGTGGGAGTAACAATGACTCTCGAGCTGGGAGTAACCATGACTCTATTAAGGTGGGAGTGACCATTAGTCTCTCTAAGTGGAAGTATCCATGATTATCTTATGGCGGGAGTAACCTTGACTCTCTTAAGGTAGGATTGACCATGAGTCTGTCTAAGTGGAAGTAATCATAACTAGCTTATGATGGTAGTAACTATGACTCTCTTATGTCAGGAGTAACAATGACTCTCTTAAGCTGGGAGTAACCATCACTCTCTTAAGGTGGGAGTGACCATGAGTCTCTCTAATTGGAAGTAACCATGATTATCTTATGGTGGGAGTAACCTTGACTCTCTTAAGGTAGGATTGACCATGAGTCTATCTAAGTGGAAGTAATCATAACTAGCTTATGATGGGAGTAACTATGACTCTCTTATGGCAGGAGTAACAATGACTCTCTTAAGCTGGGAGTAACCATCACTCTCTTAAAGTGGGAGTAACAGTGACTCTCAAGCTGGGAGTAACCATGACTCTCTTAAAGTGGGAGTAACAATGACTCTCAAGCTGGGAGTAACCATTACTCTCTTAAGGTGGGAGTGACCATGAGTCTCTCTAATTGGAAGTAACCATGATTATCTTATGGTGGGAGTAACCTTGACTCTCTTAAGGTAGGATTGACCATGAGTCTCTCTAATTGGAAGTAACCATGATTATCTTATGGTGGGAGTAACCTTGACTCTCTTAAGGTAGGATTGACCATGACTCTCTTAAAGTGGAAGTAATCATAACTAGCTTATGATGGGAGTAACTATGACTCTCTTATGGCAGGAGTAACAATGACTCTCTTAAGCTGGGAGTAACCATGACTCTCTTAAAGTGGGAGTAACAATGACTCTCAAGCTGGGAGTAACCATGACTCTCTTAAGGTGGGAGTGACCATTAGTCTCTCTAAGTGGAAGTAACCATGATTATCTTATGGTGGGAGTAACCTTGACTCTCTTAAGGTAGGAGTAACAATGACTCTCTTAAGCTGGGAGTAACCATGACTCTCTTAAAGTGGGAGTAACAATGACTCTCAAGCTGGGAGTAACCATGACTCTCTTAAGGTGGGAGTGCCCATGAGTCTCTCTAAGTGGAAGTAACCATGATTATCTTATGGTGGGAGTAACCTTGACTCTCTTAAGGTAGGATTGACCATGAGTCTGTCTAAGTGGAAGTAATCATAACTAGCTTATGATGGGAGTAACAATGACCCTCTTAAGCTGGGAGTAATCATGACTCTCTTAAAGTGGGAGTAACCTTGACTCTCTTAAGGTAGGATTGACCATGAGTCTGTCTAAGTGGAAGTAATCATAACTAGCTTATGATGGGAGTAACTATGACTCTCTTATGGCAGGAGTAACAATGACTCTCTTAAGCTGGGAGTAACCATGACTCTCTTAAAGTGGGAGTAACAATGACTCTCAAGCTGGGAGTAACCATCACTCTCTTAGGGTGGGAGTGACCATGAGTCTCACTAATTGGAAGTAACCATGATTATCTTATGGTGGGAGTAACCTTGACTCTCTTAAGGTAGGATTGACCATGAGTCTGTCTAAGTGGAAGTAATCATAACTAGCTTATGATGGGAGTAACTATGACTCTCTTATGGCAGGAGTAACAATGACTCTCTTAAGCTGGGAGTAACCATGACTCTCTTAAAGTGGGAGTAACAATGACTCTCAAGCTGGGAGTAACCATGACTCTCTTAAGGTGGGAGTGACCATGAGTCTCTCTAATTGGAAGTAACCATAACTATCTTATGGTGGGAGTAACTATGACTCTATTATGGCAGGAGTAACAATGACTTTCTGAAGCTGGGAGTAACCATGACTCTCTTAAAGTGGGAGTAACAATGACTCTCAAGCTGGGAGTAACCATGACTCTCTTAAGGTGGGAGTGACCATGAGTCTCTCTAATTGGAAGTAACCATGATTATCTTATGGTGGGAGTAACCTTGACTCTCTTAAGGTAGGATTGACCATGAGTCTGTCTAAGTGGAAGTAATCATAACTAGCTTATGATGGGAGTAACTATGACTCTCTTATGGCAGGAGTAACAATGACTCTCTTAAGCTGGGAGTAACCATGACTCTCTTAAAGTGGGAGTAACAATGACTCTCAAGCTGGGAGTAACCATGACTCTCTTAAGGTGGGAGTGACCACGAGTCTCTCTAATTGGAAGTAACCATGATTATCTTATGGTGGGAGTAACCTTGACTCTCTTAAGGTAGGATTGATCATGAGTCTGTCTAAGTGGAAGTAATCATAACTAGCTTATGATGGGAGTAACAATGACCCTCTTAAGCTGGGAGTAATCATGACTCTCTTAAAGTGGGAGTAACCTTGACTCTCTTAAGGTAGGATTGACCATGCGTCTGTCTAAGTGGAAGTAATCATAACTAGCTTATGATGGGAGTAACTATGACTCTCTTATGGCAGGAGTAACAATGACTCTCTTAAGCTGGGAGTAACCATGACTCTCTTAAAGTGGGAGTAACAATGACTCTCAAGCTGGGAGTAACCATGACTCTCTTAAGGTGGGAGTGACCATGAGTCTCTCTAATTGGAAGTAACCATGATTATCTTATGGTGGGAGTAACCTTGACTCTCTTAAGGTAGGATTGACCATGAGTCTGTCTAAGTGGAAGTAATCATAAAGTGGAAGTAACCATAACTATCTTATGGTGGGAGTAACTATGACTCTATTATGGCAGGAGTAACAATGACTTTCTGAAGCTGGGAGTAACCATGACTCTCTTAAAGTGGGAGAACAATGACTCTCTAGCTGGGAGTAACCATTACTCTCTTAAGGTGGGAGTGACCATGAGTCTCTCTAATTGGAAGTAACCATGATTATCTTATGGTGGGAGTAACCTTGACTCTCTTAAGGTAGGATTGACCATGAGTCTGTCTAAGTGGAAGTAATCATAACTAGCTTATGATGGGAGTAACTATGACTCTCTTATGGCAGGAGTAACAATGACTCTCTTAAGCTGGGAGTAACCTTGACTCTCTTAAAGTGGGAGTAACAATGACTCTCAAGCTGTGAGTAACCATGACTCTCTTAAGGTGGGAGTGACCATGAGTCTCTCTAATTGGAAGTAACCATGATTATCTTATGGTGGGAGTAACCTTGACTCTCTTAAGGTAGGATTGACCATGAGTCTCTCTAAGTGGAAGTAATCATTACTAGCTTATGATGGGAGTAACTATGACTCTCTTATGGCAGGAGTAACAATGACTCTCTTAAGCTGGGAGTAACCATGACTCTCTTAAAGTGGGAGTAACAATGACTCTCAAGCTGGGAGTAACCATGACTCTCTTAAGGTGGGAGTAACAATGACTCTCAAGCTGGGAGTAACCATGACTCTCTTAAGGTGGGAGTGACCATGAGTCTCTCTAATTGGAAGTAACCATGATTATCTTATGGTGGGAGTAACCTTGACTCTCTTAAGGTAGGATTGACCATGAGTCTGTCTAAGTGGAAGTAATCATAACTAGCTTATGATGGGAGTAACAATGACCCTCTTAAGCTGGGAGTAATCATGACTCTCTTAAAGTGGGAGTAACCTTGACTCTCTTAAGGTAGGATTGACCATGAGTCTGTCTAAGTGGAAGTAATCATAACTAGCTTATGATGGGAGTAACTATGACTCTCTTATGGCAGGAGTAACAATGACTCTCTTAAGCTGGGAGTAACCATGACTCTCTTAAAGTGGGAGTAACAATGACTCTCAAGCTGGGAGTAACCATCACTCTCTTAGGGTGGGAGTGACCATGAGTCTCACTAATTGGAAGTAACCATGATTATCTTATGGTGGGAGTAACCTTGACTCTCTTAAGGTAGGATTGACCATGAGTCTGTCTAAGTGGAAGTAATCATAACTAGCTTATGATGGGAGTAACTATGACTCTCTTATGGCAGGAGTAACAATGACTCTCTTAAGCTGGGAGTAACCATGACTCTCTTAAAGTGGGAGTAACAATGACTCTCAAGCTGGGAGTAACCATGACTCTCTTAAGGTGGGAGTGACCATGAGTCTCTCTAATTGGAAGTAACCATAACTATCTTATGGTGGGAGTAACTATGACTCTATTATGGCAGGAGTAACAATGACTTTCTGAAGCTGGGAGTAACCATGACTCTCTTAAAGTGGGAGTAACAATGACTCTCAAGCTGGGAGTAACCATGACTCTCTTAAGGTGGGAGTGACCATGAGTCTCTCTAATTGGAAGTAACCATGATTATCTTATGGTGGGAGTAACCTTGACTCTCTTAAGGTAGGATTGATCATGAGTCTGTCTAAGTGGAAGTAATCATAACTAGCTTATGATGGGAGTAACAATGACCCTCTTAAGCTGGGAGTAATCATGACTCTCTTAAAGTGGGAGTAACCTTGACTCTCTTAAGGTAGGATTGACCATGCGTCTGTCTAAGTGGAAGTAATCATAACTAGCTTATGATGGGAGTAACTATGACTCTCTTATGGCAGGAGTAACAATGACTCTCTTAAGCTGGGAGTAACCATGACTCTCTTAAAGTGGGAGTAACAATGACTCTCAAGCTGGGAGTAACCATCACTCTCTTAGGGTGGGAGTGACCATGAGTCTCACTAATTGGAAGTAACCATGATTATCTTATGGTGGGAGTAACCTTGACTCTCTTAAGGTAGGATTGACCATGAGTCTGTCTAAGTGGAAGTAATCATAACTAGCTTATGATGGGAGTAACTATGACTCTCTTATGGCAGGAGTAACAATGACTCTCTTAAGCTGGGAGTAACCATGACTCTCTTAAAGTGGGAGTAACAATGACTCTCAAGCTGGGAGTAACCATGACTCTCTTAAGGTGGGAGTGACCACGAGTCTCTCTAATTGGAAGTAACCATGATTATCTTATGGTGGGAGTAACCTTGACTCTCTTAAGGTAGGATTGATCATGAGTCTGTCTAAGTGGAAGTAATCATAACTAGCTTATGATGGGAGTAACAATGACCCTCTTAAGCTGGGAGTAATCATGACTCTCTTAAAGTGGGAGTAACCTTGACTCTCTTAAGGTAGGATTGACCATGCGTCTGTCTAAGTGGAAGTAATCATAACTAGCTTATGATGGGAGTAACTATGACTCTCTTATGGCAGGAGTAACAATGACTCTCTTAAGCTGGGAGTAACCATGACTCTCTTAAAGTGGGAGTAACAATGACTCTCAAGCTGGGAGTAACCATGACTCTCTTAAGGTGGGAGTGACCATGAGTCTCTCTAATTTGAAGTAACCATGATTATCTTATGGTGGGAGTAACCTTGACTCTCTTAAGGTAGGATTGACCATGAGTCTGTCTAAGTGGAAGTAATCATAAAGTGGAAGTAACCATAACTATCTTATGGTGGGAGTAACCATGACTCTCTTAAGGTAGGATTGACCATGAGTCTCTCTAATTGGAAGTAACCATGATTATCTTATGGTGGGAGTAACCTTGACTCTCTTAAGGTAGGATTGACCATGAGTCTCTCTAAGTGGAAGTAAAAATAACTATCTTATGGTGGGAGTAACTATGACTCTCTTATGGCAGGAGTAACAATGACTCTCTTAAGCTGGGAGTAACCATGACTCTCTTAAAGTGGGAGTAACAATGACTCTCTAGCTGGGAGTAACCATGACTCTCTTAAGGTGGGAGTGACCATGAGTCTCTCTAATTGGAAGTAACCATGATTATCTTATGGTGGGAGTAACCTTGACTCTCTTAAGGTAGGATTGACCATGAGTCTGTCTAAGTGGAAGTAATCATAACTAGCTTATGATGGGAGTAACTATGACTCTCTTATGGCAGGAGTAACAATGACTCTCTTAAGCTGGGAGTAACCATGACTCTCTTAAAGTGGGAGTAACAATGACTCTCTAGCTGAGAGTAACCATGACTCTCTTAAGGTGGGAGTGACCATGAGTCTCTCTAAGTGGAAGTAACAATAACTATCTTATGGTGGGAGTAACTATGACTCTATTACGGCAGGAGTAACAATGACTTTCTGAAGCTGGGAGTAACCATGACTCTCTTAAAGTGGGAGTAACAATGACTCTCTAGCTGGGAGTAACCATGACTCTCTTAAGGTGGGAGTGACCATGAGTCTCTCTAATTGGAAGTAACCATGATTATCTTATGGTGGGAGTAACCTTGACTCTCTTAAGGTAGGATTGACCATGAGTCTCTCTAAGTGGAAGTAACCATAACTATCTTATGGTGGGAGTAACTATGACTCTATTATGGCAGGAGTAACAATGACTTTCTGAAGCTGGGAGTAACCATGACTCTCTTAAAGCGGGAGTAACAATGACTCTCTAGCTGGGAGTAACCATGACTCTCTTAAGGTGGGAGTGACCATGAGTCTCTCTAATTGGAAGTAACCATGATTATCTTATGGTGGGAGTAACCTTGACTCTCTTAAGGTAGGATTGACCATGAGTCTGTCTAAGTGGAAGTAATCATAACTAGCTTATGATGGGAGTAACTATGACTCTATTATGGCAGGAGTAACAATGACTTTCTGAAGCTGGGAGTAACCATGACTCTCTTAAAGTGGGAGTAACAGTGACTCTCAAGCTGGGAGTAACCATGACTCTCTTAAAGTGGGAGTAACAATGACTCTCTAGCTGGGAGTAACCATGACTCTCTTAAGGTGGGAGTGACCATGAGTCTCTCTAATTGGAAGTAACCATGATTATCTTATGGTGGGAGTAACCTTGACTCTCTTAAGGTAGGATTGACCATGAGTCTGTCTAAGTGGAAGTAATCATAACTAGCTTATGATGGGAGTAACTATGACTCTCTTATGGCAGGAGTAACAATGACTCTCTTAAGCTGGGAGTAACCATGACTCTCTTAAAGTGGGAGTAACAGTGACTCTCAAGCTGGGAGTAACCATGACTCTCTTAAGGTGGGAGTGACCACGAGTCTCTCTAATTGGAAGTAACCATGATTATCTTATGGTGGGAGTAACCTTGACTCTCTTAAGGTAGGATTGACCATGAGTCTGTCTAAGTGGAAGTAATCATAACTAGCTTATGATGGGAGTAACTATGACTCTATTATGGCAGGAGTAACAATGACTTTCTGAAGCTGGGAGTAACCATGACTCTCTTAAAGTGGGAGTAACAATGACTCTCTAGCTGGGAGTAACCATGACTCTCTTAAGGTGGGAGTGACCATGAGTCTCTCTAATTGGAAGTAACCATGATTATCTTATGGTGGGAGTAACCTTGACTCTCTTAAGGTAGGATTGACCATGAGTCTCTCTAAGTGGAAGTAACCATAACTATCTTATGGTGGGAGTAACTATGACTCTATTATGGCAGGAGTAACAATGACTTTCTGAAGCTGGGAGTAACCATGACTCTCTTAAAGCGGGAGTAACAATGACTCTCTAGCTGGGAGTAACCATGACTCTCTTAAGGTGGGAGTGACCATGAGTCTCTCTAATTGGAAGTAACCATGATTATCTTATGGTGGGAGTAACCTTGACTCTCTTAAGGTAGGATTGACCATGAGTCTGTCTTAGTGGAAGTAATCATAACTAGCTTATGATGGGAGTAACTATGACTCTCTTATGGCAGGAGTAACAATGACTCTCTTAAGCTGGGAGTAACCATGACTCTCTTAAAGTGGGAGTAACAGTGACTCTCAAGCTGGGAGTAACCATGACTCTCTTAAGGTGGGAGTTACCATGAGTATCTCTAATTGGAAGTAACCATGATTATCTTATGATGGGAGTAACTATGACTCTATTATGGCAGGAGTAACAATGACTTTCTGAAGCTGGGAGTAACAATGACTCTCTAGCTGAGAGTAACCATGACTCTCTTAAGATGGGAGTGACCATGAGTCTCTCTAAGTGGAAGTAACAATAACTATCTTATGGTGGGAGTAACTATGACTCTATTATGGCAGGAGTAACAATTACTTTCTGAAGCTGGGAGTAACCATGACTCTCTTAAAGTGGGAGTAACAATGACTCTCTAGCTGGGAGTAACCATGACTCTCTTAAGGTGGGAGTGACCATGAGTCTCTCTAATTTGAAGTAACCATGATTATCTTATGGTGGGAGTAACCTTGACTCTCTTAAGGTAGGATTGACCATGAGTCTGTCTAAGTGGAAGTAATCATAAAGTGGAAGTAACCATAACTATCTTATGGTGGGAGTAACCATGACTCTCTTAAGGTAGGATTGACCATGAGTCTCTCTAATTGGAAGTAACCATGATTATCTTATGGTGGGAGTAACCTTGACTCTCTTAAGGTAGGATTGACCATGAGTCTCTCTAAGTGGAAGTAAAAATAACTATCTTATGGTGGGAGTAACTATGACTCTCTTATGGCAGGAGTAACAATGACTCTCTTAAGCTGGGAGTAACCATGACTCTCTTAAAGTGGGAGTAACAATGACTCTCTAGCTGGGAGTAACCATGACTCTCTTAAGGTGGGAGTGACCATGAGTCTCTCTAATTGGAAGTAACCATGATTATCTTATGGTGGGAGTAACCTTGACTCTCTTAAGGTAGGATTGACCATGAGTCTGTCTAAGTGGAAGTAATCATAACTAGCTTATGATGGGAGTAACTATGACTCTCTTATGGCAGGAGTAACAATGACTCTCTTAAGCTGGGAGTAACCATGACTCTCTTAAAGTGGGAGTAACAATGACTCTCTAGCTGAGAGTAACCATGACTCTCTTAAGGTGGGAGTGACCATGAGTCTCTCTAAGTGGAAGTAACAATAACTATCTTATGGTGGGAGTAACTATGACTCTATTACGGCAGGAGTAACAATGACTTTCTGAAGCTGGGAGTAACCATGACTCTCTTAAAGTGGGAGTAACAATGACTCTCTAGCTGGGAGTAACCATGACTCTCTTAAGGTGGGAGTGACCATGAGTCTCTCTAATTGGAAGTAACCATGATTATCTTATGGTGGGAGTAACCTTGACTCTCTTAAGGTAGGATTGACCATGAGTCTCTCTAAGTGGAAGTAACCATAACTATCTTATGGTGGGAGTAACTATGACTCTATTATGGCAGGAGTAACAATGACTTTCTGAAGCTGGGAGTAACCATGACTCTCTTAAAGCGGGAGTAACAATGACTCTCTAGCTGGGAGTAACCATGACTCTCTTAAGGTGGGAGTGACCATGAGTCTCTCTAATTGGAAGTAACCATGATTATCTTATGGTGGGAGTAACCTTGACTCTCTTAAGGTAGGATTGACCATGAGTCTGTCTTAGTGGAAGTAATCATAACTAGCTTATGATGGGAGTAACTATGACTCTCTTATGGCAGGAGTAACAATGACTCTCTTAAGCTGGGAGTAACCATGACTCTCTTAAAGTGGGAGTAACAGTGACTCTCAAGCTGGGAGTAACCATGACTCTCTTAAGGTAGGATTGACCATGAGTCTCTCTAAGTGGAAGTAACAATAACTATCTTATGGTGGGAGTAACTATGACTCTATTATGGCAGGAGTAACAATGACTTTCTGAAGCTGGGAGTAACAATGACTCTCTAGCTGAGAGTAACCATGACTCTCTTAAGATGGGAGTGACCATGAGTCTCTCTAAGTGGAAGTAACAATAACTATCTTATGGTGGGAGTAACTATGACTCTATTATGGCAGGAGTAACAATTACTTTCTGAAGCTGGGAGTAACCATGACTCTCTTAAAGTGGGAGTAACAATGACTCTCTAGCTGGGAGTAACCATGACTCTCTTAAGGTGGGAGTGACCATGAGTCTCTCTAATTTGAAGTAACCATGATTATCTTATGGTGGGAGTAACCTTGACTCTCTTAAGGTAGGATTGACCATGAGTCTGTCTAAGTGGAAGTAATCATAAAGTGGAAGTAACCATAACTATCTTATGGTGGGAGTAACCATGACTCTCTTAAGGTAGGATTGACCATGAGTCTCTCTAATTGGAAGTAACCATGATTATCTTATGGTGGGAGTAACCTTGACTCTCTTAAGGTAGGATTGACCATGAGTCTCTCTAAGTGGAAGTAAAAATAACTATCTTATGGTGGGAGTAACTATGACTCTCTTATGGCAGGAGTAACAATGACTCTCTTAAGCTGGGAGTAACCATGACTCTCTTAAAGTGGGAGTAACAATGACTCTCTAGCTGGGAGTAACCATGACTCTCTTAAGGTGGGAGTGACCATGAGTCTCTCTAATTGGAAGTAACCATGATTATCTTATGGTGGGAGTAACCTTGACTCTCTTAAGGTAGGATTGACCATGAGTCTGTCTAAGTGGAAGTAATCATAACTAGCTTATGATGGGAGTAACTATGACTCTCTTATGGCAGGAGTAACAATGACTCTCTTAAGCTGGGAGTAACCATGACTCTCTTAAAGTGGGAGTAACAATGACTCTCTAGCTGAGAGTAACCATGACTCTCTTAAGGTGGGAGTGACCATGAGTCTCTCTAAGTGGAAGTAACAATAACTATCTTATGGTGGGAGTAACTATGACTCTATTACGGCAGGAGTAACAATGACTTTCTGAAGCTGGGAGTAACCATGACTCTCTTAAAGTGGGAGTAACAATGACTCTCTAGCTGGGAGTAACCATGACTCTCTTAAGGTGGGAGTGACCATGAGTCTCTCTAATTGGAAGTAACCATGATTATCTTATGGTGGGAGTAACCTTGACTCTCTTAAGGTAGGATTGACCATGAGTCTCTCTAAGTGGAAGTAACCATAACTATCTTATGGTGGGAGTAACTATGACTCTATTATGGCAGGAGTAACAATGACTTTCTGAAGCTGGGAGTAACCATGACTCTCTTAAAGCGGGAGTAACAATGACTCTCTAGCTGGGAGTAACCATGACTCTCTTAAGGTGGGAGTGACCATGAGTCTCTCTAATTGGAAGTAACCATGATTATCTTATGGTGGGAGTAACCTTGACTCTCTTAAGGTAGGATTGACCATGAGTCTGTCTTAGTGGAAGTAATCATAACTAGCTTATGATGGGAGTAACTATGACTCTCTTATGGCAGGAGTAACAATGACTCTCTTAAGCTGGGAGTAACCATGACTCTCTTAAAGTGGGAGTAACAGTGACTCTCAAGCTGGGAGTAACCATGACTCTCTTAAGGTAGGATTGACCATGAGTCTCTCTAAGTGGAAGTAACAATAACTATCTTATGGTGGGAGTAACTATGACTCTATTATGGCAGGAGTAACAATGACTTTCTGAAGCTGGGAGTAACCATGACTGTCTTAAAGTGGGAGTAACAATGACTCTCTAGCTGAGAGTAACCATGACTCTCTTAAGGTGGGAGTGACCATGAGTCTGTCTAAGTGGAAGTAATCATAACTAGCTTATGATGGGAGTAACTATGACTCTCTTATGGCTGGAGTAACAATGACTTTCTTAAGCTGGGAGTAACCATGCCTCTCTTAAAGTGGGAGTAACAATGACTCTCAAGCTGGGAGTAACCATGACTCTCTTAAGGTGGGAGTGACAATGAGTCTCTCTAATTGGAAGTAACCATGATTATCTTATGGTGGGAGTAACCTTGACTCTCTTAAGGTAGGATTGACCATGAGTCTGTCTAAGTGGAAGTAATCATAACTAGCTTATGATGGGAGTAACTATGACTCTATTATGGCAGGAGTAACAATGACTTTCTGAAGCTAGGAGTAACCATGACTCTCTTAAAGTGGGAGTAACAATGACTCTCTAGCTGAGAGTAACCATGACTCTCTTAAGGTGGGAGTGACCATGAGTCTCTCTAATTGGAAGTAACCATGATTATCTTATGGTGGGATTAACCTTGACTCTCTTAAGGTAGGATTGACCATGAGTCTGTCTAAGTGGAAGTAATCATAACTAGCTTATGATGGGAGTAACTATGACTCTCTTATGGCAGGAGTAACAATGACTCTCTTAAGCTGGGAGTAACCATGACTCTCTTAAAGTGGGAGTAACAGTGACTCTCAAGCTGGGAGTAACCATGACTCTCTTAAGGTGGGAGTTACCATGAGTATCTCTAATTGGAAGTAACCATGATTATCTTATGATGGGAGTAACTATGACTCTATTATGGCAGGAGTAACAATGACTTTCTGAAGCTGGGAGTAACAATGACTCTCTAGCTGAGAGTAACCATGACTCTCTTAAGATGGGAGTGACCATGAGTCTCTCTAAGTGGAAGTAACAATAACTATCTTATGGTGGGAGTAACTATGACTCTATTATGGCAGGAGTAACAATTACTTTCTGAAGCTGGGAGTAACCATGACTCTCTTAAAGTGGGAGTAACAATGACTCTCTAGCTGGGAGTAACCATGACTCTCTTAAGGTGGGAGTGACCATGAGTCTCTCTAATTTGAAGTAACCATGATTATCTTATGGTGGGAGTAACCTTGACTCTCTTAAGGTAGGATTGACCATGAGTCTGTCTAAGTGGAAGTAATCATAAAGTGGAAGTAACCATAACTATCTTATGGTGGGAGTAACCATGACTCTCTTAAGGTAGGATTGACCATGAGTCTCTCTAATTGGAAGTAACCATGATTATCTTATGGTGGGAGTAACCTTGACTCTCTTAAGGTAGGATTGACCATGAGTCTCTCTAAGTGGAAGTAAAAATAACTATCTTATGGTGGGAGTAACTATGACTCTCTTATGGCAGGAGTAACAATGACTCTCTTAAGCTGGGAGTAACCATGACTCTCTTAAAGTGGGAGTAACAATGACTCTCTAGCTGGGAGTAACCATGACTCTCTTAAGGTGGGAGTGACCATGAGTCTCTCTAATTGGAAGTAACCATGATTATCTTATGGTGGGAGTAACCTTGACTCTCTTAAGGTAGGATTGACCATGAGTCTGTCTAAGTGGAAGTAATCATAACTAGCTTATGATGGGAGTAACTATGACTCTCTTATGGCAGGAGTAACAATGACTCTCTTAAGCTGGGAGTAACCATGACTCTCTTAAAGTGGGAGTAACAATGACTCTCTAGCTGAGAGTAACCATGACTCTCTTAAGGTGGGAGTGACCATGAGTCTCTCTAAGTGGAAGTAACAATAACTATCTTATGGTGGGAGTAACTATGACTCTATTACGGCAGGAGTAACAATGACTTTCTGAAGCTGGGAGTAACCATGACTCTCTTAAAGTGGGAGTAACAATGACTCTCTAGCTGGGAGTAACCATGACTCTCTTAAGGTGGGAGTGACCATGAGTCTCTCTAATTGGAAGTAACCATGATTATCTTATGGTGGGAGTAACCTTGACTCTCTTAAGGTAGGATTGACCATGAGTCTCTCTAAGTGGAAGTAACCATAACTATCTTATGGTGGGAGTAACTATGACTCTATTATGGCAGGAGTAACAATGACTTTCTGAAGCTGGGAGTAACCATGACTCTCTTAAAGCGGGAGTAACAATGACTCTCTAGCTGGGAGTAACCATGACTCTCTTAAGGTGGGAGTGACCATGAGTCTCTCTAATTGGAAGTAACCATGATTATCTTATGGTGGGAGTAACCTTGACTCTCTTAAGGTAGGATTGACCATGAGTCTGTCTTAGTGGAAGTAATCATAACTAGCTTATGATGGGAGTAACTATGACTCTCTTATGGCAGGAGTAACAATGACTCTCTTAAGCTGGGAGTAACCATGACTCTCTTAAAGTGGGAGTAACAGTGACTCTCAAGCTGGGAGTAACCATGACTCTCTTAAGGTAGGATTGACCATGAGTCTCTCTAAGTGGAAGTAACAATAACTATCTTATGGTGGGAGTAACTATGACTCTATTATGGCAGGAGTAACAATGACTTTCTGAAGCTGGGAGTAACCATGACTGTCTTAAAGTGGGAGTAACAATGACTCTCTAGCTGAGAGTAACCATGACTCTCTTAAGGTGGGAGTGACCATGAGTCTGTCTAAGTGGAAGTAATCATAACTAGCTTATGATGGGAGTAACTATGACTCTCTTATGGCTGGAGTAACAATGACTCTCTTAAGCTGGGAGTAACCATGACTCTCTTAAAGTGGGAGTAACAATGACTCTCAAGCTGGGAGTAACCATGACTCTCTTAAGGTGGGAGTTACCATGAGTATCTCTAATTGGAAGTAACCATGATTATCTTATGATGGGAGTAACTATGACTCTATTATGGCAGGAGTAACAATGACTTTCTGAAGCTGGGAGTAACAATGACTCTCTAGCTGAGAGTAACCATGACTCTCTTAAGATGGGAGTGACCATGAGTCTCTCTAAGTGGAAGTAACAATAACTATCTTATGGTGGGAGTAACTATGACTCTATTATGGCAGGAGTAACAATTACTTTCTGAAGCTGGGAGTAACCATGACTCTCTTAAAGTGGGAGTAACAATGACTCTCTAGCTGGGAGTAACCATGACTCTCTTAAGGTGGGAGTGACCATGAGTCTCTCTAATTTGAAGTAACCATGATTATCTTATGGTGGGAGTAACCTTGACTCTCTTAAGGTAGGATTGACCATGAGTCTGTCTAAGTGGAAGTAATCATAAAGTGGAAGTAACCATAACTATCTTATGGTGGGAGTAACCATGACTCTCTTAAGGTAGGATTGACCATGAGTCTCTCTAATTGGAAGTAACCATGATTATCTTATGGTGGGAGTAACCTTGACTCTCTTAAGGTAGGATTGACCATGAGTCTCTCTAAGTGGAAGTAAAAATAACTATCTTATGGTGGGAGTAACTATGACTCTCTTATGGCAGGAGTAACAGTGACTCTCTTAAGCTGGGAGTAACCATGACTCTCTTAAAGTGGGAGTAACAATGACTCTCTAGCTGGGAGTAACCATGACTCTCTTAAGGTGGGAGTGACCATGAGTCTCTCTAATTGGAAGTAACCATGATTATCTTATGGTGGGAGTAACCTTGACTCTCTTAAGGTAGGATTGACCATGAGTCTGTCTAAGTGGAAGTAATCATAACTAGCTTATGATGGGAGTAACTATGACTCTCTTATGGCAGGAGTAACAATGACTCTCTTAAGCTGGGAGTAACCATGACTCTCTTAAAGTGGGAGTAACAGTGACTCTCAAGCTGGGAGTAACCATGACTCTCTTAAGGTAGGATTGACCATGAGTCTCTCTAAGAGGAAGTAACAATAACTATCTTATGGTGGGAGTAACTATGACTCTATTATGGCAGGAGTAACAATGACTTTCTGAAGCTGGGAGTAACCATGACTGTCTTAAAGTGGGAGTAACAATGACTCTCTAGCTGAGAGTAACCATGACTCTCTTAAGGTGGGAGTGACCATGAGTCTCTCTAATTGGAAGTAACCATGATTATCTTATGGTGGGAGTAACCTTGACTCTCTTAAGGTAGGATTGACCATGAGTCTGTCTAAGTGGAAGTAATCATAACTAGCTTATGATGGGAGTAACTATGACTCTCTTAGGGCAGGAGTAACAATGACTCTCTTAAGCTGGGAGTAACCATGACTCTCCTAAAGTGGGAGTAACAATGACTCTCAAGCTGGGAGTAACCATGACTCTCTTAAGGTGGGAGTGACCATGAGTCTCTCTAATTGGAAGTAACCATGATTATCTTATGGTGGGAGTAACCTTGACTCTCTTAAGGTAGGATTGACCATGAGTCTGTCTAAGTGGAAGTAATCATAACTAGCTTATGATGGGAGTAACTATGACTCTCTTATGGCAGGAGTAACAATGACTCTCTTAAGCTGGGAGTAACCATGACTCTCTTAAAGTGGGAGTAACAGTGACTCTCAAGCTGGGAGTAACCATGACTCTCTTAAGGTGGGAGTTACCATGAGTATCTCTAATTGGAAGTAACCATGATTATCTTATGATGGGAGTAACTATGACTCTATTATGGCAGGAGTAACAATGACTTTCTGAAGCTGGGAGTAACAATGACTCTCTAGCTGAGAGTAACCATGACTCTCTTAAGATGGGAGTGACCATGAGTCTCTCTAAGTGGAAGTAACAATAACTATCTTATGGTGGGAGTAACTATGACTCTATTATGGCAGGAGTAACAATTACTTTCTGAAGCTGGGAGTAACCATGACTCTCTTAAAGTGGGAGTAACAATGACTCTCTAGCTGGGAGTAACCATGACTCTCTTAAGGTGGGAGTGACCATGAGTCTCTCTAATTTGAAGTAACCATGATTATCTTATGGTGGGAGTAACCTTGACTCTCTTAAGGTAGGATTGACCATGAGTCTGTCTAAGTGGAAGTAATCATAAAGTGGAAGTAACCATAACTATCTTATGGTGGGAGTAACCATGACTCTCTTAAGGTAGGATTGACCATGAGTCTCTCTAATTGGAAGTAACCATGATTATCTTATGGTGGGAGTAACCTTGACTCTCTTAAGGTAGGATTGACCATGAGTCTCTCTAAGTGGAAGTAAAAATAACTATCTTATGGTGGGAGTAACTATGACTCTCTTATGGCAGGAGTAACAATGACTCTCTTAAGCTGGGAGTAACCATGACTCTCTTAAAGTGGGAGTAACAATGACTCTCTAGCTGGGAGTAACCATGACTCTCTTAAGGTGGGAGTGACCATGAGTCTCTCTAATTGGAAGTAACCATGATTATCTTATGGTGGGAGTAACCTTGACTCTCTTAAGGTAGGATTGACCATGAGTCTGTCTAAGTGGAAGTAATCATAACTAGCTTATGATGGGAGTAACTATGACTCTCTTATGGCAGGAGTAACAATGACTCTCTTAAGCTGGGAGTAACCATGACTCTCTTAAAGTGGGAGTAACAATGACTCTCTAGCTGAGAGTAACCATGACTCTCTTAAGGTGGGAGTGACCATGAGTCTCTCTAAGTGGAAGTAACAATAACTATCTTATGGTGGGAGTAACTATGACTCTATTACGGCAGGAGTAACAATGACTTTCTGAAGCTGGGAGTAACCATGACTCTCTTAAAGTGGGAGTAACAATGACTCTCTAGCTGGGAGTAACCATGACTCTCTTAAGGTGGGAGTGACCATGAGTCTCTCTAATTGGAAGTAACCATGATTATCTTATGGTGGGAGTAACCTTGACTCTCTTAAGGTAGGATTGACCATGAGTCTCTCTAAGTGGAAGTAACCATAACTATCTTATGGTGGGAGTAACTATGACTCTATTATGGCAGGAGTAACAATGACTTTCTGAAGCTGGGAGTAACCATGACTCTCTTAAAGCGGGAGTAACAATGACTCTCTAGCTGGGAGTAACCATGACTCTCTTAAGGTGGGAGTGACCATGAGTCTCTCTAATTGGAAGTAACCATGATTATCTTATGGTGGGAGTAACCTTGACTCTCTTAAGGTAGGATTGACCATGAGTCTGTCTTAGTGGAAGTAATCATAACTAGCTTATGATGGGAGTAACTATGACTCTCTTATGGCAGGAGTAACAATGGCTCTCTTAAGCTGGGAGTAACCATGACTCTCTTAAAGTGGGAGTAACAGTGACTCTCAAGCTGGGAGTAACCATGACTCTCTTAAGGTAGGATTGACCATGAGTCTCTCTAAGTGGAAGTAACAATAACTATCTTATGGTGGGAGTAACTATGACTCTATTATGGCAGGAGTAACAATGACTTTCTGAAGCTGGGAGTAACCATGACTGTCTTAAAGTGGGAGTAACAATGACTCTCTAGCTGAGAGTAACCATGACTCTCTTAAGGTGGGAGTGACCATGAGTCTGTCTAAGTGGAAGTAATCATAACTAGCTTATGATGGGAGTAACTATGACTCTCTTATGGCTGGAGTAACAATGACTCTCTTAAGCTGGGAGTAACCATGACTCTCTTAAAGTGGGAGTAACAATGACTCTCAAGCTGGGAGTAACCATGACTCTCTTAAGGTGGGAGTTACCATGAGTATCTCTAATTGGAAGTAACCATGATTATCTTATGATGGGAGTAACTATGACTCTATTATGGCAGGAGTAACAATGACTTTCTGAAGCTGGGAGTAACAATGACTCTCTAGCTGAGAGTAACCATGACTCTCTTAAGATGGGAGTGACCATGAGTCTCTCTAAGTGGAAGTAACAATAACTATCTTATGGTGGGAGTAACTATGACTCTATTATGGCAGGAGTAACAATTACTTTCTGAAGCTGGGAGTAACCATGACTCTCTTAAAGTGGGAGTAACAATGACTCTCTAGCTGGGAGTAACCATGACTCTCTTAAGGTGGGAGTGACCATGAGTCTCTCTAATTTGAAGTAACCATGATTATCTTATGGTGGGAGTAACCTTGACTCTCTTAAGGTAGGATTGACCATGAGTCTGTCTTAGTGGAAGTAATCATAACTAGCTTATGATGGGAGTAACTATGACTCTCTTATGGCAGGAGTAACAATGACTCTCTTAAGCTGGGAGTAACCATGACTCTCTTAAAGTGGGAGTAACAGTGACTCTCAAGCTGGGAGTAACCATGACTCTCTTAAGGTAGGATTGACCATGAGTCTCTCTAAGTGGAAGTAACAATAACTATCTTATGGTGGGAGTAACTATGACTCTCTTATGGCAGGAGTAACAGTGACTCTCTTAAGCTGGGAGTAACCATGACTCTCTTAAAGTGGGAGTAACAATGACTCTCTAGCTGGGAGTAACCATGACTCTCTTAAGGTGGGAGTGACCATGAGTCTCTCTAATTGGAAGTAACCATGATTATCTTATGGTGGGAGTAACCTTGACTCTCTTAAGGTAGGATTGACCATGAGTCTGTCTAAGTGGAAGTAATCATAACTAGCTTATGATGGGAGTAACTATGACTCTCTTATGGCAGGAGTAACAATGACTCTCTTAAGCTGGGAGTAACCATGACTCTCTTAAAGTGGGAGTAACAGTGACTCTCAAGCTGGGAGTAACCATGACTCTCTTAAGGTAGGATTGACCATGAGTCTCTCTAAGAGGAAGTAACAATAACTATCTTATGGTGGGAGTAACTATGACTCTATTATGGCAGGAGTAACAATGACTTTCTGAAGCTGGGAGTAACCATGACTGTCTTAAAGTGGGAGTAACAATGACTCTCTAGCTGAGAGTAACCATGACTCTCTTAAGGTGGGAGTGACCATGAGTCTCTCTAATTGGAAGTAACCATGATTATCTTATGGTGGGAGTAACCTTGACTCTCTTAAGGTAGGATTGACCATGAGTCTGTCTAAGTGGAAGTAATCATAACTAGCTTATGATGGGAGTAACTATGACTCTCTTAGGGCAGGAGTAACAATGACTCTCTTAAGCTGGGAGTAACCATGACTCTCCTAAAGTGGGAGTAACAATGACTCTCAAGCTGGGAGTAACCATGACTCTCTTAAGGTGGGAGTGACCATGAGTCTCTCTAATTGGAAGTAACCATGATTATCTTATGGTGGGAGTAACCTTGACTCTCTTAAGGTAGGATTGACCATGAGTCTGTCTAAGTGGAAGTAATCATAACTAGCTTATGATGGGAGTAACTATGACTCTCTTATGGCAGGAGTAACAATGACTCTCTTAAGCTGGGAGTAACCATGACTCTCTTAAAGTGGGAGTAACAATGACTCTCTAGCTGGGAGTAACCATGACTCTCTTAGGGTGGGAGTGACCATGAGTCTCTCTAATTGGAAGTAACCATGATTATCTTATGGTGGGAGTAACCTTGACTCTCTTAAGGTAGGATTGACCATGAGTCTCTCTAATTGGAAGTAACCATGATTATCTTATGGTGGGAGTAACCATGACTCTCTTAAGGTGGGAGTGACCATGAGTCTCTCTAATTGGAAGTAACAATGATTATCTTATGGTGGAAGTAACCTTGACTCTCTTAAGGTAGGATTGACCATGAGTCTGTCTAAGTGGAAGTAATCATAACTAGCTTATGATGGGAGTAACTATGACTCTATTATGGCAGGAGTAACAATGACTTTCTGAAGCTGGGAGTAACCATGACTCTCTTAAAGTGGGAGTAACAATGACTCTCTAGCTGGGAGTAACCATGACTCTCTTAAGGTGGGAGTGACCATGAGTCTCTCTAATTGGAAGTAACCATGATTATCTTATGGTGGGAGTAACCTTGACTCTCTTAAGGTAGGATTGACCATGAGTCTGTCTAAGTGGAAGTAATCATAACTAGCTTATGATGGGAGTAACTATGACTCTCTTATGGCAGGAGTAACAATGACTCTCTTAAGCTGGGAGTAACCATGACTCTCTTAAAGTGGGAGTAACAGTGACTCTCAAGCTGGGAGTAACCATGACTGTCTTAAAGTGGGAGTAACAATGACTCTCTAGCTGGGAGTAACCATGACTCTCTTAAGGTGGGAGTGACCATGAGTCTCTCTAATTGGAAGTAACCATGATTATCTTATGGTGGGAGTAACCTTGACTCTCTTAAGGTAGGATTGACCATGAGTCTGTCTAAGTGGAAGTAATCATAACTAGCTTATGATGGGAGTAACTATGACTCTCTTATGGCAGGAGTAACAATGGCTCTCTTAAGCTGGGAGTAACCATGACTCTCTTAAAGTGGGAGTAACAATGACTCTCAAGCTGGGAGTAACCATGACTCTCTTAAGGTGGGAGTGACCATGAGTCTCTCTAATTGGAAGTAACCATAACTATCTTATGGTGGGAGTAACCATGACTCTCTTAAGGTAGGATTGACCATGAGTCTCTCTAATTGGAAGTAACCATGATTATCTTATGGTGGGAGTAACCTTGACTCTCTTAAGGTAGGATTGACCATGAGTCTGTCTAAGTGGAAGTAATCATAACTAGCTTATGATGGGAGTAACTATGACTCTCTTATGGCAGGAGTAACAATGACTCTCTTAAGCTGGGAGTAACCATGACTCTCTGAAAGTGGGAGTAACAGTGACTCTCAAGCTGGGAGTAACCATGACTCTCTTAAGGTGGGAGTGACCACGAGTCTCTCTAATTGGAAGTAACCATGATTATCTTATGGTGGGAGTAACCTTGACTCTCTTAAGGTAGGATTGACCATGAGTCTGTCTAAGTGGAAGTAATCATAACTAGCTTATGATGGGAGTAACTATGACTCTATTATGGCAGGAGTAACAATGACTTTCTGAAGCTGGGAGTAACCATGACTCTCTTAAAGTGGGAGTAACAATGACTCTCTAGCTGGGAGTAACCATGACTCTCTTAAGGTGGGAGTGACCATGAGTCTCTCTAATTGGAAGTAACCATGATTATCTTATGGTGGGAGTAACCTTGACTCTCTTAAGGTAGGATTGACCATGAGTCTCTCTAAGTGGAAGTAACCATAACTATCTTATGGTGGGAGTAACTATGACTCTATTATGGCAGGAGTAACAATGACTTTCTGAAGCTGGGAGTAACCATGACTCTCTTAAAGCGGGAGTAACAATGACTCTCTAGCTGGGAGTAACCATGACTCTCTTAAGGTGGGAGTGACCATGAGTCTCTCTAATTGGAAGTAACCATGATTATCTTATGGTGGGAGTAACCTTGACTCTCTTAAGGTAGGATTGACCATGAGTCTGTCTTAGTGGAAGTAATCATAACTAGCTTATGATGGGAGTAACTATGACTCTCTTATGGCAGGAGTAACATTGACTCTCTTAAGCTGGGAGTAACCATGACTCTCTTAAAGTGGGAGTAACAGTGACTCTCAAGCTGGGAGTAACCATGACTCTCTTAAGGTAGGATTGACCATGAGTCTCTCTAAGTGGAAGTAACAATAACTATCTTATGGTGGGAGTAACTATGACTCTATTATGGCAGGAGTAACAATGACTTTCTGAAGCTGGGAGTAACCATGACTGTCTTAAAGTGGGAGTAACAATGACTCTCTAGCTGAGAGTAACCATGACTCTCTTAAGGTGGGAGTGACCATGAGTCTGTCTAAGTGGAAGTAATCATAACTAGCTTATGATGGGAGTAACTATGACTCTCTTATGGCTGGAGTAACAATGACTCTCTTAAGCTGGGAGTAACCATGACTCTCTTAAAGTGGGAGTAACAATGACTCTCAAGCTGGGAGTAACCATGACTCTCTTAAGGTGGGAGTGACAATGAGTCTCTCTAATTGGAAGTAACCATGATTATCTTATGGTGGGAGTAACCTTGACTCTCTTAAGGTAGGATTGACCATGAGTCTGTCTAAGTGGAAGTAATCATAACTAGCTTATGATGGGAGTAACTATGACTCTATTATGGCAGGAGTAACAATGACTTTCTGAAGCTAGGAGTAACCATGACTCTCTTAAAGTGGGAGTAACAATGACTCTCTAGCTGAGAGTAACCATGACTCTCTTAAGGTGGGAGTGACCATGAGTCTCTCTAATTGGAAGTAACCATGATTATCTTATGGTGGGATTAACCTTGACTCTCTTAAGGTAGGATTGACCATGAGTCTGTCTAAGTGGAAGTAATCATAACTAGCTTATGATGGGAGTAACTATGACTCTCTTATGGCAGGAGTAACAATGACTCTCTTAAGCTGGGAGTAACCATGACTCTCTTAAAGTGGGAGTAACAGTGACTCTCAAGCTGGGAGTAACCATGACTCTCTTAAGGTGGGAGTTACCATGAGTATCTCTATTTGGAAGTAACCATGATTATCTTATGATGGGAGTAACTATGACTCTATTATGGCAGGAGTAACAATGACTTTCTGAAGCTGGGAGTAACAATGACTCTCTAGCTGAGAGTAACCATGACTCTCTTAAGATGGGAGTGACCATGAGTCTCTCTAAGTGGAAGTAACAATAACTATCTTATGGTGGGAGTAACTATGACTCTATTATGGCAGGAGTAACAATTACTTTCTGAAGCTGGGAGTAACCATGACTCTCTTAAAGTGGGAGTAACAATGACTCTCTAGCTGGGAGTAACCATGACTCTCTTAAGGTGGGAGTGACCATGAGTCTCTCTAATTTGAAGTAACCATGATTATCTTATGGTGGGAGTAACCTTGACTCTCTTAAGGTAGGATTGACCATGAGTCTGTCTAAGTGGAAGTAATCATAAAGTGGAAGTAACCATAACTATCTTATGGTGGGAGTAACCATGACTCTCTTAAGGTAGGATTGACCATGAGTCTCTCTAATTGGAAGTAACCATGATTATCTTATGGTGGGAGTAACCTTGACTCTCTTAAGGTAGGATTGACCATGAGTCTCTCTAAGTGGAAGTAAAAATAACTATCTTATGGTGGGAGTAACTATGACTCTCTTATGGCAGGAGTAACAATGACTCTCTTAAGCTGGGAGTAACCATGACTCTCTTAAAGTGGGAGTAACAATGACTCTCTAGCTGGGAGTAACCATGACTCTCTTAAGGTGGGAGTGACCATGAGTCTCTCTAATTGGAAGTAACCATGATTATCTTATGGTGGGAGTAACCTTGACTCTCTTAAGGTAGGATTGACCATGAGTCTGTCTAAGTGGAAGTAATCATAACTAGCTTATGATGGGAGTAACTATGACTCTCTTATGGCAGGAGTAACAATGACTCTCTTAAGCTGGGAGTAACCATGACTCTCTTAAAGTGGGAGTAACAGTGACTCTCAAGCTGGGAGTAACCATGACTCTCTTAAGGTAGGATTGACCATGAGTCTCTCTAAGAGGAAGTAACAATAACTATCTTATGGTGGGAGTAACTATGACTCTATTATGGCAGGAGTAACAATGACTTTCTGAAGCTGGGAGTAACCATGACTGTCTTAAAGTGGGAGTAACAATGACTCTCTAGCTGAGAGTAACCATGACTCTCTTAAGGTGGGAGTGACCATGAGTCTCTCTAATTGGAAGTAACCATGATTATCTTATGGTGGGAGTAACCTTGACTCTCTTAAGGTAGGATTGACCATGAGTCTGTCTAAGTGGAAGTAATCATAACTAGCTTATGATGGGAGTAACTATGACTCTCTTAGGGCAGGAGTAACAATGACTCTCTTAAGCTGGGAGTAACCATGACTCTCCTTAAGTGGGAGTAACAATGACTCTCAAGCTGGGAGTAACCATGACTCTCTTAAGGTGGGAGTGACCATGAGTCTCTCTAATTGGAAGTAACCATGATTATCTTATGGTGGGAGTAACCTTGACTCTCTTAAGGTAGGATTGACCATGAGTCTGTCTAAGTGGAAGTAATCATAACTAGCTTATGATGGGAGTAACTATGACTCTCTTATGGCAGGAGTAACAATGACTCTCTTAAGCTGGGAGTAACCATGACTCTCTTAAAGTGGGAGTAACAATGACTCTCTAGCTGGGAGTAACCATGACTCTCTTAGGGTGGGAGTGACCATGAGTCTCTCTAATTGGAAGTAACCATGATTATCTTATGGTGGGAGTAACCTTGACTCTCTTAAGGTAGGATTGACCATGAGTCTCTCTAATTGGAAGTAACCATGATTATCTTATGGTGGGAGTAACCATGACTCTCTTAAGGTGGGAGTGACCATGAGTCTCTCTAATTGGAAGTAACAATGATTATCTTATGGTGGAAGTAACCTTGACTCTCTTAAGGTAGGATTGACCATGAGTCTGTCTAAGTGGAAGTAATCATAACTAGCTTATGATGGGAGTAACTATGACTCTCTTATGGCAGGAGTAACAATGACTCTCTTAAGCTGGGAGTAACCATGACTCTCTTAAAGTGGGAGTAACAATGACTCTCAAGCTGGGAGTAACCATGACTCTCTTAAGGTGGGAGTGACCATGAGTCTCTCTAATTGGAAGTAACCATAACTATCTTATGGTGGGAGTAACCATGACTCTCTTAAGGTAGGATTGACCATGAGTCTCTCTAATTGGAAGTAACCATGATTATCTTATGGTGGGAGTAACCTTGACTCTCTTAAGGTAGGATTGACCATGAGTCTGTCTAAGTGGAAGTAATCATAACTAGCTTATGATGGGAGTAACTATGACTCTCTTATGGCAGGAGTAACAATGACTCTCTTAAGCTGGGAGTAACCATGACTCTCTTAAAGTGGGAGTAACAGTGACTCTCAAGCTGGGAGTAACCATGACTCTCTTAAGGTGGGAGTGACCACGAGTCTCTCTAATTGGAAGTAACCATGATTATCTTATGGTGGGAGTAACCTTGACTCTCTTAAGGTAGGATTGACCATGAGTCTGTCTAAGTGGAAGTAATCATAACTAGCTTATGATGGGAGTAACTATGACTCTATTATGGCAGGAGTAACAATGACTTTCTGAAGCTGGGAGTAACCATGACTCTCTTAAAGTGGGAGTAACAATGACTCTCTAGCTGGGAGTAACCATGACTCTCTTAAGGTGGGAGTGACCATGAGTCTCTCTAATTGGAAGTAACCATGATTATCTTATGGTGGGAGTAACCTTGACTCTCTTAAGGTAGGATTGACCATGAGTCTCTCTAAGTGGAAGTAACCATAACTATCTTATGGTGGGAGTAACTATGACTCTCTTATGGCAGGAGTAACAATGGCTCTCTTAAGCTGGGAGTAACCATGACTCTCTTAAAGTGGGAGTAACAGTGACTCTCAAGCTGGGAGTAACCATGACTCTCTTAAGGTAGGATTGACCATGAGTCTCTCTAAGTGGAAGTAACAATAACTATCTTATGGTGGGAGTAACTATGACTCTATTATGGCAGGAGTAACAATGACTTTCTGAAGCTGGGAGTAACCATGACTGTCTTAAAGTGGGAGTAACAATGACTCTCTAGCTGAGAGTAACCATGACTCTCTTAAGGTGGGAGTGACCAGGAGTCTGTCTAAGTGGAAGTAATCATAACTAGCTTATGATGGGAGTAACTATGACTCTCTTATGGCTGGAGTAACAATGACTCTCTTAAGCTGGGAGTAACCATGACTCTCTTAAAGTGGGAGTAACAATGACTCTCAAGCTGGGAGTAACCATGACTCTCTTAAGGTGGGAGTTACCATGAGTATCTCTAATTGGAAGTAACCATGATTATCTTATGATGGGAGTAACTATGACTCTATTATGGCAGGAGTAACAATGACTTTCTGAAGCTGGGAGTAACAATGACTCTCTAGCTGAGAGTAACCATGACTCTCTTAAGATGGGAGTGACCATGAGTCTCTCTAAGTGGAAGTAACAATAACTATCTTATGGTGGGAGTAACTATGACTCTATTATGGCAGGAGTAACAATTACTTTCTGAAGCTGGGAGTAACCATGACTCTCTTAAAGTGGGAGTAACAATGACTCTCTAGCTGGGAGTAACCATGACTCTCTTAAGGTGGGAGTGACCATGAGTCTCTCTAATTTGAAGTAACCATGATTATCTTATGGTGGGAGTAACCTTGACTCTCTTAAGGTAGGATTGACCATGAGTCTGTCTTAGTGGAAGTAATCATAACTAGCTTATGATGGGAGTAACTATGACTCTCTTATGGCAGGAGTAACAATGACTCTCTTAAGCTGGGAGTAACCATGACTCTCTTAAAGTGGGAGTAACAGTGACTCTCAAGCTGGGAGTAACCATGACTCTCTTAAGGTAGGATTGACCATGAGTCTCTCTAAGTGGAAGTAACAATAACTATCTTATGGTGGGAGTAACTATGACTCTCTTATGGCAGGAGTAACAGTGACTCTCTTAAGCTGGGAGTAACCATGACTCTCTTAAAGTGGGAGTAACAATGACTCTCTAGCTGGGAGTAACCATGACTCTCTTAAGGTGGGAGTGACCATGAGTCTCTCTAATTGGAAGTAACCATGATTATCTTATGGTGGGAGTAACCTTGACTCTCTTAAGGTAGGATTGACCATGAGTCTGTCTAAGTGGAAGTAATCATAACTAGCTTATGATGGGAGTAACTATGACTCTCTTATGGCAGGAGTAACAATGACTCTCTTAAGCTGGGAGTAACCATGACTCTCTTAAAGTGGGAGTAACAGTGACTCTCAAGCTGGGAGTAACCATGACTCTCTTAAGGTAGGATTGACCATGAGTCTCTCTAAGAGGAAGTAACAATAACTATCTTATGGTGGGAGTAACTATGACTCTATTATGGCAGGAGTAACAATGACTTTCTGAAGCTGGGAGTAACCATGACTCTCTTAAAGTGGGAGTAACAATGACTCTCTAGCTGGGAGTAACCATGACTCTCTTAAGGTGGGAGTGACCATGAGTCTCTCTAATTGGAAGTAACCATGATTATCTTATGGTGGGAGTAACCTTGACTCTCTTAAGGTAGGATTGACCATGAGTCTGTCTAAGTGGAAGTAATCATAACTAGCTTATGATGGGAGTAACTATGACTCTCTTATGGCAGGAGTAACAATGACTCTCTTAAGCTGGGAGTAACCATGACTCTCTTAAAGTGGGAGTAACAGTGACTCTCAAGCTGGGAGTAACCATGACTGTCTTAAAGTGGGAGTAACAATGACTCTCTAGCTGGGAGTAACCATGACTCTCTTAAGGTGGGAGTGACCATGAGTCTCTCTAATTGGAAGTAACCATGATTATCTTATGGTGGGAGTAACCTTGACTCTCTTAAGGTAGGATTGACCATGAGTCTGTCTAAGTGGAAGTAATCATAACTAGCTTATGATGGGAGTAACTATGACTCTCTTATGGCAGGAGTAACAATGGCTCTCTTAAGCTGGGAGTAACCATGACTCTCTTAAAGTGGGAGTAACAATGACTCTCAAGCTGGGAGTAACCATGACTCTCTTAAGGTGGGAGTGACCATGAGTCTCTCTAATTGGAAGTAACCATAACTATCTTATGGTGGGAGTAACCATGACTCTCTTAAGGTAGGATTGACCATGAGTCTCTCTAATTGGAAGTAACCATGATTATCTTATGGTGGGAGTAACCTTGACTCTCTTAAGGTAGGATTGACCATGAGTCTGTCTAAGTGGAAGTAATCATAACTAGCTTATGATGGGAGTAACTATGACTCTCTTATGGCAGGAGTAACAATGACTCTCTTAAGCTGGGAGTAACCATGACTCTCTGAAAGTGGGAGTAACAGTGACTCTCAAGCTGGGAGTAACCATGACTCTCTTAAGGTGGGAGTGACCACGAGTCTCTCTAATTGGAAGTAACCATGATTATCTTATGGTGGGAGTAACCTTGACTCTCTTAAGGTAGGATTGACCATGAGTCTGTCTAAGTGGAAGTAATCATAACTAGCTTATGATGGGAGTAACTATGACTCTATTATGGCAGGAGTAACAATGACTTTCTGAAGCTGGGAGTAACCATGACTCTCTTAAAGTGGGAGTAACAATGACTCTCTAGCTGGGAGTAACCATGACTCTCTTAAGGTGGGAGTGACCATGAGTCTCTCTAATTGGAAGTAACCATGATTATCTTATGGTGGGAGTAACCTTGACTCTCTTAAGGTAGGATTGACCATGAGTCTCTCTAAGTGGAAGTAACCATAACTATCTTATGGTGGGAGTAACTATGACTCTATTATGGCAGGAGTAACAATGACTTTCTGAAGCTGGGAGTAACCATGACTCTCTTAAAGCGGGAGTAACAATGACTCTCTAGCTGGGAGTAACCATGACTCTCTTAAGGTGGGAGTGACCATGAGTCTCTCTAATTGGAAGTAACCATGATTATCTTATGGTGGGAGTAACCTTGACTCTCTTAAGGTAGGATTGACCATGAGTCTGTCTTAGTGGAAGTAATCATAACTAGCTTATGATGGGAGTAACTATGACTCTCTTATGGCAGGAGTAACATTGACTCTCTTAAGCTGGGAGTAACCATGACTCTCTTAAAGTGGGAGTAACAGTGACTCTCAAGCTGGGAGTAACCATGACTCTCTTAAGGTAGGATTGACCATGAGTCTCTCTAAGTGGAAGTAACAATAACTATCTTATGGTGGGAGTAACTATGACTCTATTATGGCAGGAGTAACAATGACTTTCTGAAGCTGGGAGTAACCATGACTGTCTTAAAGTGGGAGTAACAATGACTCTCTAGCTGAGAGTAACCATGACTCTCTTAAGGTGGGAGTGACCATGAGTCTGTCTAAGTGGAAGTAATCATAACTAGCTTATGATGGGAGTAACTATGACTCTCTTATGGCTGGAGTAACAATGACTCTCTTAAGCTGGGAGTAACCATGACTCTCTTAAAGTGGGAGTAACAATGACTCTCAAGCTGGGAGTAACCATGACTCTCTTAAGGTGGGAGTGACAATGAGTCTCTCTAATTGGAAGTAACCATGATTATCTTATGGTGGGAGTAACCTTGACTCTCTTAAGGTAGGATTGACCATGAGTCTGTCTAAGTGGAAGTAATCATAACTAGCTTATGATGGGAGTAACTATGACTCTATTATGGCAGGAGTAACAATGACTTTCTGAAGCTAGGAGTAACCATGACTCTCTTAAAGTGGGAGTAACAATGACTCTCTAGCTGAGAGTAACCATGACTCTCTTAAGGTGGGAGTGACCATGAGTCTCTCTAATTGGAAGTAACCATGATTATCTTATGGTGGGATTAACCTTGACTCTCTTAAGGTAGGATTGACCATGAGTCTGTCTAAGTGGAAGTAATCATAACTAGCTTATGATGGGAGTAACTATGACTCTCTTATGGCAGGAGTAACAATGACTCTCTTAAGCTGGGAGTAACCATGACTCTCTTAAAGTGGGAGTAACAGTGACTCTCAAGCTGGGAGTAACCATGACTCTCTTAAGGTGGGAGTTACCATGAGTATCTCTATTTGGAAGTAACCATGATTATCTTATGATGGGAGTAACTATGACTCTATTATGGCAGGAGTAACAATGACTTTCTGAAGCTGGGAGTAACAATGACTCTCTAGCTGAGAGTAACCATGACTCTCTTAAGATGGGAGTGACCATGAGTCTCTCTAAGTGGAAGTAACAATAACTATCTTATGGTGGGAGTAACTATGACTCTATTATGGCAGGAGTAACAATTACTTTCTGAAGCTGGGAGTAACCATGACTCTCTTAAAGTGGGAGTAACAATGACTCTCTAGCTGGGAGTAACCATGACTCTCTTAAGGTGGGAGTGACCATGAGTCTCTCTAATTTGAAGTAACCATGATTATCTTATGGTGGGAGTAACCTTGACTCTCTTAAGGTAGGATTGACCATGAGTCTGTCTAAGTGGAAGTAATCATAAAGTGGAAGTAACCATAACTATCTTATGGTGGGAGTAACCATGACTCTCTTAAGGTAGGATTGACCATGAGTCTCTCTAATTGGAAGTAACCATGATTATCTTATGGTGGGAGTAACCTTGACTCTCTTAAGGTAGGATTGACCATGAGTCTCTCTAAGTGGAAGTAAAAATAACTATCTTATGGTGGGAGTAACTATGACTCTCTTATGGCAGGAGTAACAATGACTCTCTTAAGCTGGGAGTAACCATGACTCTCTTAAAGTGGGAGTAACAATGACTCTCTAGCTGGGAGTAACCATGACTCTCTTAAGGTGGGAGTGACCATGAGTCTCTCTAATTGGAAGTAACCATGATTATCTTATGGTGGGAGTAACCTTGACTCTCTTAAGGTAGGATTGACCATGAGTCTGTCTAAGTGGAAGTAATCATAACTAGCTTATGATGGGAGTAACTATGACTCTCTTATGGCAGGAGTAACAATGACTCTCTTAAGCTGGGAGTAACCATGACTCTCTTAAAGTGGGAGTAACAGTGACTCTCAAGCTGGGAGTAACCATGACTCTCTTAAGGTAGGATTGACCATGAGTCTCTCTAAGAGGAAGTAACAATAACTATCTTATGGTGGGAGTAACTATGACTCTATTATGGCAGGAGTAACAATGACTTTCTGAAGCTGGGAGTAACCATGACTGTCTTAAAGTGGGAGTAACAATGACTCTCTAGCTGAGAGTAACCATGACTCTCTTAAGGTGGGAGTGACCATGAGTCTCTCTAATTGGAAGTAACCATGATTATCTTATGGTGGGAGTAACCTTGACTCTCTTAAGGTAGGATTGACCATGAGTCTGTCTAAGTGGAAGTAATCATAACTAGCTTATGATGGGAGTAACTATGACTCTCTTAGGGCAGGAGTAACAATGACTCTCTTAAGCTGGGAGTAACCATGACTCTCCTTAAGTGGGAGTAACAATGACTCTCAAGCTGGGAGTAACCATGACTCTCTTAAGGTGGGAGTGACCATGAGTCTCTCTAATTGGAAGTAACCATGATTATCTTATGGTGGGAGTAACCTTGACTCTCTTAAGGTAGGATTGACCATGAGTCTGTCTAAGTGGAAGTAATCATAACTAGCTTATGATGGGAGTAACTATGACTCTCTTATGGCAGGAGTAACAATGACTCTCTTAAGCTGGGAGTAACCATGACTCTCTTAAAGTGGGAGTAACAATGACTCTCTAGCTGGGAGTAACCATGACTCTCTTAGGGTGGGAGTGACCATGAGTCTCTCTAATTGGAAGTAACCATGATTATCTTATGGTGGGAGTAACCTTGACTCTCTTAAGGTAGGATTGACCATGAGTCTCTCTAATTGGAAGTAACCATGATTATCTTATGGTGGGAGTAACCATGACTCTCTTAAGGTGGGAGTGACCATGAGTCTCTCTAATTGGAAGTAACAATGATTATCTTATGGTGGAAGTAACCTTGACTCTCTTAAGGTAGGATTGACCATGAGTCTGTCTAAGTGGAAGTAATCATAACTAGCTTATGATGGGAGTAACTATGACTCTCTTATGGCAGGAGTAACAATGACTCTCTTAAGCTGGGAGTAACCATGACTCTCTTAAAGTGGGAGTAACAATGACTCTCAAGCTGGGAGTAACCATGACTCTCTTAAGGTGGGAGTGACCATGAGTCTCTCTAATTGGAAGTAACCATAACTATCTTATGGTGGGAGTAACCATGACTCTCTTAAGGTAGGATTGACCATGAGTCTCTCTAATTGGAAGTAACCATGATTATCTTATGGTGGGAGTAACCTTGACTCTCTTAAGGTAGGATTGACCATGAGTCTGTCTAAGTGGAAGTAATCATAACTAGCTTATGATGGGAGTAACTATGACTCTCTTATGGCAGGAGTAACAATGACTCTCTTAAGCTGGGAGTAACCATGACTCTCTTAAAGTGGGAGTAACAGTGACTCTCAAGCTGGGAGTAACCATGACTCTCTTAAGGTGGGAGTGACCACGAGTCTCTCTAATTGGAAGTAACCATGATTATCTTATGGTGGGAGTAACCTTGACTCTCTTAAGGTAGGATTGACCATGAGTCTGTCTAAGTGGAAGTAATCATAACTAGCTTATGATGGGAGTAACTATGACTCTATTATGGCAGGAGTAACAATGACTTTCTGAAGCTGGGAGTAACCATGACTCTCTTAAAGTGGGAGTAACAATGACTCTCTAGCTGGGAGTAACCATGACTCTCTTAAGGTGGGAGTGACCATGAGTCTCTCTAATTGGAAGTAACCATGATTATCTTATGGTGGGAGTAACCTTGACTCTCTTAAGGTAGGATTGACCATGAGTCTCTCTAAGTGGAAGTAACCATAACTATCTTATGGTGGGAGTAACTATGACTCTCTTATGGCAGGAGTAACAATGGCTCTCTTAAGCTGGGAGTAACCATGACTCTCTTAAAGTGGGAGTAACAGTGACTCTCAAGCTGGGAGTAACCATGACTCTCTTAAGGTAGGATTGACCATGAGTCTCTCTAAGTGGAAGTAACAATAACTATCTTATGGTGGGAGTAACTATGACTCTATTATGGCAGGAGTAACAATGACTTTCTGAAGCTGGGAGTAACCATGACTGTCTTAAAGTGGGAGTAACAATGACTCTCTAGCTGAGAGTAACCATGACTCTCTTAAGGTGGGAGTGACCATGAGTCTGTCTAAGTGGAAGTAATCATAACTAGCTTATGATGGGAGTAACTATGACTCTCTTATGGCTGGAGTAACAATGACTCTCTTAAGCTGGGAGTAACCATGACTCTCTTAAAGTGGGAGTAACAATGACTCTCAAGCTGGGAGTAACCATGACTCTCTTAAGGTGGGAGTTACCATGAGTATCTCTAATTGGAAGTAACCATGATTATCTTATGATGGGAGTAACTATGACTCTATTATGGCAGGAGTAACAATGACTTTCTGAAGCTGGGAGTAACAATGACTCTCTAGCTGAGAGTAACCATGACTCTCTTAAGATGGGAGTGACCATGAGTCTCTCTAAGTGGAAGTAACAATAACTATCTTATGGTGGGAGTAACTATGACTCTATTATGGCAGGAGTAACAATTACTTTCTGAAGCTGGGAGTAACCATGACTCTCTTAAAGTGGGAGTAACAATGACTCTCTAGCTGGGAGTAACCATGACTCTCTTAAGGTGGGAGTGACCATGAGTCTCTCTAATTTGAAGTAACCATGATTATCTTATGGTGGGAGTAACCTTGACTCTCTTAAGGTAGGATTGACCATGAGTCTGTCTTAGTGGAAGTAATCATAACTAGCTTATGATGGGAGTAACTATGACTCTCTTATGGCAGGAGTAACAATGACTCTCTTAAGCTGGGAGTAACCATGACTCTCTTAAAGTGGGAGTAACAGTGACTCTCAAGCTGGGAGTAACCATGACTCTCTTAAGGTAGGATTGACCATGAGTCTCTCTAAGTGGAAGTAACAATAACTATCTTATGGTGGGAGTAACTATGACTCTCTTATGGCAGGAGTAACAGTGACTCTCTTAAGCTGGGAGTAACCATGACTCTCTTAAAGTGGGAGTAACAATGACTCTCTAGCTGGGAGTAACCATGACTCTCTTAAGGTGGGAGTGACCATGAGTCTCTCTAATTGGAAGTAACCATGATTATCTTATGGTGGGAGTAACCTTGACTCTCTTAAGGTAGGATTGACCATGAGTCTGTCTAAGTGGAAGTAATCATAACTAGCTTATGATGGGAGTAACTATGACTCTCTTATGGCAGGAGTAACAATGACTCTCTTAAGCTGGGAGTAACCATGACTCTCTTAAAGTGGGAGTAACAGTGACTCTCAAGCTGGGAGTAACCATGACTCTCTTAAGGTAGGATTGACCATGAGTCTCTCTAAGAGGAAGTAACAATAACTATCTTATGGTGGGAGTAACTATGACTCTATTATGGCAGGAGTAACAATGACTTTCTGAAGCTGGGAGTAACCATGACTGTCTTAAAGTGGGAGTAACAATGACTCTCTAGCTGAGAGTAACCATGACTCTCTTAAGGTGGGAGTGACCATGAGTCTCTCTAATTGGAAGTAACCATGATTATCTTATGGTGGGAGTAACCTTGACTCTCTTAAGGTAGGATTGACCATGAGTCTGTCTAAGTGGAAGTAATCATAACTAGCTTATGATGGGAGTAACTATGACTCTCTTAGGGCAGGAGTAACAATGACTCTCTTAAGCTGGGAGTAACCATGACTCTCCTAAAGTGGGAGTAACAATGACTCTCAAGCTGGGAGTAACCATGACTCTCTTAAGGTGGGAGTGACCATGAGTCTCTCTAATTGGAAGTAACCATGATTATCTTATGGTGGGAGTAACCTTGACTCTCTTAAGGTAGGATTGACCATGAGTCTGTCTAAGTGGAAGTAATCATAACTAGCTTATGATGGGAGTAACTATGACTCTCTTATGGCAGGAGTAACAATGACTCTCTTAAGCTGGGAGTAACCATGACTCTCTTAAAGTGGGAGTAACAATGACTCTCTAGCTGGGAGTAACCATGACTCTCTTAGGGTGGGAGTGACCATGAGTCTCTCTAATTGGAAGTAACCATGATTATCTTATGGTGGGAGTAACCTTGACTCTCTTAAGGTAGGATTGACCATGAGTCTCTCTAATTGGAAGTAACCATGATTATCTTATGGTGGGAGTAACCATGACTCTCTTAAGGTGGGAGTGACCATGAGTCTCTCTAATTGGAAGTAACAATGATTATCTTATGGTGGAAGTAACCTTGACTCTCTTAAGGTAGGATTGACCATGAGTCTGTCTAAGTGGAAGTAATCATAACTAGCTTATGATGGGAGTAACTATGACTCTATTATGGCAGGAGTAACAATGACTTTCTGAAGCTGGGAGTAACCATGACTCTCTTAAAGTGGGAGTAACAATGACTCTCTAGCTGGGAGTAACCATGACTCTCTTAAGGTGGGAGTGACCATGAGTCTCTCTAATTGGAAGTAACCATGATTATCTTATGGTGGGAGTAACCTTGACTCTCTTAAGGTAGGATTGACCATGAGTCTGTCTAAGTGGAAGTAATCATAACTAGCTTATGATGGGAGTAACTATGACTCTCTTATGGCAGGAGTAACAATGACTCTCTTAAGCTGGGAGTAACCATGACTCTCTTAAAGTGGGAGTAACAGTGACTCTCAAGCTGGGAGTAACCATGACTGTCTTAAAGTGGGAGTAACAATGACTCTCTAGCTGGGAGTAACCATGACTCTCTTAAGGTGGGAGTGACCATGAGTCTCTCTAATTGGAAGTAACCATGATTATCTTATGGTGGGAGTAACCTTGACTCTCTTAAGGTAGGATTGACCATGAGTCTGTCTAAGTGGAAGTAATCATAACTAGCTTATGATGGGAGTAACTATGACTCTCTTATGGCAGGAGTAACAATGGCTCTCTTAAGCTGGGAGTAACCATGACTCTCTTAAAGTGGGAGTAACAATGACTCTCAAGCTGGGAGTAACCATGACTCTCTTAAGGTGGGAGTGACCATGAGTCTCTCTAATTGGAAGTAACCATAACTATCTTATGGTGGGAGTAACCATGACTCTCTTAAGGTAGGATTGACCATGAGTCTCTCTAATTGGAAGTAACCATGATTATCTTATGGTGGGAGTAACCTTGACTCTCTTAAGGTAGGATTGACCATGAGTCTGTCTAAGTGGAAGTAATCATAACTAGCTTATGATGGGAGTAACTATGACTCTCTTATGGCAGGAGTAACAATGACTCTCTTAAGCTGGGAGTAACCATGACTCTCTTAAAGTGGGAGTAACAGTGACTCTCAAGCTGGGAGTAACCATGACTCTCTTAAGGTGGGAGTGACCACGAGTCTCTCTAATTGGAAGTAACCATGATTATCTTATGGTGGGAGTAACCTTGACTCTCTTAAGGTAGGATTGACCATGAGTCTGTCTAAGTGGAAGTAATCATAACTAGCTTATGATGGGAGTAACTATGACTCTATTATGGCAGGAGTAACAATGACTTTCTGAAGCTGGGAGTAACCATGACTCTCTTAAAGTGGGAGTAACAATGACTCTCTAGCTGGGAGTAACCATGACTCTCTTAAGGTGGGAGTGACCATGAGTCTCTCTAATTGGAAGTAACCATGATTATCTTATGGTGGGAGTAACCTTGACTCTCTTAAGGTAGGATTGACCATGAGTCTCTCTAAGTGGAAGTAACCATAACTATCTTATGGTGGGAGTAACTATGACTCTATTATGGCAGGAGTAACAATGACTTTCTGAAGCTGGGAGTAACCATGACTCTCTTAAAGCGGGAGTAACAATGACTCTCTAGCTGGGAGTAACCATGACTCTCTTAAGGTGGGAGTGACCATGAGTCTCTCTAATTGGAAGTAACCATGATTATCTTATGGTGGGAGTAACCTTGACTCTCTTAAGGTAGGATTGACCATGAGTCTGTCTTAGTGGAAGTAATCATAACTAGCTTATGATGGGAGTAACTATGACTCTCTTATGGCAGGAGTAACATTGACTCTCTTAAGCTGGGAGTAACCATGACTCTCTTAAAGTGGGAGTAACAGTGACTCTCAAGCTGGGAGTAACCATGACTCTCTTAAGGTAGGATTGACCATGAGTCTCTCTAAGTGGAAGTAACAATAACTATCTTATGGTGGGAGTAACTATGACTCTATTATGGCAGGAGTAACAATGACTTTCTGAAGCTGGGAGTAACCATGACTGTCTTAAAGTGGGAGTAACAATGACTCTCTAGCTGAGAGTAACCATGACTCTCTTAAGGTGGGAGTGACCATGAGTCTGTCTAAGTGGAAGTAATCATAACTAGCTTATGATGGGAGTAACTATGACTCTCTTATGGCTGGAGTAACAATGACTCTCTTAAGCTGGGAGTAACCATGACTCTCTTAAAGTGGGAGTAACAATGACTCTCAAGCTGGGAGTAACCATGACTCTCTTAAGGTGGGAGTGACAATGAGTCTCTCTAATTGGAAGTAACCATGATTATCTTATGGTGGGAGTAACCTTGACTCTCTTAAGGTAGGATTGACCATGAGTCTGTCTAAGTGGAAGTAATCATAACTAGCTTATGATGGGAGTAACTATGACTCTATTATGGCAGGAGTAACAATGACTTTCTGAAGCTAGGAGTAACCATGACTCTCTTAAAGTGGGAGTAACAATGACTCTCTAGCTGAGAGTAACCATGACTCTCTTAAGGTGGGAGTGACCATGAGTCTCTCTAATTGGAAGTAACCATGATTATCTTATGGTGGGATTAACCTTGACTCTCTTAAGGTAGGATTGACCATGAGTCTGTCTAAGTGGAAGTAATCATAACTAGCTTATGATGGGAGTAACTATGACTCTCTTATGGCAGGAGTAACAATGACTCTCTTAAGCTGGGAGTAACCATGACTCTCTTAAAGTGGGAGTAACAGTGACTCTCAAGCTGGGAGTAACCATGACTCTCTTAAGGTGGGAGTTACCATGAGTATCTCTATTTGGAAGTAACCATGATTATCTTATGATGGGAGTAACTATGACTCTATTATGGCAGGAGTAACAATGACTTTCTGAAGCTGGGAGTAACAATGACTCTCTAGCTGAGAGTAACCATGACTCTCTTAAGATGGGAGTGACCATGAGTCTCTCTAAGTGGAAGTAACAATAACTATCTTATGGTGGGAGTAACTATGACTCTATTATGGCAGGAGTAACAATTACTTTCTGAAGCTGGGAGTAACCATGACTCTCTTAAAGTGGGAGTAACAATGACTCTCTAGCTGGGAGTAACCATGACTCTCTTAAGGTGGGAGTGACCATGAGTCTCTCTAATTTGAAGTAACCATGATTATCTTATGGTGGGAGTAACCTTGACTCTCTTAAGGTAGGATTGACCATGAGTCTGTCTAAGTGGAAGTAATCATAAAGTGGAAGTAACCATAACTATCTTATGGTGGGAGTAACCATGACTCTCTTAAGGTAGGATTGACCATGAGTCTCTCTAATTGGAAGTAACCATGATTATCTTATGGTGGGAGTAACCTTGACTCTCTTAAGGTAGGATTGACCATGAGTCTCTCTAAGTGGAAGTAAAAATAACTATCTTATGGTGGGAGTAACTATGACTCTCTTATGGCAGGAGTAACAATGACTCTCTTAAGCTGGGAGTAACCATGACTCTCTTAAAGTGGGAGTAACAATGACTCTCTAGCTGGGAGTAACCATGACTCTCTTAAGGTGGGAGTGACCATGAGTCTCTCTAATTGGAAGTAACCATGATTATCTTATGGTGGGAGTAACCTTGACTCTCTTAAGGTAGGATTGACCATGAGTCTGTCTAAGTGGAAGTAATCATAACTAGCTTATGATGGGAGTAACTATGACTCTCTTATGGCAGGAGTAACAATGACTCTCTTAAGCTGGGAGTAACCATGACTCTCTTAAAGTGGGAGTAACAGTGACTCTCAAGCTGGGAGTAACCATGACTCTCTTAAGGTAGGATTGACCATGAGTCTCTCTAAGAGGAAGTAACAATAACTATCTTATGGTGGGAGTAACTATGACTCTATTATGGCAGGAGTAACAATGACTTTCTGAAGCTGGGAGTAACCATGACTGTCTTAAAGTGGGAGTAACAATGACTCTCTAGCTGAGAGTAACCATGACTCTCTTAAGGTGGGAGTGACCATGAGTCTCTCTAATTGGAAGTAACCATGATTATCTTATGGTGGGAGTAACCTTGACTCTCTTAAGGTAGGATTGACCATGAGTCTGTCTAAGTGGAAGTAATCATAACTAGCTTATGATGGGAGTAACTATGACTCTCTTAGGGCAGGAGTAACAATGACTCTCTTAAGCTGGGAGTAACCATGACTCTCCTTAAGTGGGAGTAACAATGACTCTCAAGCTGGGAGTAACCATGACTCTCTTAAGGTGGGAGTGACCATGAGTCTCTCTAATTGGAAGTAACCATGATTATCTTATGGTGGGAGTAACCTTGACTCTCTTAAGGTAGGATTGACCATGAGTCTGTCTAAGTGGAAGTAATCATAACTAGCTTATGATGGGAGTAACTATGACTCTCTTATGGCAGGAGTAACAATGACTCTCTTAAGCTGGGAGTAACCATGACTCTCTTAAAGTGGGAGTAACAATGACTCTCTAGCTGGGAGTAACCATGACTCTCTTAGGGTGGGAGTGACCATGAGTCTCTCTAATTGGAAGTAACCATGATTATCTTATGGTGGGAGTAACCTTGACTCTCTTAAGGTAGGATTGACCATGAGTCTCTCTAATTGGAAGTAACCATGATTATCTTATGGTGGGAGTAACCATGACTCTCTTAAGGTGGGAGTGACCATGAGTCTCTCTAATTGGAAGTAACAATGATTATCTTATGGTGGAAGTAACCTTGACTCTCTTAAGGTAGGATTGACCATGAGTCTGTCTAAGTGGAAGTAATCATAACTAGCTTATGATGGGAGTAACTATGACTCTCTTATGGCAGGAGTAACAATGACTCTCTTAAGCTGGGAGTAACCATGACTCTCTTAAAGTGGGAGTAACAATGACTCTCAAGCTGGGAGTAACCATGACTCTCTTAAGGTGGGAGTGACCATGAGTCTCTCTAATTGGAAGTAACCATAACTATCTTATGGTGGGAGTAACCATGACTCTCTTAAGGTAGGATTGACCATGAGTCTCTCTAATTGGAAGTAACCATGATTATCTTATGGTGGGAGTAACCTTGACTCTCTTAAGGTAGGATTGACCATGAGTCTGTCTAAGTGGAAGTAATCATAACTAGCTTATGATGGGAGTAACTATGACTCTCTTATGGCAGGAGTAACAATGACTCTCTTAAGCTGGGAGTAACCATGACTCTCTTAAAGTGGGAGTAACAGTGACTCTCAAGCTGGGAGTAACCATGACTCTCTTAAGGTGGGAGTGACCACGAGTCTCTCTAATTGGAAGTAACCATGATTATCTTATGGTGGGAGTAACCTTGACTCTCTTAAGGTAGGATTGACCATGAGTCTGTCTAAGTGGAAGTAATCATAACTAGCTTATGATGGGAGTAACTATGACTCTATTATGGCAGGAGTAACAATGACTTTCTGAAGCTGGGAGTAACCATGACTCTCTTAAAGTGGGAGTAACAATGACTCTCTAGCTGGGAGTAACCATGACTCTCTTAAGGTGGGAGTGACCATGAGTCTCTCTAATTGGAAGTAACCATGATTATCTTATGGTGGGAGTAACCTTGACTCTCTTAAGGTAGGATTGACCATGAGTCTCTCTAAGTGGAAGTAACCATAACTATCTTATGGTGGGAGTAACTATGACTCTATTATGGCAGGAGTAACAATGACTTTCTGAAGCTGGGAGTAACCATGACTCTCTTAAAGCGGGAGTAACAATGACTCTCTAGCTGGGAGTAACCATGACTCTCTTAAGGTGGGAGTGACCATGAGTCTCTCTAATTGGAAGTAACCATGATTATCTTATGGTGGGAGTAACCTTGACTCTCTTAAGGTAGGATTGACCATGAGTCTGTCTTAGTGGAAGTAATCATAACTAGCTTATGATGGGAGTAACTATGACTCTCTTATGGCAGGAGTAACATTGACTCTCTTAAGCTGGGAGTAACCATGACTCTCTTAAAGTGGGAGTAACAGTGACTCTCAAGCTGGGAGTAACCATGACTCTCTTAAGGTAGGATTGACCATGAGTCTCTCTAAGTGGAAGTAACAATAACTATCTTATGGTGGGAGTAACTATGACTCTATTATGGCAGGAGTAACAATGACTTTCTGAAGCTGGGAGTAACCATGACTCTCTTAAAGTGGGAGTAACAATGACTCTCAAGCTGGGAGTAACCATGACTCTCTTAAGGTGGGAGTGACAATGAGTCTCTCTAATTGGAAGTAACCATGATTATCTTATGGTGGGAGTAACCTTGACTCTCTTAAGGTAGGATTGACCATGAGTCTGTCTAAGTGGAAGTAATCATAACTAGCTTATGATGGGAGTAACTATGACACTATTATGACAGGAGTAACAATGACTTTCTGAAGCTGGGAGTAACCATGACTCTCTTAAAGTGGGAGTAACAATGACTCTCAAGCTGGGAGTAACCATGACTCTCTTAAGGTGGGAGTGACCATGAGTCTCTCTAATTGGAAGTAACCATGATTATCTTATGGTGGGAGTAACCTTGACTCTCTTAAGGTAGGATTGACCATGAGTCTGTCTAAGTGGAAGTAATCATAACTAGCTTATGATGGGAGTAACTATGACTCTCTTATGGCAGGAGTAACAATGACTCTCTTAAGCTGGGAGTAACCATGACTCTCTTAAAGTGGGAGTAACAGTGACTCTCAAGCTGGGAGTAACCATGACTCTCTTAAAGTGGGAGTAACAATGACTCTCTTAAAGTGGGAGTAACAATGACTCTCAAGCTGGGAGTAACCATTACTCTCTTAAGGTGGGAGTGACCATGAGTCTCTCTAATTGGAAGTAACCATGATTATCTTATGGTGGGAGTAACCTTGACTCTCTTAAGGTAGGATTGACCATGAGTCTGTCTAAGTGGAAGTAATCATAACTATCTTATGGTGGGAGTAACTATGACACTATTATGACAGGAGTAACAATGACTTTCTGAAGCTGGGAGTAACCATGACTCTCTTAAAGTGGGAGTAACAATGACTCTCAAGCTGGGAGTAACCATGACTCTCTTAAGGTGGGAGTGACCATGAGTCTCTCTAATTGGAAGTAACCATGATCATCTTATGGTGGGAGTAACCTTGACTCTCTTAAGGTAGGATTGACCATGAGTCTGTCTAAGTGGAAGTAATCATAAAGTGGAAGTAACCATACCTATCTTATGGTGGGAGTAACTATGACTCTATTATGGCAGGAGTAACAATGACTTTCTGAAGCTGGGAATAACCATGACTCTCTTAAAGTGGGAGTAACAATGACTCTCTAGCTGAGAGTAACCATGACTCTCTTAAGGTGGGAGTGACCATGAGTCTCTCTAATTGGAAGTAACCATGATTATCTTATGGTGGGAGTAACCTTGACTCTCTTAAGGTAGGATTGACCATGAGTCTGTCTAAGTGGAAGTAATCATAACTAGCTTATGATGGGAGTAACTATGACTCTCTTATGGCAGGAGTAACAATGACTCTCTTAAGCTGGGAGTAACCATGACTCTCTTAAAGTGGGAGTAATAATGACTCTCAAGCTGGGAGTAACCATGACTCTCTTAAGGTGGGAGTGACCATGAGTCTCTCTAATTGGAAGTAACCATGATTATCTTATGGTGGGAGTAACCTTGACTCTCTTAATGTAGGATTGACCATGAGTCTCTCTAAGTGGAAGTAACCATGATTATCTTATGGTGGGAGTAACCTTGACTCTCTTAAGGTAGGATTGACCATGAGTCTGTCTAAGTGGAAGTAATCATAACTATCTTATGGTGGGAGTAACTATGACTCTATTATGGCAGGAGTAACAATGACTTTCTGAAGCTGGGAGTAACCATGACTCTCTTAAGGTGGGAGTGACCATGAGTCTCTCTAATTGGAAGTAACCATGATTATCTTATGGTGGGAGTAACCTTGACTCTCTTAATGTAGGATTGACCATGAGTCTGTCTAAGTGGAAGTAATCATAAAGTGGAAGTAACCATACCTATCTTATGGTGGGAGTAACTATGACTCTATTATGGCAGGAGTAACAATGACTCTCTTAAAGTGGGAGTAACAATGACTCTCAAGGTGGGAGTAACCATTACTCTCTTAAGGTGGGAGTGACCATGAGTCTCTCTAATTGGAAGTAACCATGATTATCTTATGGTGGGAGTAACCTTGACTCTCTTAAGGTAGGATTGACCATGAGTCTGTCTAAGTGGAAGTAATCATAACTATCTTATGGTGGGAGTAACTATGACACTATTATGACAGGAGTAACAATGACTTTCTGAAGCTGGGAGTAACCATGACTCTCTTAAAGTGGGAGTAACAATGACTCTCAAGCTGGGAGTAACCATGACTCTCTTAAGGTGGGAGTGACCATGAGTCTCTCTAATTGGAAGTAACCATGATTATCTTATGGTGGGAGTAACCTTGACTCTCTTAAGGTAGGATTGACCATGAGTCTGTCTAAGTGGAAGTAATCATAACTATCTTATGGTGGGAGTAAGTATGACTCTATTATGGCAGGAGTAACAATGACTTTCTGAAGCTGGGAGTAACCATGACTCTCTTAAAGTGGGAGTAACAATGACTCTCTAGCTGAGAGTAACCATTACTCTCTTAAGGTGGGAGTGACCATGAGTCTCTCTAAATGGAAGTAACCATGATTATCTTATGGTGGGAGTAACTATGACTCTCTTAAGGTGGGAGTGACCATGAGTCTCTCTGAGTGGAAGTAACCATAACTATCTTATGGTGGGAGTAACTATGACTCTATTATGGCAGGAGTAACAATGACTTTCTGAAGCTGGGAGTAACCATGACTCTCTTAAAGTGGGAGTAACAATGACTCTCAAGCTGGGAGTAACCATGACTCTCTTAAGGTGGGAGTGACAATGAGTCTCTCTAATTGGAAGTAACCATGATTATCTTATGGTGGGAGTAACCTTGACTCTCTTAATGTAGGATTGACCATGAGTCTCTCTAAGTGGAAGTAACCATGATTATCTTATGGTGGGAGTAACCTTGACTCTCTTAAGGTAGGATTGACCATGAGTCTGTCTAAGTGGAAGTAATCATAACTAGCTTATGATGGGAGTAACTATGACTCTCTTATGGCAGGAGTAACAATGACTCTCTTAAGCTGGGAGTAACCATGACTCTCTTAAAGTGGGAGTAACAATGACTCTCAAGCTGGGAGTAAACATGACACTCTTAAGGTGGGATTGACCATGAGTCTCTCTAAGTGGAATTAACCATGATTATCTTATGGTGGGAGTAACCTTGACTCTCTTAAGGTAGGATTGACCATGAGTCTCTCTAAGTGGAAGTAACAACAACTATCTTATGGTGGGAGTAACTATGACTCTATTATGGCAGGAGTAACAATGACTCTCTTAAGCTGGGAGTAACCATGACTCTCTTAAAGTGGGAGTAACAATGACTCTCTAGCTGAGAGTAACCATGACTCTCTTAAGGTAGGATTGACCATGAGTCTGTCTAAGTGGAAGTAATCATAACTAGCTTATGATGGGAGTAACTATGACTCTCTTATGGCAGGAGTAACAATGACTCTCTTAAGCTGGGAGTAACCATGACTCTCTTAAAGTGGGAGTAACAATGACTCTCAAGCTGGGAGTAAACATGACACTCTTAAGGTGGGATTGACCATGAGTCTCTCTAAGTGGAATTAACCATGATTATCTTATGGTGGGAGTAACCTTGACTCTCTTAAGGTAGGATTGACCATGAGTCTCTCTAAGTGGAAGTAACCATACCTATCTTATGGTGGGAGTAACTATGACTCTATTATGGCAGGAGTAACAATGACTTTCTGAAGCTGGGAATAACCATGACTCTCTTAAAGTGGGAGTAACAATGACTCTCTAGCTGAGAGTAACCATGACTCTCTTAAGGTGGGAGTGACCATGAGTCTCTCTAATTGGAAGTAACCATGATTATCTTATGGTGGGAGTAACCTTGACTCTCTTAAGGTAGGATTGACCATGAGTCTGTCTAAGTGGAAGTAATCATAACTAGCTTATGATGGGAGTAACTATGACTCTCTTATGGCAGGAGTAACAATGACTCTCTTAAGCTGGGAGTAACCATGACTCTCTTAAAGTGGGAGTAATAATGACTCTCAAGCTGGGAGTAACCATGACTCTCTTAAGGTGGGAGTGACCATGAGTCTCTCTAATTGTAAGTAACCATGATTATCTTATGGTGGGAGTAACCTTGACTCTCTTAATGTAGGATTGACCATGAGTCTCTCTAAGTGGAAGTAACCATGATTATCTTATGGTGGGAGTAACCTTGACTCTCTTAAGGTAGGATTGACCATGAGTCTGTCTAAGTGGAAGTAATCATAACTATCTTATGGTGGGAGTAACTATGACTCTATTATGGCAGGAGTAACAATGACTTTCTGAAGCTGGGAGTAACCATGACTCTCTTAAGGTGGGAGTGACCATGAGTCTCTCTAATTGGAAGTAACCATGATTATCTTATGGTGGGAGTAACCTTGACTCTCTTAATGTAGGATTGACCATGAGTCTGTCTAAGTGGAAGTAATCATAAAGTGGAAGTAACCATACCTATCTTATGGTGGGAGTAACTATGACTCTATTATGGCAGGAGTAACAATGACTCTCTTAAAGTGGGAGTAACAATGACTCTCAAGGTGGGAGTAACCATTACTCTCTTAAGGTGGGAGTGACCATGAGTCTCTCTAATTGGAAGTAACCATGATTATCTTATGGTGGGAGTAACCTTGACTCTCTTAAGGTAGGATTGACCATGAGTCTGTCTAAGTGGAAGTAATCATAACTATCTTATGGTGGGAGTAACTATGACACTATTATGACAGGAGTAACAATGACTTTCTGAAGCTGGGAGTAACCATGACTCTCTTAAAGTGGGAGTAACAATGACTCTCAAGCTGGGAGTAACCATGACTCTCTTAAGGTGGGAGTGACCATGAGTCTCTCTAATTGGAAGTAACCATGATTATCTTATGGTGGGAGTAACCTTGACTCTCTTAAGGTAGGATTGACCATGAGTCTGTCTAAGTGGAAGTAATCATAACTATCTTATGGTGGGAGTAAGTATGACTCTATTATGGCAGGAGTAACAATGACTTTCTGAAGCTGGGAGTAACCATGACTCTCTTAAAGTGGGAGTAACAATGACTCTCTAGCTGAGAGTAACCATTACTCTCTTAAGGTGGGAGTGACCATGAGTCTCTCTAAATGGAAGTAACCATGATTATCTTATGGTGGGAGTAACTATGACTCTCTTAAGGTGGGAGTGACCATGAGTCTCTCTGAGTGGAAGTAACCATAACTATCTTATGGTGGGAGTAACTATGACTCTATTATGGCAGGAGTAACAATGACTTTCTGAAGCTGGGAGTAACCATGACTCTCTTAAAGTGGGAGTAACAATGACTCTCAATCTGGGAGTAACCATGACTCTCTTAAGGTGGGAGTGACAATGAGTCTCTCTAATTGGAAGTAACCATGATTATCTTATGGTGGGAGTAACCTTGACTCTCTTAATGTAGGATTGACCATGAGTCTCTCTAAGTGGAAGTAACCATGATTATCTTATGGTGGGAGTAACCTTGACTCTCTTAAGGTAGGATTGACCATGAGTCTGTCTAAGTGGAAGTAATCATAACTAGCTTATGATGGGAGTAACTATGACTCTCTTATGGCAGGAGTAACAATGACTCTCTTAAGCTGGGAGTAACCATGACTCTCTTAAAGTGGGAGTAACAATGACTCTCAAGCTGGGAGTAAACATGACACTCTTAAGGTGGGATTGACCATGAGTCTCTCTAAGTGGAATTAACCATGATTATCTTATGGTGGGAGTAACCTTGACTCTCTTAAGGTAGGATTGACCATGAGTCTCTCTAAGTGGAAGTAACAACAACTATCTTATGGTGGGAGTAACTATGACTCTATTATGGCAGGAGTAACAATGACTCTCTTAAGCTGGGAGTAACCATGACTCTCTTAAAGTGGGAGTAACAATGACTCTCTAGCTGGGAGTAACCATGACTCTCTTAAGGTGGGAGTGACCATGAGTCTCTCTAATTGGAAGTAACCATGATTATCTTATGGTGGGAGTAACCTTGACTCTCTTAAGGTAGGATTGACCATGAGTCTGTCTAAGTGGAAGTAATCATAACTATCTTATGGTGGGAGTAAGTATGACTCTATTATGGCAGGAGTAACAATGACTTTCTGAAGCTGGGAGTAACCATGACTCTCTTAAAGTGGGAGTAACAATGACTCTCTAGCTGAGAGTAACCATTACTCTCTTAAGGTGGGAGTGACCATGAGTCTCTCTAAATGGAAGTAACCATGATTATCTTATGGTGGGAGTAACTATGACTCTCTTAAGGTGGGAGTGACCATGAGTCTCTCTAATTGGAAGTAACCATGATTATCTTATGGCAGGAGTAACCTTGACTCTCTTAAGGTAGGATTGACCATGAGTCTGTCTAAGTGGAAGTAATCATAACTAGCTTATGATGGGAGTAACTATGACTCTATTATGGCAGGAGTAACAATGCCTCTCTTAAGCTGGGAGTAACCATGTCTCTCTTAAAGTGGGAGTAACAGTGACTCTCAAGCTGGGAGTAACAGTGGGAGTGGGAGTGACCATGAGTCTTTCTAATTGGAAGTAACCATGATTATCTTATGGTGGGAGTAACCTTGACTCTCTTAAGGTAGGATTGACCATGAGTCTGTCTAAGTGGAAGTAACCATGATTATATTATGGTGGGAGTAACCTTGACTCTCTTAATGTAGGATTGACCATGAGTCTCTCTAAGTGGAAGTAACCATGATTATCTTATGGTGGGAGTAACCTTGACTCTCTTAAGGTAGGATTGACCATGAGTCTGTCTAAGTGGAAGTAATCATAACTATCTTATGGTGGGAGTAAGTATGACTCTATTATGGCAGGAGTAACAATGACTTTCTGAAGCTGGGAGTAACCATGACTCTCTTAAAGTGGGAGTAACAATGACTCTCTAGCTGAGAGTAACCATGACTCTCTTAAGGTGGGAGTGACCATGAGTCTCTCTAATTGGAAGTAACCATGATTATCTTATGGTGGGAGTAACCTTGACTCTCTTAAGGTAGGATTGACCATGAGTCTGTCTAAGTGGAAGTAATCATAACTATCTTATGGTGGGAGTAAGTATGACTCTATTATGGCAGGAGTAACAATGACTTTCTGAAGCTGGGAGTAACCATGACTCTCTTAAAGTGGGAGTAACAATGACTCTCTAGCTGAGAGTAACCATTACTCTCTTAAGGTGGGAGTGACCATGAGTCTCTCTAAATGGAAGTAACCATGATTATCTTATGGTGGGAGTAACTATGACTCTCTTAAGGTGGGAGTGACCATGAGGCTCTCTAATTGGAAGTAACCATGATTATCTTATGATGGGAGTAACCTTGACTCTCTTAAGGTAGGATTGACCATGAGTCTCTCTGAGTGGAAGTAACCATAACTATCTTATGGTGGGAGTAACTATGAGTCTATTATGGCAGGAGTAACAATGACTTTCTGAAGCTGGGAGTAACCATGACTCTCTTAAAGTGGGAGTAACAATGACTCTCTAGCTGGGAGTAACCATGACTCTCTTAAGGTGGGAGTGACCATGAGTCTCTCTAATTGGAAGTAACCATGATTATCTTATGGTGGGAGTAACCTTGACTCTCTTAAGGTAGGATTGACCATGAGTCTCTCTAAGTGGAAGTAACCATAACTATCTTATGGTGGGAGTAACTATGACTCTATTATGGCAGGAGTAACAATGACTTTCTGAAGCAGGGAGTAACCATGACTCTATTAAAGTGGGAGAAACAATGACTCTCTAGCTGGGAGTGACCATGACTCTCTTAAGGTGGGAGTGACAATGAGTCTCTCTAATTGGAAGTAACCATGATTATCTTATGGTGGGAGTAACCTTGACTCTCTTAAGGTAGGATTGACCATGAGTCTGTCTAAGTGGAAGTAATCATAACTAGCTTATGATGGGAGTAACTATGACTCTCTTATGGCAGGAGTAACAATGACTCTCTTAAGCTGGGAGTAACCATGACTCTCTTAAAGTGGGAGTAACAATGACTCTCTAGCTGAGAGTAACCATGACTCTCTTAAGGTGGGAGTGACCATGAGTCTCTCTAATTGGAAGTAACCATGATTATCTTATGGTGGGAGTAACCTTGACTCTCTTAAGGTAGGATTGACCATGAGTCTGTCTAAGTGGAAGTAATCATAAAGTGGAAGTAACCATACCTATCTTATGGTGGGAGTAACTATGACTCTCTTATGGCAGGAGTAACAATGACTCTCTTAAGCTGGGAGTAACCATGACTCTCTTAAAGTGGGAGTAACAATGACTCTCAAGCTGGGAGTAACCATGACTCTCCTAAGGTGGGAGTGACCATGAGTCTCTCTAATTGGAAATAACCATAACTATCTTATGGTGGGAGTAACTATGACTCTATTATGGCAGGAGTAACAATGACTTTCTGAAGCTGGGAGTAACCATGACTCTCTTAAAGTGGGAGTAACAATGACTCTCTAGTTGAGAGCAACCATGACTCTCTTAAGGTGGGAGTGACCATGAGTCTCTCTAATTGGAAGTAACCATGATTATCTTATGGTGGGAGTAACCTTGACTCTCTTAAGGTAGGATTGACCATGAGTCTGTCTAAGTGGAAGTAATCATAAAGTGGAAGTAACCATACCTATCTTATGGTGGGAGTAACTATGACTCTATTATGGCAGGAGTAACAATGACTCTCTTAAAGTGGGAGTAACAATGACTCTCAAGGTGGGAGTAACCATTACTCTCTTAAGGTGGGAGTGACCATGAGTCTCTCTAATTGGAAGTAACCATGATTATCTTATGGTGGGAGTAACCTTGACTCTCTTAAGGTAGGATTGACCATGAGTCTGTCTAAGTGGAAGTAATCATAACTATCTTATGGTGGGAGTAACTATGACACTATTATGACAGGAGTAACAATGACTTTCTGAAGCTGGGAGTAACCATGACTCTCTTAAAGTGGGAGTAACAATGACTCTCAAGCTGGGAGTAACCATGACTCTCTTAAGGTGGGAGTGACCATGAGTCTCTCTAATTGGAAGTAACCATGATTATCTTATGGTGGGAGTAACCTTGACTCTCTTAAGGTAGGATTGACCATGAGTCTGTCTAAGTGGAAGTAATCATAACTAGCTTATGATGGGAGTAACTATGACTCTCTTATGGCAGGAGTAACAATGACTCTCTTAAGCTGGGAGTAACCATGACTCTCTTAAAGTGGGAGTAACAGTGACTCTCAAGCTGGGAGTAACCATGACTCTATTAAGGTAGGATTGACCATTAGTCTCTCTAAGTGGAAGTAATTATAACTAGCTTATGATGGGAGTAACTATGACTCTCTTATGGCAGGAGTAACAATGACTCTCTTAAGCTGGGAGTAACCATGACTCTCTTAAGGTGGGAGTGACCATGAGTCTCTCTAATTGGAAGTAACCATGATTATCTTATGGTGGGAGTAACCTTGACTCTCTTAAGGTAGGATTGACCATGAGTCTGTCTAAGTGGAAGTAATTATAACTAGCTTATGATGGGAGTAACTATGACTCTCTTATGGCAGGAGTAACAATGACTCTCTTAAGCTGGGAGTAACCATGACTCTCTTAAAGTGGGAGTAACAGTGACTCTCAAGCTGGGAGTAACCATGACTCTCTTAAAGTGGGAGTAACAATGACTCTCTTAAAGTGGGAGTAACAATGACTCTCAAGCTGGGAGTAACCATTACTCTCTTAAGGTGGGAGTGACCATGAGTCTCTCTAATTGGAAGTAACCATGATTATCTTATGGTGGGAGTAACCTTGACTCTCTTAAGGTAGGATTGACCATGAGTCTGTCTAAGTGGAAGTAATCATAACTATCTTATGGTGGGAGTAACTATGACACTATTATGACAGGAGTAACAATGACTTTCTGAAGCTGGGAGTAACCATGACTCTCTTAAAGTGGGAGTAACAATGACTCTCAAGCTGGGAGTAACCATGACTCTCTTAAGGTGGGAGTGACCATGAGTCTCTCTAATTGGAAGTAACCATGATTATCTTATGGTGGGAGTAACCTTGACTCTCTTAAGGTAGGATTGACCATGAGTCTGTCTAAGTGGAAGTAATCATAAAGTGGAAGTAACCATACCTATCTTATGGTGGGAGTAACTATGACTCTATTATGGCAGGAGTAACAATGACTTTCTGAAGCTGGGAATAACCATGACTCTCTTAAAGTGGGAGTAACAATGACTCTCTAGCTGAGAGTAACCATGACTCTCTTAAGGTGGGAGTGACCATGAGTCTCTCTAATTGGAAGTAACCATGATTATCTTATGGTGGGAGTAACCTTGACTCTCTTAAGGTAGGATTGACCATGAGTCTGTCTAAGTGGAAGTAATCATAACTAGCTTATGATGGGAGTAACTATGACTCTCTTATGGCAGGAGTAACAATGACTCTCTTAAGCTGGGAGTAACCATGACTCTCTTAAAGTGGGAGTAATAATGACTCTCAAGCTGGGAGTAACCATGACTCTCTTAAGGTGGGAGTGACCATGAGTCTCTCTAATTGGAAGTAACCATGATTATCTTATGGTGGGAGTAACCTTGACTCTCTTAATGTAGGATTGACCATGAGTCTCTCTAAGTGGAAGTAACCATGATTATCTTATGGTGGGAGTAACCTTGACTCTCTTAAGGTAGGATTGACCATGAGTCTGTCTAAGTGGAAGTAATCATAACTATCTTATGGTGGGAGTAACTATGACTCTATTATGGCAGGAGTAACAATGACTTTCTGAAGCTGGGAGTAACCATGACTCTCTTAAAGTGGGAGTAGCAATGACTCTCTAGCTGAGAGTAACCATGACTCTCTTAAGGTGGGAGTGACCATGAGTCTCTCTAATTGGAAGTAACCATGATTATCTTATGGTGGGAGTAACCTTGACTCTCTTAATGTAGGATTGACCATGAGTCTCTCTAAGTGGAAGTAACCATGATTATCTTATGGTGGGAGTAACCTTGACTCTCTTAAGGTAGGATTGACCATGAGTCTGTCTAAGTGGAAGTAATCATAACTATCTTATGGTGGGAGTAAGTATGACTCTATTATGGCAGGAGTAACAATGACTTTCTGAAGCTGGGAGTAACCATGACTCTCTTAAAGTGGGAGTAACAATGACTCTCTAGCTGAGAGTAACCATGACTCTCTTAAGGTGGGAGTGACCATGAGTCTCTCTAATTGGAAGTAACCATGATTATCTTATGGTGGGAGTAACCTTGACTCTCTTAATGTAGGATTGACCATGAGTCTGTCTAAGTGGAAGTAATCATAAAGTGGAAGTAACCATACCTATCTTATGGTGGGAGTAACTATGACTCTATTATGGCAGGAGTAACAATGACTCTCTTAAAGTGGGAGTAACAATGACTCTCAAGGTGGGAGTAACCATTACTCTCTTAAGGTGGGAGTGACCATGAGTCTCTCTAATTGGAAGTAACCATGATTATCTTATGGTGGGAGTAACCTTGACTCTCTTAAGGTAGGATTGACCATGAGTCTGTCTAAGTGGAAGTAATCATAACTATCTTATGGTGGGAGTAACTATGACACTATTATGACAGGAGTAACAATGACTTTCTGAAGCTGGGAGTAACCATGACTCTCTTAAAGTGGGAGTAACAATGACTCTCAAGCTGGGAGTAACCATGACTCTCTTAAGGTGGGAGTGACCATGAGTCTCTCTAATTGGAAGTAACCATGATTATCTTATGGTGGGAGTAACCTTGACTCTCTTAAGGTAGGATTGACCATGAGTCTGTCTAAGTGGAAGTAATCATAACTAGCTTATGATGGGAGTAACTATGACTCTCTTATGGCAGGAGTAACAATGACTCTCTTAAGCTGGGAGTAACCATGACTCTCTTAAAGTGGGAGTAACAGTGACTCTCAAGCTGGGAGTAACCATGACTCTATTAAGGTAGGATTGACCATTAGTCTCTCTAAGTGGAAGTAATTATAACTAGCTTATGATGGGAGTAACTATGACTCTCTTATGGCAGGAGTAACAATGACTCTCTTAAGCTGGGAGTAACCATGACTCTCTTAAGGTGGGAGTGACCATGAGTCTCTCTAATTGGAAGTAACCATGATTATCTTATGGTGGGAGTAACCTTGACTCTCTTAAGGTAGGATTGACCATGAGTCTGTCTAAGTGGAAGTAATTATAACTAGCTTATGATGGGAGTAACTATGACTCTCTTATGGCAGGAGTAACAATGACTCTCTTAAGCTGGGAGTAACCATGACTCTCTTAAAGTGGGAGTAACAGTGACTCTCAAGCTGGGAGTAACCATGACTCTCTTAAAGTGGGAGTAACAATGACTCTCTTAAAGTGGGAGTAACAATGACTCTCAAGCTGGGAGTAACCATTACTCTCTTAAGGTGGGAGTGACCATGAGTCTCTCTAATTGGAAGTAACCATGATTATCTTATGGTGGGAGTAACCTTGACTCTCTTAAGGTAGGATTGACCATGAGTCTGTCTAAGTGGAAGTAATCATAACTATCTTATGGTGGGAGTAACTATGACACTATTATGACAGGAGTAACAATGACTTTCTGAAGCTGGGAGTAACCATGACTCTCTTAAAGTGGGAGTAACAATGACTCTCAAGCTGGGAGTAACCATGACTCTCTTAAGGTGGGAGTGACCATGAGTCTCTCTAATTGGAAGTAACCATGATTATCTTATGGTGGGAGTAACCTTGACTCTCTTAAGGTAGGATTGACCATGAGTCTGTCTAAGTGGAAGTAATCATAAAGTGGAAGTAACCATACCTATCTTATGGTGGGAGTAACTATGACTCTATTATGGCAGGAGTAACAATGACTTTCTGAAGCTGGGAATAACCATGACTCTCTTAAAGTGGGAGTAACAATGACTCTCTAGCTGGGAGTAACCATGACTCTCCTAAGGTGGGAGTGACCATGAGTCTCTCTAATTGGAAGTAACCATAACTATCTTATGGTGGGAGTAACTATGACTCTCTTATGGCAGGAGTAACAATGACTCTCTTAAGCTGGGAGTAACCATGACTCTCTTAAAGTGGGAGTAACAATGACTCTCAAGCTGGGAGTAACCATGACTCTCCTAAGGTGGGAGTGACCATGAGTCTCTCTAATTGGAAGTAACCATAACTATCTTATGGTGGGAGTAACTATGACTCTATTATGGCAGGAGTAACAATGACTTTCTGAAGCTGGGAGTAACCATGACTCTCTTAAAGTGGGAGTAACAATGACTCTCTAGCTGAGAGCAACCATGACTCTCTTAAGGTGGGAGTGACCATGAGTCTCTCTAATTGGAAGTAACCATGATTATCTTATGGTGGGAGTAACCTTGACTCTCTTAAGGTAGGATTGACCATGAGTCTGTCTAAGTGGAAGTAATCATAAAGTGGAAGTAACCATACCTATCTTATGGTGGGAGTAACTATGACTCTATTATGGCAGGAGTAACAATGACTTTCTGAAGCTGGGAGTAACCATGACTCTCTTAAAGTGGGAGTAACAATGACTCTCTAGCTGAGAGTAACCATGACTCTCTTAAGGTGGGAGTGACCATGAGTCTCTCTAATTGGAAGTAACCATGATTATCTTATGGTGGGAGTAACCTTGACTCTCTTAAGGTAGGATTGACCATGAGTCTGTCTAAGTGGAAGTAATCATAACTAGCTTATGATGGGAGTAACTATGACTCTCTTATGGCAGGAGTAACAATGACTCTCTTAAGCTGGGAGTAACCTTGACTCTCTTAAAGTGGGAGTAACAATGACTCTCAAGCTGGGAGTAACCATGACTCTCATAAGGTGGGAGTGACCATGAGTCTCTTAAAGTGGGAGTAACAATGACTCTCTAGCTGGGAGTAACCATGACTCTCTTAAGGTGGGAGTGACCATGAGTCTGTCTAATTGGAACTAACCATGATTATCTTATGGTGGGAGTAACCTTGACTCTCTTAAGGTAGGATTGACCATGAGTCTGTCTAAGTGGAAGTAATCATAACTAGCTTATGATGGGAGTAACTATGACTCTCTTATGGCAGGAGTAACAGTGACTCTCTTAAGCTGGGAGTAACCATGACTCTCTTAAAGTGGGAGTAACAATGACTCTCAAGCTGGGAGTAACCATGACTCTCTTAAGGTGGGAGTGACCATGAGTCTCTCTAATTGGAAGTAACCATGATTATTTATGGTGGGAGTAACCTTGACTCTCTTAAGGTAGGATTGACCATGAGTCTGTCTAAGTGGAGGTAATCATAACTAGCTTATGATGGGAGTAACTATGACTCTCTTATGGCAGGAGTAACAATGACTCTCTTAAGCTGGGAGTAACAATGACTCTCAAGCTGGGAGTAACCATGACTCTCTTAAGGTGGGAGTGACCATGAGTCTCACTAATTGTAAGTAACCATGATTATCTTATGGTGGGAGTAACCTTGACTCTCTTAAGGTAGGATTGACCATGAGTCTGTCTAAGTGGAAGTAATCATACCTATCTTATGGTGGGAGTAACTATGACTCTCTTATGGCAGGAGTAACAATGACTCTCTTAAGCTGGGAGTAACCATGACTCTCTTAAAGTGGGAGTAACAATGACTCTCAAGCTGGGAGTAACCATGACTCTCCTAAGGTGGGAGTGACCATGAGTCTCTCTAATTGGAAGTAACCATAACTATCTTATGGTGGGAGTAACTATGACTCTATTATGGCAGGAGTAACAATGACTTTCTGAAGCTGGGAGTAACCATGACTCTCTTAAAGTGGGAGTAACAATGACTCTCTAGCTGAGAGCAACCATGACTCTCTTAAGGTGGGAGTGACCATGAGTCTCTCTAATTGGAAGTAACCATGATTATCTTATGGTGGGAGTAACCTTGACTCTCTTAAGGTAGGATTGACCATGAGTCTGTCTAAGTGGAAGTAATCATAAAGTGGAAGTAACCATACCTATCTTATGGTGGGAGTAACTATGACTCTATTATGGCAGGAGTAACAATGACTTTCTGAAGCTGGGAGTAACCATGACTCTCTTAAAGTGGGAGTAACAATGACTCTCTAGCTGAGAGTAACCATGACTCTCTTAAGGTGGGAGTAACAATGACTCTCTAGCTGGGAGTAACCATTACTCTCTTAAGGTGGGAGTGACCATGAGTCTCTCTAATTGGAAGTAACCATGATTATCTTATGCTGGGAGTAACCTTGACTCTCTTAAGGTAGGATTGACCATGAGTCTGTCTAAGTGGAAGTAATCATAACTAGCTTATGATGGGAGTAACTATGACTCTCTTATGGCAGGAGTAACAATGACTCACTTAAGCTGGGAGTAACCATGACTCTCTTAAAGTGGGAGTAACAGTGACTCTCAAGCTGGGAGTAACCATGACTCTCTTAAAGTGGGAGTAACAATGACTCTCAAGCTGGGAGTAACCACGACTCTCTTAAGGTGGGAGTGACCATGAGTCTCTCTAATTGGAAGTAACCATGATTATCTTATGCTGGGAGTAACCTTGACTCTCTTAATGTAGGATTGACCATGAGTCTGTCTAAGTGGAAGTAATCATAACTAGCTTATGATGGGAGTAACTATGACTCTCTTATGGCAGGAGTAACAATGACTCTCTTAAGCTGGGAGTAACCATGACTCTCTTAAAGTGGGAGTAACAGTGACTCTCAAGCTGAGAGTAACCATGACTCTCTTAAGGTGGGAGTGACCATGAGTCTCTCTAATTGGAAGTAACCATGATTATCTTATGGTGGGAGTAACCTTGACTCTCTTAAGGTAGGATTGACCATGAGTCTGTCTAAGTGGAAGTAATCATAACTAGCTTATGATGGGAGTAACTATGACTCTCTTATAGCAGGAGTAACAATGACTCACTTAAGCTGGGAGTAACCATGACTCTCTTAAAGTGGGAGTAACAGTGACTCTCAAGCTGGGAGTAACCATGACTCTCTTAAAGTGGGAGTAACAATGACTCTCAAGCTGGGAGTAACCATTACTCTCTTAAGGTGGGAGTGACCATGAGTCTCTCTAATTGGAAGTAACCATGATTATCTTATGGTGGGAGTAACCTAGACTCTCTTTAGGTAGGATTGACCATGAGTCTGTCTAAGTGGAAGTAATCATAACTAGCTTATGATGGGAGTAACTATGACTCTCTTATGGCAGGAGTAACAATGACTCTCTTAAGCTGGGAGTAGCCATGACTCTCTTAAAGTGGGAGTAACAATGACTCTCAAGCTGGGAGTAACCATGACTCTCTTAAGGTGGGAGTGACCATGAGTCTCTCTAATTGGAAGTAACCATAACTATCTTATGGTGGGAGTAACTATGACTCTATTATGGCAGGAGTAACAATGACTTTCTGAAGCTGGGAGTAAACATGACTCTCTTAAAGTGGGAGTAACAATGACTCTCTAGCTGAGAGTAACCATGACTCTCTTAAGGTGGGAGTGACCATGAGTCTCTCTAATTGGAAGTAACCATGATTATCTTATGGTGGGAGTAACCTTGACTCTCTTAAGGTAGGATTGACCATGAGTCTCTCTAAGTGGAAGTAATCATAACTAGCTTATGATGGGAGTAACTATGACTCTCTTATGGCAGGAGTAACAATGACTCTCTTAAGCTGGGAGTAACCATGACTCTCTTAAAGTGGGAGTAACAATGACTCTCAAGCTGGGAGTAACCATGACTCTCTTAAGGTGGGAGTGACCATGAGTCTCTCTAATTGGAAGTAACCATGATTATCTTATGGTGGGAGTAACCTTGACTCTTTTATGGCAGGAGTAACAATGACTTTCTGAAGCTGGGAGTAACCATGACTCTCTTAAAGTGGGAGTAACAATGACTCTCTAGCTGGGAGTAACCATTACTCTCTTAAGGTGGGAGTGACCATGAGTCTCTCTAATTGGAAGTAACCATGATTATCTTATGCTGGGAGTAACCTTGACTCTCTTAAGGTAGGATTGACCATGAGTCTGTCTAAGTGGAAGTAATCATAACTAGCTTATGATGGGAGTAACTATGACTCTCTTATGGCAGGAGTAACAATGACTCACTTAAGCTGGGAGTAACCATGACTCTCTTAAAGTGGGAGTAACAGTGACTCTCAAGCTGGGAGTAACCATGACTCTCTTAAAGTGGGAGTAACAATGACTCTCAAGCTGGGAGTAACCACGACTCTCTTAAGGTGGGAGTGACCATGAGTCTCTCTAATTGGAAGTAACCATGATTATCTTATGGTGGGAGTAACCTTGACTCTCTTAATGTAGGATTGACCATGAGTCTGTCTAAGTGGAAGTAATCATAACTAGCTTATGATGGGAGTAACTATGACTCTCTTATGGCAGGAGTAACAATGACTCTCTTAAGCTGGGAGTAACCATGACTCTCTTAAAGTGGGAGTAACAGTGACTCTCAAGCTGAGAGTAACCATGACTCTCTTAAGGTGGGAGTGACCATGAGTCTCTCTAATTGGAAGTAACCATGATTATCTTATGGTGGGAGTAACCTTGACTCTCTTAAGGTAGGATTGACCATGAGTCTGTCTAAGTGGAAGTAATCATAACTAGCTTATGATGGGAGTAACTATGACTCTCTTATGGCAGGAGTAACAATGACTCTCTTAAGCTGGGAGTAACCATGACTCTCTTAAAGTGGGAGTAACAATGACTCTCAAGCTGGGAGTAACCATGACTCTCTTAAGGTGGGAGTGACCATGAGTCTCTCTAATTGGAAGTAACCATGATTATCTTATGGTGGGAGTAACCTTGACTCTCTTAAGGTAGGATTGACCATGAGTCTGTCTAAGTGGAAGTAATCATAAAGTGGAAGTAACCATACCTATCTTATGGTGGGAGTAACTATGACTCTATTATGGCAGGAGTAACAATGACTTTCTGAAGCTGGGAATAACCATGACTCTCTTAAAGTGGGAGTAACAATGACACTCTAGCTGAGAGCAACCATGACTCTCTTAAGGAGGGAGTGACCATGACTCTCATAAGGTGGGAGTGACCATGAGTCTCTTAAAGTGGGAGTAACAATGACTCTCTAGCTGGGAGTAACCATGACTCTCTTAAGGTGGGAGTGACCATGAGTCTGTCTAATTGGAACTAACCATGATTATCTTATGGTGGGAGTAACCTTGACTCTCTTAAGGTAGGATTGACCATGAGTCTGTCTAAGTGGAAGTAATCATAACTAGCTTATGATGGGAGTAACTATGACTCTCTTATGGCAGGAGTAACAATGACTCTCTTAAGCTGGGAGTAACCTTGACTCTCTTAAAGTGGGAGTAACAATGACTCTCAAGCTGGGAGTAACCATGACTCTCTTAAGGTGGGAGTGACCATGAGTCTCTCTAATTGGAAGTAACCATGATTATTTATGGTGGGAGTAACCTTGACTCTCTTAAGGTAGGATTGACCATGAGTCTGTCTAAGTGGAGGAAATCATAACTAGCTTATGATGGGAGTAACTATGACTCTCTTATGGCAGGAGTAACAATGACTCTCTTAAGCTGGGAGTAACCATGACTCTCTTAAAGTGGGAGTAACAATGACTCTCAAGCTGGGAGTAACCATGACTCTCTTAAGGTGGGAGTGACCATGAGTATCACTAATTGTAAGTAACCATGATTATCTTATGGTGGGAGTAACCTTGACTCTCTTAAGGTAGGATTGACCATGAGTCTGTCTAAGTGGAAGTAATCATAACTATCTTATGGTGGGAGTAACTATGACACTATTATGACAGGAGTAACAATGACTTTCTGAAGCTGGGAGTAACCATGACTCTCTTAAAGTGGGAGTAACAATGACTCTCTAGCTGGGAGTAACCATTACTCTCTTAAGGTGGGAGTTACCATGAGTCTCTCTAATTGGAAGTAACCATGATTATCTTATGGTGGGAGTAACCTTGACTCTCTTAAGGTAGGATTGACCATGAGTCTCTCTAAGTGGAAGTAACCGTGATTATCTTATGATGGGAGTAACTATGACTCTCTTATGGCAGGAGTAACAATGACTCTCTTAAGCTGGGAGTAACCATGACTCTCTTAAAGTGGGAGTAACAATGACTCTCAAGCTGGGAGTAACCATGACTCTCTTAAGGTGGGAGTGACCATGAGTCTCTCTAATTGGAAGTAACCATGATTATCTTATGGTGGGAGTAACCTTGACTCTCTTAAGGTAGGATTGACCATGAGTCTGTCTAAGTGGAAGTAATCATAACTAGCTTATGATGGGAGTAACTATGACTCTCTTATGGCAGGAGTAACAATGACTCTCTTAAGCTGGGAGTAACCATGACTCTCTTAAGGTGGGAGTGACCATGAGTCTCTCTAATTGGAAGTAACCATGATTATCTTATGGTGGGAGTAACCTTGACTCTCTTAAGGTAGGATTGACCATGAGTCTGTCTAAGTGGAAGTAATCATAACTAGTTTATGATGGGAGTAACTATGACTCTCTTATGGCAGGAGTAACAATGACTCTCTTAAGCTGGGAGTAACCATGACTCTCTTAAAGTGGGAGTAACAGTGACTCTCAAGCTGGGAGTAACCATGACTCTCTTAAAGTGGGAGTAACAATGACTCTCAAGCTGGGAGTAACCACTACTCTCTTAAGGTGGGAGTGACCATGAGTCTCTCTAATTGGAAGTAACCATGATTATCTTATGGTGGGAGTAACCTTGACTCTCTTAAGGTAGGATTGACCATGAGTCTGTCTAAGTGGAAGTAATCATAACTATCTTATGGTGGGAGTAACTATGACACTATTATGACAGGAGTAACAATGACTTTCTGAAGCTGGGAGTAACCATGACTCTCTTAAGGTGGGAGTGACCATGAGTCTCACTAATTGGAAATAACCATGATTATCTTATGGTGGGAGTAACCTTGACTCTCTTAAGGTAGGATTGACCATGAGTCTCTCTAAGTGGAAGTAACCGTGATTATCTAATGGTGGGAGTAACCTTGACTCTCTTATGGCAGGAGTAACAATGACTCTCTTAAGCTGGGAGTAACCATGTCTCTCTTAAAGTGGGAGTAACAATGACTCTCTAGCTGAGAGTAACCATGACTCTCTTAAGGTGGGAGTGACCATGAGTCTCTCTAATTGGAAGTAACCATGATTATCTTATGGTGGGAGTAACCTTGACTCTCTTAAGGTAGGATTGACCATGCGTCTGTCTAAGTGGAAGTAATCATAACTAGCTTATGATGGGAGTAACTATGACTTTCTTATGGCAGGAGTAACAATGACTCTCTTAAGCTGGGAGTAACCTTGACTCTCTTAAAGTGGGAGTAACAATGACTCTCAAGCTGGGAGTAACCTTGACTCTCTTAAGGTGGGAGTGACCATGAGTCTCTTAAAGTGGGAGTAACAATGACTCTCTAGCTGGGAGTAACCATGACTCTCTTAAGTTGGGAGTGACCATGAGTCTCTCTAATTGGAAGTAACCATGATTATCTTATGGTGGGAGTAACCTTGACTCTCTTAAGGTAGGATTGACCATGAGTCTGTCTAAGTGGAAGTAATCATAACTAGCTTATGATGGGAGTAACTATGACTCTCTTATGGCAGGAGTAACAATGACTCTCTTAAGCTGGGAGTAACCATGACTCTCTTAAAGTGGGAGTAACAATGACTCTCAAGCTGGGAGTAACCATCACTCTCTTAGGGTGGGAGTGACCATGAGTCTCACTAATTGGAAGTAACCATGATTATCTTATGGTGGGAGTAACCTTGACTCTCTTAAGGTAGGATTGACCATGAGTCTGTCTAAGTGGAAGTAATCATAACCAGCTTATGATGGGAGTAACTATGACTCTCTTATGGCAGGAGTAACAATGACTCTCTCAAGCTGGGAGTAACCATGACTCTCTTAAGGTGGGAGTGACCATGAGTCTCTCTAATTGGAAGTAACCATAACTATCTTATGGTGGGAGTAACTATGACTCTATTATGGCAGGAGTAACAATGACTTTCTGAAGCTGGGAGTAACCATGACTCTCTTAAAGTGGGAGTAACAATGACTCTCTAGCTGAGAGTAACCATGACTCTCTTAAGGTGGGAGTGACCATGAGTCTCTCTAATTGGAAGTAACCATGATTATCTTATGGTGGGAGTAACCTTGACTCTCTTAAGGTAGGATTGACCATGAGTCTGTCTAAGTGGAAGTAATCATAAAGTGGAAGTAACCATACCTATCTTATGGTGGGAGTAACTATGACTCTATTATGGCAGGAGTAACAATGACTTTCTGAAGCTGGGAGTAACCATGACTCTCTTAAAGTGGGAGTAACAATGACTCTCTAGCTGGGAGTAACCATTACTCTCTTAAGGTGGGAGTGACCATGAGTCTCTCTAATTGGAAGTAACCATGATTATCTTATGGTGGGAGTAACCTTGACTCTCTTAAGGTAGGATTGACCATGAGTCTGACTAAGTGGAAGTAATCATAACTAGCTTATGATGGGAGTAACTATGACTCTCTTATGGCAGGAGTAACAATGACTCTCTTAAGCTGGGAGTAACCTTGACTCTCTTAAAGTGGGAGTAACAATGACTCTCAAGCTGGGAGTAACCATGACTCTCTTAAGGTGGGAGTGACCATGAGTCTCTTAAAGTGGGAGTAACAATGACTCTCTAGCTGGGAGTAACCATGACTCTCTTAAGGTGGGAGTGACCATGAGTCTCTCTAATTGGAAGTAACCATGATTATCTTATGGTGGGAGTAACCTTGACTCTCTTAAGGTAGGATTGACCATGAGTCTGTCTAAGTGGAAGTAATCATAACTAGCTTATGATGGGAGTAACTATGACTCTCTTATGGCAGGAGTAACAATGACTCTCTTAAGCTGGGAGTAACCATGACTCTCTTAAAGTGGGAGTAACAATGACTCTCAAGCTGGGAGTAACCATGACTCTCTTAAGGTGGGAGTGACCATGAGTCTCTCTAATTGGAAGTAACCATGATTATCTTATGGTGGGAGTAACCTTGACTCTCTTAAGGTAGGATTGACCATGAGTCTGTCTAAGTGGAAGTAATCATAACTAGCTTATGATGGGAGTAACTATGACTCTCTTATGGCAGTAGTAACAATGACTCTCTTAAGCTGGGAGTAACCATGACTCTCTTAAAGTGGGAGTAACAATGACTCTCGAGCTGGGAGTAACCATGACTCTATTAAGGTGGGAGTGACCATTAGTCTCTCTAAGTGGAAGTATCCATGATTATCTTATGGTGGGAGTAACCTTGACTCTCTTAAGGTAGGATTGACCATGAGTCTGTCTAAGTGGAAGTAATCATAACTAGCTTATGATGGTAGTAACTATGACTCTCTTATGTCAGGAGTAACAATGACTCTCTTAAGCTGGGAGTAACCATGACTCTCTTAAGGTGGGAGTAACAATGACTCTCTAGCTGAGAGTAACAATGACTCTCTTAAGCTGGGAGTAACCATGACTCTCTTAAAGTGGGAGTAACAGTGACTCTCAAGCTGGGAGTAACCATGACTCTCTTAAAGTGGGAGTAACAATGACTCTCAAGCTGGGAGTAACCACTACTCTCTTAAGGTGGGAGTGACCATGAGTCTCTCTAATTGGAAGTAACCATGATTATCTTATGGTGGGAGTAACCTTGACTCTCTTAAGGTAGGATTGACCATGAGTCTGTCTAAGTGGAAGTAATCATAACTATCTTATGGTGGGAGTAACTATGACACTATTATGACAGGAGTAACAATGACTTTCTGAAGCTGGGAGTAACCATGACTCTCTTAAGGTGGGAGTGACCATGAGTCTCACTAATTGGAAATAACCATGATTATCTTATGGTGGGAGTAACCTTGACTCTCTTAAGGTAGGATTGACCATGAGTCTCTCTAAGTGGAAGTAACCGTGATTATCTAATGGTGGGAGTAACCTTGACTCTCTTATGGCAGGAGTAACAATGACTCTCTTAAGCTGGGAGTAACCATGTCTCTCTTAAAGTGGGAGTAACAATGACTCTCTAGCTGAGAGTAACCATGACTCTCTTAAGGTGGGAGTGACCATGAGTCTCTCTAATTGGAAGTAACCATGATTATCTTATGGTGGGAGTAACCTTGACTCTCTTAAGGTAGGATTGACCATGCGTCTGTCTAAGTGGAAGTAATCATAACTAGCTTATGATGGGAGTAACTATGACTTTCTTATGGCAGGAGTAACAATGACTCTCTTAAGCTGGGAGTAACCTTGATTCTCTTAAAGTGGGAGTAACAATGACTCTCAAGCTGGGAGTAACCTTGACTCTCTTAAGGTGGGAGTGACCATGAGTCTCTTAAAGTGGGAGTAACAATGACTCTCTAGCTGGGAGTAACCATGACTCTCTTAAGTTGGGAGTGACCATGAGTCTCTCTAATTGGAAGTAACCATGATTATCTTATGGTGGGAGTAACCTTGACTCTCTTAAGGTAGGATTGACCATGAGTCTGTCTAAGTGGAAGTAATCATAACTAGCTTATGATGGGAGTAACTATGACTCTCTTATGGCAGGAGTAACAATGACTCTCTTAAGCTGGGAGTAACCATGACTCTCTTAAAGTGGGAGTAACAATGACTCTCAAGCTGGGAGTAACCATCACTCTCTTAGGGTGGGAGTGACCATGAGTCTCACTAATTGGAAGTAACCATGATTATCTTATGGTGGGAGTAACCTTGACTCTCTTAAGGTAGGATTGACCATGAGTCTGTCTAAGTGGAAGTAATCATAACTAGCTTATGATGGGAGTAACTATGACTCTCTTATGGCAGGAGTAACAATGACTCTCTTAAGCTGGGAGTAACCATGACTCTCTTAAAGTGGGAGTAACAATGACTCTCAAGCTGGGAGTAACCATGACTCTCTTAAGGTGGGAGTGACCATGAGTCTCTCTAATTGGAAGTAACCATAACTATCTTATGGTGGGAGTAACTATGACTCTATTATGGCAGGAGTAACAATGACTTTCTGAAGCTGGGAGTAACCATGACTCTCTTAAAGTGGGAGTAACAATGACTCTCTAGCTGAGAGTAACCATGACTCTCTTAAGGTGGGAGTGACCATGAGTCTCTCTAATTGGAAGTAACCATGATTATCTTATGGTGGGAGTAACCTTGACTCTCTTAAGGTAGGATTGACCATGAGTCTGTCTAAGTGGAAGTAATCATAAAGTGGAAGTAACCATACCTATCTTATGGTGGGAGTAACTATGACTCTATTATGGCAGGAGTAACAATGACTTTCTGAAGCTGGGAGTAACCATGACACTCTTAAAGTGGGAGTAACAATGACTCTCTAGCTGGGAGTAACCATTACTCTCTTAAGGTGGGAGTGACCATGAGTCTCTCTAATTGGAAGTAACCATGATTATCTTATGGTGGGAGTAACCTTGACTCTCTTAAGGTAGGATTGACCATGAGTCTGTCTAAGTGGAAGTAATCATAACTAGCTTATGATGGGAGTAACTATGACTCTCTTATGGCAGGAGTAACAATGACTCTCTTAAGCTGGGAGTAACCTTGACTCTCTTAAAGTGGGAGTAACAATGACTCTCAAGCTGGGAGTAACCATGACTCTCTTAAGGTGGGAGTGACCATGAGTCTCTTAAAGTGGGAGTAACAATGACTCTCTAGCTGGGAGTAACCATGACTCTCTTAAGGTGGGAGTGACCATGAGTCTCTCTAATTGGAAGTAACCATGATTATCTTATGGTGGGAGTAACCTTGACTCTCTTAAGGTAGGATTGACCATGAGTCTGTATAAGTGGAAGTAATCATAACTAGCTTATGATGGGAGTAACTATGACTCTCTTATGGCAGGAGTAACAATGACTCTCTTAAGCTGGGAGTAACCATGACTCTCTTAAAGTGGGAGTAACAATGACTCTCAAGCTGGTAGTAACCATGACTCTCTTAAGGTGGGAGTGACCATGAGTCTCTCTAATTGGAAGTAACCATGATTATCTTATGGTGGGAGTAACCTTGACTCTCTTAAGGTAGGATTGACCATGAGTCTGTCTAAGTGGAAGTAATCATAACTAGCTTATGATGGGAGTAACTATGACTCTCTTATGGCAGTAGTAACAATGACTCTCTTAAGCTGGGAGTAACCATGACTCTCTTAAAGTGGGAGTAACAATGACTCTCGAGCTGGGAGTAACCATGACTCTATTAAGGTGGGAGTGACCATTAGTCTCTCTAAGTGGAAGTATCCATGATTATCTTATGGTGGGAGTAACCTTGACTCTCTTAAGGTAGGATTGACCATGAGTCTGTCTAAGTGGAAGTAATCATAACTAGCTTATGATGGTAGTAACTATGACTCTCTTATGTCAGGAGTAACAATGACTCTCTTAAGCTGGGAGTAACCATGACTCTCTTAAGGTGGGAGTGACCACGAGTCTCTCTAATTGGAAGTAACCATGATTATCTTATGGTGGGAGTAACCTTGACTCTCTTAAGGTAGGATTGACCATGAGTCTGTCTTAGTGGAAGTAATCATAAAGTGGATGTAACCATACCTATCTTATGGTGGGAGTAACTATGACTCTATTATGGCAGGAGTAACAATGACTTTCTGAAGCTGGGAATAACCATGACTCTCTTAAAGTGGGAGTAACAATGACTCTCTAGCTGAGAGTAACCATGACTCTCTTAAGGTGGGAGTGACCATGAGTCTCTCTAATTTGAAGTAACCATGATTATCTTATGGTGGGAGTAACCTTGACTCTCTTAAGGTAGGATTGACCATGAGTCTGTCTAAGTGGAAGTAATCATAAAGTGGAAGTAACCATACCTATCTTATGGTGGGAGTAACTATGACTCTCTTATGGCAGGAGTAACAATGACTCTCTTAAGCTGGGAGTAACCATGACTCTCTTAAAGTGGGAGTAACAATGACTCTCAAGCTGGGAGTAACCATGACTCTCCTAAGGTGGGAGTGACCATGAGTCTCTCTAATTGGAAATAACCATAACTATCTTATGGTGGGAGTAACTATGACTCTATTATGGCAGGAGTAACAATGACTTTCTGAAGCTGGGAGTAACCATGACTCTCTTAAAGTGGGAGTAACAATGACTCTCTAGTTGAGAGCAACCATGACTCTCTTAAGGTGGGAGTGACCATGAGTCTCTCTAATTGGAAGTAACCATGATTATCTTATGGTGGGAGTAACCTTGACTCTCTTAAGGTAGGATTGACCATGAGTCTGTCTAAGTGGAAGTAATCATAAAGTGGAAGTAACCATACCTATCTTATGGTGGGAGTAACTATGACTCTATTATGGCAGGAGTAACAATGACTCTCTTAAAGTGGGAGTAACAATGACTCTCAAGCTGGGAGTAACCATTACTCTCTTAAGGTGGGAGTGACCATGAGTCTCTCTAATTGGAAGTAACCATGATTATCTTATGGTGGGAGTAACCTTGACTCTCTTAAGGTAGGATTGACCATGAGTCTGTCTAAATGGATGTAATCATAACTATCTTATGGTGGGAGTAACTATGACACTATTATGACAGGAGTAACAATGACTTTCTGAAGCTGGGAGTAACCATGACTCTCTTAAAGTGGGAGTAACAATGACTCTCAAGCTGGGAGTAACCATGACTCTCTTAAGGTGGGAGTGACCATGAGTCTCTCTAATTGGAAGTAACCATGATTATCTTATGGTGGGAGTAACCTTGACTCTCTTAAGGTAGGATTGACCATGAGTCTGTCTAAGTGGAAGTAATCATAACTAGCTTATGATGGGAGTAACTATGACTCTCTTATGGCAGGAGTAACAATGACTCTCTTAAGCTGGGAGTAACCATGACTCTCTTAAAGTGGGAGTAACAGTGACTCTCAAGCTGGGAGTAACCATGACTCTATTAAGGTGGGAGTGACCATGAGTCTCTCTAATTGGAAGTAATTATAACTAGCTTATGATGGGAGTAACTATGACTCTCTTATGGCAGGAGTAACAATGACTCTCTTAAGCTGGGAGTAACCATGACTCTCTTAAGGTGGGAGTGACCATGAGTCTCTCTAATTGGAAGTAACCATGATTATCTTATGGTGGGAGTAACCTTGACTCTCTTAAGGTAGGATTGACCATGAGTCTGTCTAAGTGGAAGTAATCATAAAGTGGAAGTAACCATACCTATCTTATGGTGGGAGTAACTATGACTCTCTTATGGCAGGAGTAACAATGACTCTCTTAAGCTGGGAGTAACCATGACTCTCTTAAAGTGGGAGTAACAATGACTCTCAAGCTGGGAGTAACCATGACTCTCCTAAGGTGGGAGTGACCATGAGTCTCTCTAATTGGAAGTAACCATAACTATCTTATGGTGGGAGTAACTATGACTCTATTATGGCAGGAGTAACAATGACTTTCTGAAGCTGGGAATAACCATGACTCTCTTAAAGTGGGAGTAACAATGACTCTCTAGCTGAGAGTAACCATGACTCTCTTAAGGTGGGAGTGACCATGAGTCTCTCTAATTTGAAGTAACCATGATTATCTTATGGTGGGAGTAACCTTGACTCTCTTAAGGTAGGATTGACCATGAGTCTGTCTAAGTGGAAGTAATCATAAAGTGGAAGTAACCATACCTATCTTATGGTGGGAGTAACTATGACTCTCTTATGGCAGGAGTAACAATGACTCTCTTAAGCTGGGAGTAACCATGACTCTCTTAAAGTGGGAGTAACAATGACTCTCAAGCTGGGAGTAACCATGACTCTCCTAAGGTGGGAGTGACCATGAGTCTCTCTAATTGGAAATAACCATAACTATCTTATGGTGGGAGTAACTATGACTCTATTATGGCAGGAGTAACAATGACTTTCTGAAGCTGGGAGTAACCATGACTCTCTTAAAGTGGGAGTAACAATGACTCTCTAGTTGAGAGCAACCATGACTCTCTTAAGGTGGGAGTGACCATGAGTCTCTCTAATTGGAAGTAACCATGATTATCTTATGGTGGGAGTAACCTTGACTCTCTTAAGGTAGGATTGACCATGAGTCTGTCTAAGTGGAAGTAATCATAAAGTGGAAGTAACCATACCTATCTTATGGTGGGAGTAACTATGACTCTATTATGGCAGGAGTAACAATGACTCTCTTAAAGTGGGAGTAACAATGACTCTCAAGCTGGGAGTAACCATTACTCTCTTAAGGTGGGAGTGACCATGAGTCTCTCTAATTGGAAGTAACCATGATTATCTTATGGTGGGAGTAACCTTGACTCTCTTAAGGTAGGATTGACCATGAGTCTGTCTAAGTGGATGTAATCATAACTATCTTATGGTGGGAGTAACTATGACACTATTATGACAGGAGTAACAATGACTTTCTGAAGCTGGGAGTAACCATGACTCTCTTAAAGTGGGAGTAACAATGACTCTCAAGCTGGGAGTAACCATGACTCTCTTAAGGTGGGAGTGACCATGAGTCTCTCTAATTGGAAGTAACCATGATTATCTTATGGTGGGAGTAACCTTGACTCTCTTAAGGTAGGATTGACCATGAGTCTGTCTAAGTGGAAGTAATCATAACTAGCTTATGATGGGAGTAACTATGACTCTCTTATGGCAGGAGTAACAATGACTCTCTTAAGCTGGGAGTAACCATGACTCTCTTAAAGTGGGAGTAACAGTGACTCTCAAGCTGGGAGTAACCATGACTCTATTAAGGTGGGAGTGACCATGAGTCTCTCTAATTGGAAGTAATTATAACTAGCTTATGATGGGAGTAACTATGACTCTCTTATGGCAGGAGTAACAATGACTCTCTTAAGCTGGGAGTAACCATGACTCTCTTAAGGTGGGAGTGACCATGAGTCTCTCTAATTGGAAGTAACCATGATTATCTTATGGTGGGAGTAACCTTGACTCTCTTAAGGTAGGATTGACCATGAGTCTGTCTAAGTGGAAGTAATCATAAAGTGGAAGTAACCATACCTATCTTATGGTGGGAGTAACTATGACTCTCTTATGGCAGGAGTAACAATGACTCTCTTAAGCTGGGAGTAACCATGACTCTCTTAAAGTGGGAGTAACAATGACTCTCAAGCTGGGAGTAACCATGACTCTCCTAAGGTGGGAGTGACCATGAGTCTCTCTAATTGGAAGTAACCATAACTATCTTATGGTGGGAGTAACTATGACTCTATTATGGCAGGAGTAACAATGACTTTCTGAAGCTGGGAGTAACCATGACTCTCTTAAAGTGGGAGTAACAATGACTCTCTAGCTGAGAGCAACCATGACTCTCTTAAGGTGGGAGTGACCATGAGTCTCTCTAATTGGAAGTAACCATGATTATCTTATGGTGGGAGTAACCTTGACTCTCTTAAGGTAGGATTGACCATGAGTCTGTCTAAGTGGAAGTAATCATAAAGTGGAAGTAACCATACCTATCTTATGGTGGGAGTAACTATGACTCTATTATGGCAGGAGTAACAATGACTTTCTGAAGCTGGGAGTAACCATGACTCTCTTAAAGTGGGAGTAACAATGACTCTCTAGCTGGGAGTAACCATTACTCTCTTAAGGTGGGAGTGACCATGAGTCTCTCTAATTGGAAGTAACCATGATTATCTTATGGTGGGAGTAACCTTGACTCTCTTAAGGTAGGATTGACCATGAGTCTGTCTAAGTGGAAGTAATCATAACTAGCTTATGATGGGAGTAACTATGACTCTCTTATGGCAGGAGTAACAATGACTCTCTTAAGCTGGGAGTAACCTTGACTCTCTTAAAGTGGGAGTAACAATGACTCTCAAGCTGGGAGTAACCATGACTCTCTTAAGGTGGGAGTGACCATGAGTCTCTTAAAGTGGGAGTAACAATGACTCTCTAGCTGGGAGTAACCATGACTCTCTTAAGGTGGGAGTGACCATGAGTCTCTCTAATTGGAAGTAACCATGATTATCTTATGGTGGGAGTAACCTTGACTCTCTTAAGGTAGGATTGACCATGAGTCTGTATAAGTGGAAGTAATCATAACTAGCTTATGATGGGAGTAACTATGACTCTCTTATGGCAGGAGTAACAATGACTCTCTTAAGCTGGGAGTAACCATGACTCTCTTAAAGTGGGAGTAACAATGACTCTCAAGCTGGTAGTAACCATGACTCTCTTAAGGTGGGAGTGACCATGAGTCTCTCTAATTGGAAGTAACCATGATTATCTTATGGTGGGAGTAACCTTGACTCTCTTAAGGTAGGATTGACCATGAGTCTGTCTAAGTGGAAGTAATCATAACTAGCTTATGATGGGAGTAACTATGACTCTCTTATGGCAGTAGTAACAATGACTCTCTTAAGCTGGGAGTAACCATGACTCTCTTAAAGTGGGAGTAACAATGACTCTCGAGCTGGGAGTAACCATGACTCTATTAAGGTGGGAGTGACCATTAGTCTCTCTAAGTGGAAGTATCCATGATTATCTTATGGTGGGAGTAACCTTGACTCTCTTAAGGTAGGATTGACCATGAGTCTGTCTAAGTGGAAGTAATCATAACTAGCTTATGATGGTAGTAACTATGACTCTCTTATGTCAGGAGTAACAATGACTCTCTTAAGCTGGGAGTAACCATGACTCTCTTAAGGTGGGAGTGACCACGAGTCTCTCTAATTGGAAGTAACCATGATTATCTTATGGTGGGAGTAACCTTGACTCTCTTAAGGTAGGATTGACCATGAGTCTGTCTTAGTGGAAGTAATCATAAAGTGGATGTAACCATACCTATCTTATGGTGGGAGTAACTATGACTCTATTATGGCAGGAGTAACAATGACTTTCTGAAGCTGGGAATAACCATGACTCTCTTAAAGTGGGAGTAACAATGACTCTCTAGCTGAGAGTAACCATGACTCTCTTAAGGTGGGAGTGACCATGAGTCTCTCTAATTTGAAGTAACCATGATTATCTTATGGTGGGAGTAACCTTGACTCTCTTAAGGTAGGATTGACCATGAGTCTGTCTAAGTGGAAGTAATCATAAAGTGGATGTAACCATACCTATCTTATGGTGGGAGTAACTATGACTCTATTATGGCAGGAGTAACAATGACTTTCTGAAGCTGGGAATAACCATGACTCTCTTAAAGTGGGAGTAACAATGACTCTCTAGCTGAGAGTAACCATGACTCTCTTAAGGTGGGAGTGACCATGAGTCTCTCTAATTTGAAGTAACCATGATTATCTTATGGTGGGAGTAACCTTGACTCTCTTAAGGTAGGATTGACCATGAGTCTGTCTAAGTGGAAGTAATCATAAAGTGGAAGTAACCATACCTATCTTATGGTGGGAGTAACTATGACTCTCTTATGGCAGGAGTAACAATGACTCTCTTAAGCTGGGAGTAACCATGACTCTCTTAAAGTGGGAGTAACAATGACTCTCAAGCTGGGAGTAACCATGACTCTCCTAAGGTGGGAGTGACCATGAGTCTCTCTAATTGGAAATAACCATAACTATCTTATGGTGGGAGTAACTATGACTCTATTATGGCAGGAGTAACAATGACTTTCTGAAGCTGGGAGTAACCATGACTCTCTTAAAGTGGGAGTAACAATGACTCTCTAGTTGAGAGCAACCATGACTCTCTTAAGGTGGGAGTGACCATGAGTCTCTCTAATTGGAAGTAACCATGATTATCTTATGGTGGGAGTAACCTTGACTCTCTTAAGGTAGGATTGACCATGAGTCTGTCTAAGTGGAAGTAATCATAAAGTGGAAGTAACCATACCTATCTTATGGTGGGAGTAACTATGACTCTATTATGGCAGGAGTAACAATGACTCTCTTAAAGTGGGAGTAACAATGACTCTCAAGCTGGGAGTAACCATTACTCTCTTAAGGTGGGAGTGACCATGAGTCTCTCTAATTGGAAGTAACCATGATTATCTTATGGTGGGAGTAACCTTGACTCTCTTAAGGTAGGATTGACCATGAGTCTGTCTAAGTGGATGTAATCATAACTATCTTATGGTGGGAGTAACTATGACACTATTATGACAGGAGTAACAATGACTTTCTGAAGCTGGGAGTAACCATGACTCTCTTAAAGTGGGAGTAACAATGACTCTCAAGCTGGGAGTAACCATGACTCTCTTAAGGTGGGAGTGACCATGAGTCTCTCTAATTGGAAGTAACCATGATTATCTTATGGTGGGAGTAACCTTGACTCTCTTAAGGTAGGATTGACCATGAGTCTGTCTAAGTGGAAGTAATCATAACTAGCTTATGATGGGAGTAACTATGACTCTCTTATGGCAGGAGTAACAATGACTCTCTTAAGCTGGGAGTAACCATGACTCTCTTAAAGTGGGAGTAACAGTGACTCTCAAGCTGGGAGTAACCATGACTCTATTAAGGTGGGAGTGACCATGAGTCTCTCTAATTGGAAGTAATTATAACTAGCTTATGATGGGAGTAACTATGACTCTCTTATGGCAGGAGTAACAATGACTCTCTTAAGCTGGGAGTAACCATGACTCTCTTAAGGTGGGAGTGACCATGAGTCTCTCTAATTGGAAGTAACCATGATTATCTTATGGTGGGAGTAACCTTGACTCTCTTAAGGTAGGATTGACCATGAGTCTGTCTAAGTGGAAGTAATCATAAAGTGGAAGTAACCATACCTATCTTATGGTGGGAGTAACTATGACTCTCTTATGGCAGGAGTAACAATGACTCTCTTAAGCTGGGAGTAACCATGACTCTCTTAAAGTGGGAGTAACAATGACTCTCAAGCTGGGAGTAACCATGACTCTCCTAAGGTGGGAGTGACCATGAGTCTCTCTAATTGGAAGTAACCATAACTATCTTATGGTGGGAGTAACTATGACTCTATTATGGCAGGAGTAACAATGACTTTCTGAAGCTGGGAGTAACCATGACTCTCTTAAAGTGGGAGTAACAATGACTCTCTAGCTGAGAGCAACCATGACTCTCTTAAGGTGGGAGTGACCATGAGTCTCTCTAATTGGAAGTAACCATGATTATCTTATGGTGGGAGTAACCTTGACTCTCTTAAGGTAGGATTGACCATGAGTCTGTCTAAGTGGAAGTAATCATAAAGTGGAAGTAACCATACCTATCTTATGGTGGGAGTAACTATGACTCTATTATGGCAGGAGTAACAATGCCTTTCTGAAGCTGGGAGTAACCATGACTCTCTTAAAGTGGGAGTAACAATGACTCTCTAGCTGAGAGTAACCATGACTCTCTTAAGGTGGGAGTGACCATGAGTCTCTCTAATTGGAAGTAACCATGATTATCTTATGGTGGGAGTAACCTTGACTCTCTTAAGGTAGGATTGACCATGAGTCTGTCTAAGTGGAAGTAATCATAACTAGCTTATGATGGGAGTAACTAAGACTCTCTTATGGCAGGAGTAACAATGACTCTCTTAAGCTGGGAGTAACCTTGACTCTCTTAAAGTGGGAGTAACAATGACTCTCAAGCTGGGAGTAACCATGACTCTCATAAGGTGGGAGTGACCATGAGTCTCTTAAAGTGGGAGTAACAATGACTCTCTAGCTGGGAGTAACCATGACTCTCTTAAGGTGGGAGTGACCATGAGTCTGTCTAATTGGAACTAACCATGATTATCTTATGGTGGGAGTAACCTTGACTCTCTTAAGGTAGGATTGACCATGAGTCTGTCTAAGTGGAAGTAATCATAACTATCTTATGGTGGGAGTAACTATGACTCTATTATGGCAGGAGTAACAATGACTTTCTGAAGCTGGGAGTAACCATGACTCTCTTAAAGTGGGAGTAACAATAACTCTCTAGCTGAGAGCAACCATGACTCTCTTAAGGTGGGAGTGACCATGAGTCTCTCTAATTGGAAGTAACCATGATTATCTTATGGTGGGAGTAACCTTGACTCTCTTAAGGTAGGATTGCCCATGAGTCTGTCTAAGTGGAAGTAATCATAAAGTGGAAGTAACCATACCTATCTTATGGTGGGAGTAACTATGACTCTATTATGGCAGGAGTAACAATGCCTTTCTGAAGCTGGGAGTAACCATGACTCTCTTAAAGTGGGAGTAACAATGACTCTCTAGCTGAGAGTAACCATGACTCTCTTAAGGTGGGAGTGACCATGAGTCTCTCTAATTGGAAGTAACCATGATTATCTTATGGTGGGAGTAACCTTGACTCTCTTAAGGTAGGATTGACCATGAGTCTGTCTAAGTGGAAGTAATCATAACTAGCTTATGATGGGAGTAACTATGACTCTCTTATGGCAGGAGTAACAATGACTCTCTTAAGCTGGGAGTAACCTTGACTCTCTTAAAGTGGGAGTAACAATGACTCTCAAGCTGGGAGTAACCATGACTCTCATAAGGTGGGAGTGACCATGAGTCTCTTAAAGTGGGAGTAACAATGACTCTCTAGCTGGGAGTAACCATGACTCTCTTAAGGTGGGAGTGACCATGAGTCTCTCTAATTGGAAGTAACCATGATTATCTTATGGTGGGAGTAACCTTGACTCTCTTAAGGTAGGATTGACCATGAGTCTGTCTAAGTGGAAGTAATCATAACTAGCTTATGATGGGAGTAACTATGACTCTCTTATGGCAGGAGTAACAATGACTCTCTTAAGCTGGGAGTAACCATGACTCTCTTAAAGTGGGAGTAACAATGACTCTCAAGCTGGGAGTAACCATGACTCTCTTAAGGTGGGAGTGACCATGAGTCTCTCTAATTGGAAGTAACCATGATTATCTTATGGTGGGAGTAACCTTGACTCTCCTAAGGTAGGATTGACCATGAGTCTGTCTAAGTGGAAGTAATCATAACTAGCTTATGATGGGAGTAACTATGACTCTATTATGGCAGGAGTAACCATGACTCTCTTAAAGTGGGAGTAACAATGACTCTCAAGCTGGGAGTAACCATGACTCTCTTAAGGTGGGAGTGACCATGAGTCTCTCTAATTGGAAGTAACCATGATTATCTTATGGTGGGAGTAACCTTGACTCTCTTAAGGTAGGATTGACCATGCGTCTGTCTAAGTGGAAGTAATCATAACTAGCTTATGATGGGAGTAACTATGACTCTCTTATGGCAGGAGTAACAATGACTCTCTTAAGCTGGGAGTAACAGTGATTCTCTCTAATTCGAAGTAACCATGATTATCTTATGGTGGGAGTAACTATGACTCTATTATGGCAGGAGTAACAATGACTTTCTGAAGCTGGGAGTAACCATGACTCTCTTAAAGTGGGAGTAACAATGACTCTCAAGCTGGGAGTAACCATGACTCTCTTAAGGTGGGAGTGACCATGAGTCTCTCTAATTGGAAGTAACCATGATTATCTTATGGTGGGAGTAACCTTGACTCTCTTAAGGTAGGATTGACCATGAGTCTGTCTAAGTGGAAGTAATCATAACTAGCTTATGATGGGAGTAACAATGACTCTCTTATGACAGGAGTAACAATGACTCTCTTAAGCTGGGAGTAACCATGATTCTCTCTAATTCGAAGTAACCATGATTATCTTATGGTGGGAGTAACTATGACTCTATTATGGCAGGAGTAACAATGACTTTCTGAAGCTGGGAGTAACCATGACTCTCTTAAAGTGGGAGTAACAATGACTCTCTAGCTGAGAGTAACCATTACTCTCTTAAGGTGGGAGTGACCATGAGTCTCTCTAATTGGAAGTAACCATGATTATCTTATGGTGGGAGCAACCTTGACTCTCTTAAGGTAGGATTGACCATGAGTCTCTCTAAGTGGAAGTAACCATAACTATCTTATGGTGGGAGTAACTATGACTCTATTATGGCAGGAGTAACAATGACTTTCTGAAGCTGGGAGTAACCATGACTCTCTTAAAGTGGGAGTAACAATGACTCTCTAGCTGGGAGTAACCATGACTCTCTTAAGGTAGGATTGACCATGAGTCTGTCTAAGTGGAAGTAACCATGATTATCTTATGGTGGGAGTAACCTTGACTCTCTTAAGGTAGGATTGACCATGAGTCTGTCTAAGTGGAAGTAATCATAACTAGCTTATGATGGGAGTAACTATGATTCTCTTATGGCAGGAGTAACAATAACTCTCTTAAGCTGGGAGTAACCATGACTCTCTTAAAGTGGGAGTAACAATGACTCTCTAGCTGGGAGTAACCATTACTCTCTTAAGGTGGGAGTGACCATGAGTCTCTCTAATTGGAAGTAACCATGATTATCTTATGGTGGGAGTAACCTTGACTCTCTTATGGCAGGACTAACAATGACTCTCAAGCTGGGAGTAACCATGACTCTCTTAAGGTAGGATTTACCATGAGTCTCTCTAAGTGGAAGTAACCATAACTATCTTATGGTGGGAGTAACTATGACTCTATTATGGCAGGAGTAACAATGACTTTCTGAAGCTGGGAGTAACCATGACTCTCTTAAAGTGGGAGTAACAATGACTCTCTAGCTGGGAGTAACCATTACTCTCTTAAGGTGGGAGTGACCATGAGTCTCTCTAATTGGAAGTAACCATGATTATCTTATGGTGGGAGTAACCTTGACTCTCTTAAGGTAGGATTGACCATGAGTCTTTCTAAGTGGAAGTAATCATAACTAGCTTATGATGGGAGTAACTATGACTCTCTTATGGCAGGAGTAACAATGACTCTCTTAAGCTGGGAGTAACCATGAGTCTCTCTAATTGGAAGTAACCATGATTATCTTATGGTGGGAGTAACCTTGACTCTCTTATGGCAGGACTAACAATGACTCTCTTAAGCTGGGAGTAACCATGACTCTCTTAAAGTGGGAGTAACAATGACTCTCAAGCTGGGAGTAACCATGACTCTCTTAAGGTAGGATTTACCATGAGTCTCTCTAAGTGGAAGTAACCATGATTATCTTATGGTGGGAGTAACCTTGACTCTCTTAAGGTAGGATTGACCATGAGGCTCTCTAATTGGAAGTAACCATGATTATCTTATGGTGGGAGTAACTATGACTCTATTATGGCAGGAGTAACAATGACTTTCTGAAGCTGGGAGTAACCATGACTCTCTTAAAGTGGGAGTAACAATGACTCTCAAGCTGGGAGTAACCATGACTCTCTTAAGGTGGGAGTGACCATGAGTCTCTCTAATTGGAAGTAACCATGATTATCTTATGGTGGGAGTAACCTTGACTCTCTTAAGGTAGGATTGACCATGAGTCTGTCTAAGTGGAAGTAATCATAACTAGCTTATGATGGGAGTAACAATGACTCTCTTATGACAGGAGTAACAATGACTCTCTTAAGCTGGGAGTAACCATGATTCTCTCTAATTCGAAGTAACCATGATTATCTTATGGTGGGAGTAACTATGACTCTATTATGGCAGGAGTAACAATGACTTTCTGAAGCTGGGAGTAACCATGACTCTCTTAAAGTGGGAGTAACAATGACTCTCTAGCTGGGAGTAACCATGACTCTCTTAAGGTGGGAGTGACCACGAGTCTCTCTAATTGGAAGTAACCATGATTATCTTATGGTGGGAGTAACCTTGACTCTCTTAAGGTAGGATTGACCATGAGTCTCTCTAAGTGGAAGTAACCATGATTATCTTATGGTGGGAGTAACCTTGACTCTCTTAAGGTAGGATTGACCATGAGTCTGTCTAAGTGGAAGTAATCATAACTATCTTATGGTGGGAGTAACTATGACTCTATTATGGCAGGAGTAACAATGACATTCTGAAGCTGGGAGTAACCATGACTCTCTTAAAGTGGGAGTAACAATGACTCTCTAGCTGAGAGTAACCATTACTCTCTTAAGGTGGGAGTGACCATGAGTCTCTCTAATTGGAAGTAACCATGATTATCTTATGGTGGGAGTAACCTTGACTCTCTTAAGGTAGGATTGACCATGAGTCTCTCTAAGTGGAAGTAACCATAACTATCTTATGGTGGGAGTAACTATGACTCTATTATGGCAGGAGTAACAATGACTTTCTGAAGCTGGGAGTAACCATGACTCTCTTAAAGTGGGAGTAACAATGACTCTCTAGCTGGGAGTAACCATGACTCTCTTAAGGTAGGATTGACCATGAGTCTGTCTAAGTGGAAGTAACCATGATTATCTTATGGTGGGAGTAACCTTGACTCTCTTAAGGTAGGATTGACCATGAGTCTGTCTAAGTGGAAGTAATCATAACTAGCTTATGATGGGAGTAACTATGATTCTCTTATGGCAGGAGTAACAATAACTCTCTTAAGCTGGGAGTAACCATGACTCTCTTAAAGTGGGAGTAACAATGACTCTCTAGCTGGGAGTAACCATTACTCTCTTAAGGTGGGAGTGACCATGAGTCTCTCTAATTGGAAGTAACCATGATTATCTTATGGTGGGAGTAACCTTGACTCTCTTATGGCAGGACTAACAATGACTCTCAAGCTGGGAGTAACCATGACTCTCTTAAGGTAGGATTTACCATGAGTCTCTCTAAGTGGAAGTAACCATAACTATCTTATGGTGGGAGTAACTATGACTCTATTATGGCAGGAGTAACAATGACTTTCTGAAGCTGGGAGTAACCATGACTCTCTTAAAGTGGGAGTAACAATGACTCTCTAGCTGGGAGTAACCATTACTCTCTTAAGGTGGGAGTGACCATGAGTCTCTCTAATTGGAAGTAACCATGATTATCTTATGGTGGGAGTAACCTTGACTCTCCTAAGGTAGGATTGACCATGAGTCTGTCTAAGTGGAAGTAATCATAACTAGCTTATGATGGGAGTAACTATGACTCTATTATGGCAGGAGTAACCATGACTCTCTTAAAGTGGGAGTAACAATGACTCTCAAGCTGGGAGTAACCATGACTCTCTTAAGGTGGGAGTGACCATGAGTCTCTCTAATTGGAAGTAACCATGATTATCTTATGGTGGGAGTAACCTTGACTCTCTTAAGGTAGGATTGACCATGCGTCTGTCTAAGTGGAAGTAATCATAACTAGCTTATGATGGGAGTAACTATGACTCTCTTATGGCAGGAGTAACAATGACTCTCTTAAGCTGGGAGTAACAGTGATTCTCTCTAATTCGAAGTAACCATGATTATCTTATGGTGGGAGTAACTATGACTCTATTATGGCAGGAGTAACAATGACTTTCTGAAGCTGGGAGTAACCATGACTCTCTTAAAGTGGGAGTAACAATGACTCTCAAGCTGGGAGTAACCATGACTCTCTTAAGGTGGGAGTGACCATGAGTCTCTCTAATTGGAAGTAACCATGATTATCTTATGGTGGGAGTAACCTTGACTCTCTTAAGGTAGGATTGACCATGAGTCTGTCTAAGTGGAAGTAATCATAACTAGCTTATGATGGGAGTAACAATGACTCTCTTATGACAGGAGTAACAATGACTCTCTTAAGCTGGGAGTAACCATGATTCTCTCTAATTCGAAGTAACCATGATTATCTTATGGTGGGAGTAACTATGACTCTATTATGGCAGGAGTAACAATGACTTTCTGAAGCTGGGAGTAACCATGACTCTCTTAAAGTGGGAGTAACAATGACTCTCTAGCTGAGAGTAACCATTACTCTCTTAAGGTGGGAGTGACCATGAGTCTCTCTAATTGGAAGTAACCATGATTATCTTATGGTGGGAGCAACCTTGACTCTCTTAAGGTAGGATTGACCATGAGTCTCTCTAAGTGGAAGTAACCATAACTATCTTATGGTGGGAGTAACTATGACTCTATTATGGCAGGAGTAACAATGACTTTCTGAAGCTGGGAGTAACCATGACTCTCTTAAAGTGGGAGTAACAATGACTCTCTAGCTGGGAGTAACCATGACTCTCTTAAGGTAGGATTGACCATGAGTCTGTCTAAGTGGAAGTAACCATGATTATCTTATGGTGGGAGTAACCTTGACTCTCTTAAGGTAGGATTGACCATGAGTCTGTCTAAGTGGAAGTAATCATAACTAGCTTATGATGGGAGTAACTATGATTCTCTTATGGCAGGAGTAACAATAACTCTCTTAAGCTGGGAGTAACCATGACTCTCTTAAAGTGGGAGTAACAATGACTCTCTAGCTGGGAGTAACCATTACTCTCTTAAGGTGGGAGTGACCATGAGTCTCTCTAATTGGAAGTAACCATGATTATCTTATGGTGGGAGTAACCTTGACTCTCTTATGGCAGGACTAACAATGACTCTCAAGCTGGGAGTAACCATGACTCTCTTAAGGTAGGATTTACCATGAGTCTCTCTAAGTGGAAGTAACCATAACTATCTTATGGTGGGAGTAACTATGACTCTATTATGGCAGGAGTAACAATGACTTTCTGAAGCTGGGAGTAACCATGACTCTCTTAAAGTGGGAGTAACAATGACTCTCTAGCTGGGAGTAACCATTACTCTCTTAAGGTGGGAGTGACCATGAGTCTCTCTAATTGGAAGTAACCATGATTATCTTATGGTGGGAGTAACCTTGACTCTCTTAAGGTAGGATTGACCATGAGTCTTTCTAAGTGGAAGTAATCATAACTAGCTTATGATGGGAGTAACTATGACTCTCTTATGGCAGGAGTAACAATGACTCTCTTAAGCTGGGAGTAACCATGAGTCTCTCTAATTGGAAGTAACCATGATTATCTTATGGTGGGAGTAACCTTGACTCTCTTATGGCAGGACTAACAATGACTCTCTTAAGCTGGGAGTAACCATGACTCTCTTAAAGTGGGAGTAACAATGACTCTCAAGCTGGGAGTAACCATGACTCTCTTAAGGTAGGATTTACCATGAGTCTCTCTAAGTGGAAGTAACCATGATTATCTTATGGTGGGAGTAACCTTGACTCTCTTAAGGTAGGATTGACCATGAGGCTCTCTAATTGGAAGTAACCATGATTATCTTATGGTGGGAGTAACTATGACTCTATTATGGCAGGAGTAACAATGACTTTCTGAAGCTGGGAGTAACCATGACTCTCTTAAAGTGGGAGTAACAATGACTCTCAAGCTGGGAGTAACCATGACTCTCTTAAGGTGGGAGTGACCATGAGTCTCTCTAATTGGAAGTAACCATGATTATCTTATGGTGGGAGTAACCTTGACTCTCTTAAGGTAGGATTGACCATGAGTCTGTCTAAGTGGAAGTAATCATAACTAGCTTATGATGGGAGTAACAATGACTCTCTTATGACAGGAGTAACAATGACTCTCTTAAGCTGGGAGTAACCATGATTCTCTCTAATTCGAAGTAACCATGATTATCTTATGGTGGGAGTAACTATGACTCTATTATGGCAGGAGTAACAATGACTTTCTGAAGCTGGGAGTAACCATGACTCTCTTAAAGTGGGAGTAACAATGACTCTCTAGCTGGGAGTAACCATGACTCTCTTAAGGTGGGAGTGACCACGAGTCTCTCTAATTGGAAGTAACCATGATTATCTTATGGTGGGAGTAACCTTGACTCTCTTAAGGTAGGATTGACCATGAGTCTCTCTAAGTGGAAGTAACCATGATTATCTTATGGTGGGAGTAACCTTGACTCTCTTAAGGTAGGATTGACCATGAGTCTGTCTAAGTGGAAGTAATCATAACTATCTTATGGTGGGAGTAACTATGACTCTATTATGGCAGGAGTAACAATGACATTCTGAAGCTGGGAGTAACCATGACTCTCTTAAAGTGGGAGTAACAATGACTCTCTAGCTGAGAGTAACCATTACTCTCTTAAGGTGGGAGTGACCATGAGTCTCTCTAATTGGAAGTAACCATGATTATCTTATGGTGGGAGTAACCTTGACTCTCTTAAGGTAGGATTGACCATGAGTCTCTCTAAGTGGAAGTAACCATAACTATCTTATGGTGGGAGTAACTATGACTCTATTATGGCAGGAGTAACAATGACTTTCTGAAGCTGGGAGTAACCATGACTCTCTTAAAGTGGGAGTAACAATGACTCTCTAGCTGGGAGTAACCATGACTCTCTTAAGGTGGGAGTGACCATGAGTCTCTCTAATTGGAAGTAACCATGATTATCTTATGGTGGGAGTAACCTTGACTCTCTTAAGGTACGATTGACCATGAGTCTCTCTAAGTGGAAGTAACCATGATTATCTTATGGTGGGAGTAACCTTGACTCTCTTAAGGTAGGATTGACCATGAGTCTGTCTAAGTGGAAGTAATCATAACTATCTTATGGTGGGAGTAACTATGACTCTATTATGGCAGGAGTAACAATGACATTCTGAAGCTGGGAGTAACCATGACTCTCTTAAAGTGGGAGTAACAATGACTCTCTAGCTGAGAGTAACCATTACTCTCTTAAGGTGGGAGTGACCATGAGTCTCTCTAATTGGAAGTAACCATGATTATCTTATGGTGGGAGCAACCTTGACTCTCTTAAGGTAGGATTGACCATGAGTCTCTCTAAGTGGAAGTAACCATAACTATCTTATGGTGGGAGTAACTATGACTCTATTATGGCAGGAGTAACAATGACTTTCTGAAGCTGGGAGTAACCATGACTCTCTTAAAGTGGGAGTAACAATGACTCTCTAGCTGGGAGTAACCATGACTCTCTTAAGGTAGGATTGACCATGAGTCTGTCTAAGTGGAAGTAACCATGATTATCTTATGGTGGGAGTAACCTTGACTCTCTTAAGGTAGGATTGACCATGAGTCTCTCTAAGTGGAAGTAACCGTGATTATCTAATGGTGGGAGTAACCTTGACTCTCTTATGGCAGGAGTAACAATGACTCTCTTAAGCTGGGAGTAACCATGTCTCTCTTAAAGTGGGAGTAACAATGACTCTCTAGCTGAGAGTAACCATGACTCTCTTAAGGTGGGAGTGACCATGAGTCTCTCTAATTGGAAGTAACCATGATTATCTTATGGTGGGAGTAACCTTGACTCTCTTATGGCAGGACTAACAATGACTCTCAAGCTGGGAGTAACCATGACTCTCTTAAGGTAGGATTTACCATGAGTCTCTCTAAGTGGAAGTAACCATAACTATCTTATGGTGGGAGTAACTATGACTCTATTATGGCAGGAGTAACAATGACTTTCTGAAGCTGGGAGTAACCATGACTCTCTTAAAGTGGGAGTAACAATGACTCTCTAGCTGGGAGTAACCATTACTCTCTTAAGGTGGGAGTGACCATGAGTCTCTCTAATTGGAAGTAACCATGATTATCTTATGGTGGGAGTAACCTTGACTCTCTTAAGGTAGGATTGACCATGAGTCTTTCTAAGTGGAAGTAATCATAACTAGCTTATGATGGGAGTAACTATGACTCTCTTATGGCAGGAGTAACAATGACTCTCTTAAGCTGGGAGTAACCATGAGTCTCTCTAATTGGAAGTAACCATGATTATCTTATGGTGGGAGTAACCTTGACTCTCTTATGGCAGGACTAACAATGACTCTCTTAAGCTGGGAGTAACCATGACTCTCTTAAAGTGGGAGTAACAATGACTCTCAAGCTGGGAGTAACCATGACTCTCTTAAGGTAGGATTTACCATGAGTCTCTCTAAGTGGAAGTAACCATGATTATCTTATGGTGGGAGTAACCTTGACTCTCTTAAGGTAGGATTGACCATGAGGCTCTCTAATTGGAAGTAACCATGATTATCTTATGGTGGGAGTAACCTTGACTCTCTTAAGGTAGGATTGACCATGAGTCTCTCTAAGTGGAAGTAACCATAACTATCTTATGGTGGGAGTAACTATGACTCTATTATGGCAGGAGTAACAATGACTTTCTGAAGCTGGGAGTAACCATGACTCTCTTAAAGTGGGAGTAACAATGACTCTCTAGCTGGGAGTAACCATGACTCTCTTAAGGTGGGAGTGACCATGAGTCTCTCTAATTGGAAGTAACCATGATTATCTTATGGTGGGAGTAACCTTGACTCTCTTAAGGTAGGTTTGACCATGAGTCTGTCTAAGTGGAAGTAATCATAACTAGCTTATGATGGGAGTAACTATGACTCTCTTATGGCAGGAGTAACAATGACTCTCTTAAGCTGGGAGTAACCATGACTCTCTTAAAGTGGGAGTAACAGTGACTCTCAAGCTGGGAGTAACCATGACTCTCTTAAGGTAGGATTGACCATTAGTCTCTCTAAGTGGAAGTAACCATGATTATCTTATGGTGGGAGTAACCTTGACTCTCTTAAGGTAGGATTGACCATGAGTCTGTCTAAGTGGAAGTAATCATAACTAGCTTATGATGGGAGTAACTATGACTCTCTTATGGCAGGAGTAACAATGACTCTCTTAAGCTGGGAGTAACCATAACTATCTTATGGTGGGAGTAACTATGACTCTATTATGGAAGGAGTAACAATGACTCTCTTAAGCTGGGAGTAACCATGACTCTCTTAAAGTGGGAGTAACAATGACTCTCAAGCTGGGAGTAACCATGACTCTCTTAAGGTAGGATTGACCATGAGTCTCTCTAATTGGAAGTAACCATGATTATCTTATGGTGGGAGTAACCTTGACTCTCTTAAGGTAGGATTGACCATGAGTCTGTCTAAGTGGAAGTAATCATAACTAGCTTATGATGGGAGTAACTATGACTCTCTTATGGCAGGAGTAACAATGACTCTCTTAAGCTAGGAGTAACCATGACTCTCTTAAAGTGGGAGTAACAATGACTCTCTAGCTGGGAGTAACCATGACTCTCTTAAGGTGGGAGTGACCATGAGTCTCTCTAATTGGAAGTAACCATGATTATCTTATGGTGGGAGTAACCTTGACTCTCTTAAGGTAGGATTGACCATGAGTCTCTCTAAGTGGAAGTATCAATAACTATCTTATGGTGGGAGTAACTATGACTCTATTATGGCAGGAGTAACAATGACTTTCTGAAGCTGGGAGTAACCATGACTCTCTTAAAGTGGGTGTAACAGTGACTCTCAAGCTGAGAGTAACCATGACTCTCTTAAGGTGTGAGTGACCATGAGTCTCTCTAATTGGAAGTAACCATGATTATCTTATGGTGGGAGTAACCTTGACTCTCTTAAGGTAGGATTGACCATGAGTCTCTCAAAGTGGAAGTACCCATAACTATCTTATGATGGGAGTAACTATGACTCTCTTATGGCAGGAGTAACAATGACTCTCTTAAGCTGGGAGTAACCATGACTCTCTTAAAGTGGGAGTAACAATGACTCTCTAGCTGGGAGTAACCATAACTCTCTTAAGGTGGGAGTGACCATGAGTCTCTCTAATTGGAAGTAACCATGATTATCTTATGGTGGGAGTAACCTTGACTCTCTTAAGGTAGGTTTGACCATGAGTCTGTCTAAGTGGAAGTAACCATAACTACCTTATGGTGGGAGTAACTATGACTCTATTATGGCAGGAGTAACAATGACTTTCTGAAGCTGGGAGTAACCATGACTCTCTTAAAGTGGGAGTAACAATGACTCTCTAGCTGGGAGTAACCATGACTCTCTTAAGGTGGGAGTGACCATGAGTCTCTCTAATTGGAAGTAACCATGATTATCTTATGGTGGGAGTAACCTTGACTCTCTTAAGGTAGGTTTGACCATGAGTCTGTCTAAGTGGAAGTAATCATAACTAGCTTATGATGGGAGTAACTATGACTCTCTTATGGCAGGAGTAACAATGACTCTCTTAAGCTGGGAGTAACCATGACTCTCTTAAAGTGGGAGTAACAGTGACTCTCAAGCTGGGAGTAACCATGACTCTCTTAAGGTAGGATTGACCATTAGTCTCTCTAAGTGGAAGTAACCATGATTATCTTATGGTGGGAGTAACCTTGACTCTCTTAAGGTAGGATTGACCATGAGTCTGTCTAAGTGGAAGTAATCATAACTAGCTTATGATGGGAGTAACTATGACTCTCTTATGGCAGGAGTAACAATGACTCTCTTAAGCTGGGAGTAACCATAACTATCTTATGGTGGGAGTAACTATGACTCTATTATGGAAGGAGTAACAATGACTCTCTTAAGCTGGGAGTAACCATGACTCTCTTAAAGTGGGAGTAACAATGACTCTCAAGCTGGGAGTAACCATGACTCTCTTAAGGTAGGATTGACCATGAGTCTCTCTAATTGGAAGTAACCATGATTATCTTATGGTGGGAGTAACCTTGACTCTCTTAAGGTAGGATTGACCATGAGTCTGTCTAAGTGGAAGTAATCATAACTAGCTTATGATGGGAGTAACTATGACTCTCTTATGGCAGGAGTAACAATGACTCTCTTAAGCTAGGAGTAACCATGACTCTCTTAAAGTGGGAGTAACAATGACTCTCTAGCTGGGAGTAACCATGACTCTCTTAAGGTGGGAGTGACCATGAGTCTCTCTAATTGGAAGTAACCATGATTATCTTATGGTGGGAGTAACCTTGACTCTCTTAAGGTAGGATTGACCATGAGTCTGTCTAAGTGGAAGTAATCATAACTAGCTTATGATGGGAGTAACTATGACTCTCTTATGGCAGGAGTAACAATGACTCTCTTAAGCTGGGAGTAACTATGACTCTCTTATGGCAGGAGTAACAATGACTCTCTAGCTGGGAGTAACCATGACTCTCTTAAGGTGGGAGTGACCACGAGTCTCTCTAATTGGAAGTAACCATGATTATCTTATGGTGGGAGTAACCTTGACTCTCTTAAGGTAGGATTGACCATGAGTCTCTCTAAGTGGAAGTAACCATGATTATCTTATGGTGGGAGTAACCTTGACTCTCTTAAGGTAGGATTGACCATGAGTCTGTCTAAGTGGAAGTAATCATAACTATCTTATGGTGGGAGTAACTATGACTCTATTATGGCAGGAGTAACAATGACATTCTGAAGCTGGGAGTAACCATGACTCTCTTAAAGTGGGAGTAACAATGACTCTCTAGCTGAGAGTAACCATTACTCTCTTAAGGTGGGAGTGACCATGAGTCTCTCTAATTGGAAGTAACCATGATTATCTTATGGTGGGAGTAACCTTGACTCTCTTAAGGTAGGATTGACCATGAGTCTCTCTAAGTGGAAGTAACCATAACTATCTTATGGTGGGAGTAACTATGACTCTATTATGGCAGGAGTAACAATGACTTTCTGAAGCTGGGAGTAACCATGACTCTCTTAAAGTGGGAGTAACAATGACTCTCTAGCTGGGAGTAACCATAACTCTCTTAAGGTAGGATTGACCATGAGTCTGTCTAAGTGGAAGTAACCATGATTATCTTATGGTGGGAGTAACCTTGACTCTCTTAAGGTAGGATTGACCATGAGTCTCTCTAAGTGGAAGTAACCATAACTATCTTATGGTGGGAGTAACTATGACTCTATTATGGCAGGAATAACAATGACATACTGAAACTGGGAGTAACCATGACTCTCTTAAAGTGGGAGTAACAATGACTCTCTAGCTGAGAGTAACCATGACTCTCTTAAGGTGGGAGTGACCATGAGTCTCTCTAATTGGAAGTAACCATGATTATCTTATGGTGGGAGTAACCTTGACTCTCTTAAAGTGGGAGTAACAATGACTCTCTAGCTGAGAGTAACCATGACTCTCTTAAGGTGGGAGTGACCATGAGTCTCTCTAATTGGAAGTAACCATGATTATCTTATGGTGGGAATAACCTTGACTCTCTTAAGGTAGGATTGACCATGAGTCTGTCTAAGTGGAAGTAATCATAACTAGCTTATGATGGGAGTAACCTTGACTCTCTTAAGGTAGGATTGACCATGAGTCTGTCTAATTGGAAGTAACCATGATTATCTTATGGTGGGAGTAACCTTGACTCTCTTAAGGTAGGATTGACCATGAGTCTCTCTAAGTGGAAGTAACCATGATTATCTTATGGTGGGAGTAACCTTGACTCTCTTAAGGTAGGTTTGACCATGAGACTGTCTAAGTGGAAGTAACCATAACTATCTTATGGTGGGAGTAACTATGACTCTATTATGGCAGGAATAACAATGACATACTGAAGCTGGGAGTAACCATGACTCTCTTAAAGTGGGAGTAACAATGACTCTCTAGCTGAGAGTAACCATGACTCTCTTAAGGTGGGAGTGACCATGAGTCTCTCTAATTGGAAGTAACCATGATTATCTTATGGTGGGAGTAACCTTGACTCTCTTAAAGTGGGAGTAACAATGACTCTCTAGCTGAGAGTAACCATGACTCTCTTAAGGTGGGAGTGACCATGAGTCTCTCTAATTGGAAGTAACCATGATTATCTTATGGTGGGAATAACCTTGACTCTCTTAAGGTAGGATTGACCATGAGTCTGTCTAAGTGGAAGTAATCATAACTAGCTTATGATGGGAGTAACCTTGACTCTCTTAAGGTAGGATTGACCATGAGTCTGTCTAATTGGAAGTAACCATGATTATCTTATGGTGGGAGTAACCTTGACTCTCTTAAGGTAGGATTGACCATGAGTCTCTCTAAGTGGAAGTAACCATGATTATTTTATGGTGGGAGTAACCTTCACTCTCTTAAGGTAGGATTGACCATGAGTCTGTCTAAGTGGAAGTAATCATAACTATCTTATGGTGGGAGTAACTATGACTCTATTATGGCAGGAGTAACAATGACTTTCTGAAGCTGGGAGTAACCATGACTCTCTTAAAGTGGGAGTAACAATGACTCTCTAGCTGAGAGTAACCATTACTCTCTTAAGGTAGGATTGACCATGAGGCTCTCTAATTGGAAGTAACCATGATTACCTTATGGTGGGAGTAACCTTGACTCTCTTAAGGTAGGATTGACCATGAGTCTCTCTAAGTGGAAGTAACCATAACTATCTTATGGTGGGAGTAACTATGACTCTCTTATGGCAGGAGTAACAATGACTCTCTTAAGCTAGGAGTAACCATGACTCTCTTAAAGTGGGAGTAACAATGACTCTCTAGCTGGGAGTAACCATGACTCTCTTAAGGTGGGAGTGACCATGAGTCTCTCTAATTGGAAGTAACCATGATTATCTTATGGTGGGAGTAACCTTGACTCTCTTAAGGTAGGATTGACCATGAGTCTGTCTAAGTGGAAGTAATCATAACTAGCTTATGATGGGAGTAACTATGACTCTCTTATGGCAGGAGTAACAATGACTCTCTTAAGCTGGGAGTAACCATGACTCTCTTAAAGTGGGAGTAACAATGACTCTCAAGCTGGGAGTAACCATGACTCTCTTAAGGTGGGAGTGACCATGAGTCTCTCTAATTGGAAGTAACCATGATTATCTTATGGTGGGAGTAACCTTGACTCTCTTAAGGTAGGATTGACCATGAGTCTGTCTAAGTGGAAGTAATCATAACTAGCTTATGATGGGAGTAACTATGACTCTCTTATGGCAGGAGTAACAATGACTCTCTTAAGCTGGGAGTAACCATGACTCTCTTAAAGTGGGAGTAACAATGACTCTCAAGCTGGGAGTAACCATGACTCTCTTAAGGTGGGAGTGACCATGAGTCTCTCTAATTGGAAGTAACCATGATTATCTTATGGTGGGAGTAACCTTGACTCTCCTAAGGTAGGATTGACCATGAGTCTGTCTAAGTGGAAGTAATCATAACTAGCTTATGATGGGAGTAACTATGACTCTATTATGGCAGGAGTAACCATGACTCTCTTAAAGTGGGAGTAACAATGACTCTCAAGCTGGGAGTAACCATGACTCTCTTAAGGTGGGAGTGACCATGAGTCTCTCTAATTGGAAGTAACCATGATTATCTTATGGTGGGAGTAACCTTGACTCTCTTAAGGTAGGATTGACCATGCGTCTGTCTAAGTGGAAGTAATCATAACTAGCTTATGATGGGAGTAACTATGACTCTCTTATGGCAGGAGTAACAATGACTCTCTTAAGCTGGGAGTAACAGTGATTCTCTCTAATTCGAAGTAACCATGATTATCTTATGGTGGGAGTAACTATGACTCTATTATGGCAGGAGTAACAATGACTTTCTGAAGCTGGGAGTAACCATGACTCTCTTAAAGTGGGAGTAACAATGACTCTCAAGCTGGGAGTAACCATGACTCTCTTAAGGTGGGAGTGACCATGAGTCTCTCTAATTGGAAGTAACCATGATTATCTTATGGTGGGAGTAACCTTGACTCTCTTAAGGTAGGATTGACCATGAGTCTGTCTAAGTGGAAGTAATCATAACTAGCTTATGATGGGAGTAACAATGACTCTCTTATGACAGGAGTAACAATGACTCTCTTAAGCTGGGAGTAACCATGATTCTCTCTAATTCGAAGTAACCATGATTATCTTATGGTGGGAGTAACTATGACTCTATTATGGCAGGAGTAACAATGACTTTCTGAAGCTGGGAGTAACCATGACTCTCTTAAAGTGGGAGTAACAATGACTCTCTAGCTGAGAGTAACCATTACTCTCTTAAGGTGGGAGTGACCATGAGTCTCTCTAATTGGAAGTAACCATGATTATCTTATGGTGGGAGCAACCTTGACTCTCTTAAGGTAGGATTGACCATGAGTCTCTCTAAGTGGAAGTAACCATAACTATCTTATGGTGGGAGTAACTATGACTCTATTATGGCAGGAGTAACAATGACTTTCTGAAGCTGGGAGTAACCATGACTCTCTTAAAGTGGGAGTAACAATGACTCTCTAGCTGGGAGTAACCATGACTCTCTTAAGGTAGGATTGACCATGAGTCTGTCTAAGTGGAAGTAACCATGATTATCTTATGGTGGGAGTAACCTTGACTCTCTTAAGGTAGGATTGACCATGAGTCTGTCTAAGTGGAAGTAATCATAACTAGCTTATGATGGGAGTAACTATGATTCTCTTATGGCAGGAGTAACAATAACTCTCTTAAGCTGGGAGTAACCATGACTCTCTTAAAGTGGGAGTAACAATGACTCTCTAGCTGGGAGTAGCCATTACTCTCTTAAGGTGGGAGTGACCATGAGTCTCTCTAATTGGAAGTAACCATGATTATCTTATGGTGGGAGTAACCTTGACTCTCTTATGGCAGGACTAACAATGACTCTCAAGCTGGGAGTAACCATGACTCTCTTAAGGTAGGATTTACCATGAGTCTCTCTAAGTGGAAGTAACCATAACTATCTTATGGTGGGAGTAACTATGACTCTATTATGGCAGGAGTAACAATGACTTTCTGAAGCTGGGAGTAACCATGACTCTCTTAAAGTGGGAGTAACAATGACTCTCTAGCTGGGAGTAACCATTACTCTCTTAAGGTGGGAGTGACCATGAGTCTCTCTAATTGGAAGTAACCATGATTATCTTATGGTGGGAGTAACCTTGACTCTCTTAAGGTAGGATTGACCATGAGTCTTTCTAAGTGGAAGTAATCATAACTAGCTTATGATGGGAGTAACTATGACTCTCTTATGGCAGGAGTAACAATGACTCTCTTAAGCTGGGAGTAACCATGAGTCTCTCTAATTGGAAGTAACCATGATTATCTTATGGTGGGAGTAACCTTGACTCTCTTATGGCAGGACTAACAATGACTCTCTTAAGCTGGGAGTAACCATGACTCTCTTAAAGTGGGAGTAACAATGACTCTCAAGCTGGGAGTAACCATGACTCTCTTAAGGTAGGATTTACCATGAGTCTCTCTAAGTGGAAGTAACCATGATTATCTTATGGTGGGAGTAACCTTGACTCTCTTAAGGTAGGATTGACCATGAGGCTCTCTAATTGGAAGTAACCATGATTATCTTATGGTGGGAGTAACTATGACTCTATTATGGCAGGAGTAACAATGACTTTCTGAAGCTGGGAGTAACCATGACTCTCTTAAAGTGGGAGTAACAATGACTCTCAAGCTGGGAGTAACCATGACTCTCTTAAGGTGGGAGTGACCATGAGTCTCTCTAATTGGAAGTAACCATGATTATCTTATGGTGGGAGTAACCTTGACTCTCTTAAGGTAGGATTGACCATGAGTCTGTCTAAGTGGAAGTAATCATAACTAGCTTATGATGGGAGTAACAATGACTCTCTTATGACAGGAGTAACAATGACTCTCTTAAGCTGGGAGTAACCATGATTCTCTCTAATTCGAAGTAACCATGATTATCTTATGGTGGGAGTAACTATGACTCTATTATGGCAGGAGTAACAATGACTTTCTGAAGCTGGGAGTAACCATGACTCTCTTAAAGTGGGAGTAACAATGACTCTCTAGCTGGGAGTAACCATGACTCTCTTAAGGTGGGAGTGACCACGAGTCTCTCTAATTGGAAGTAACCATGATTATCTTATGGTGGGAGTAACCTTGACTCTCTTAAGGTAGGATTGACCATGAGTCTCTCTAAGTGGAAGTAACCATGATTATCTTATGGTGGGAGTAACCTTGACTCTCTTAAGGTAGGATTGACCATGAGTCTGTCTAAGTGGAAGTAATCATAACTATCTTATGGTGGGAGTAACTATGACTCTATTATGGCAGGAGTAACAATGACATTCTGAAGCTGGGAGTAACCATGACTCTCTTAAAGTGGGAGTAACAATGACTCTCTAGCTGAGAGTAACCATTACTCTCTTAAGGTGGGAGTGACCATGAGTCTCTCTAATTGGAAGTAACCATGATTATCTTATGGTGGGAGTAACCTTGACTCTCTTAAGGTAGGATTGACCATGAGTCTCTCTAAGTGGAAGTAACCATAACTATCTTATGGTGGGAGTAACTATGACTCTATTATGGCAGGAGTAACAATGACTTTCTGAAGCTGGGAGTAACCATGACTCTCTTAAAGTGGGAGTAACAATGACTCTCTAGCTGGGAGTAACCATGACTCTCTTAAGGTAGGATTGACCATGAGTCTGTCTAAGTGGAAGTAACCATGATTATCTTATGGTGGGAGTAACCTTGACTCTCTTAAGGTAGGATTGACCATGAGTCTCTCTAAGTGGAAGTAACCATAACTATCTTATGGTGGGAGTAACTATGACTCTATTATGGCAGGAATAACAATGACATACTGAAGCTGGGAGTAACCATGACTCTCTTAAAGTGGGAGTAACAATGACTCTCTAGCTGAGAGTAACCATGACTCTCTTAAGGTGGGAGTGACCATGAGTCTCTCTAATTGGAAGTAACCATGATTATCTTATGGTGGGAGTAACCTTGACTCTCTTAAAGTGGGAGTAACAATGACTCTCTAGCTGAGAGTAACCATGACTCTCTTAAGGTGGGAGTGACCATGAGTCTCTCTAATTGGAAGTAACCATGATTATCTTATGGTGGGAATAACCTTGACTCTCTTAAGGTAGGATTGACCATGAGTCTGTCTAAGTGGAAGTAATCATAACTAGCTTATGATGGGAGTAACCATGACTCTCTTAAGGTGGGAGTGACCATGAGTCTCTCTAATTGGAAGTAACCATGATTATCTTATGGTGGGAGTAACCTTGACTCTCTTAAAGTGGGAGTAACAATGACTCTCTAGCTGAGAGTAACCATGACTCTCTTAAGGTGGGAGTGACCATGAGTCTCTCTAATTGGAAGTAACCATGATTATCTTATGGTGGGAATAACCTTGACTCTCTTAAGGTAGGATTGACCATGAGTCTCTCTAAGTGGAAGTAACCATAACTATCTTATGGTGGGAGTAACTATGACTCTATTATGGCAGGAGTAACAATGACTTTCTGAAGCTGGGAGTAACCATGACTCTCTTAAAGTGGGAGTAACAATGACTCTCTAGCTGGGAGTAACCATGACTCTCTTAAGGTAGGATTGACCATGAGTCTGTCTAAGTGGAAGTAACCATGATTATCTTATGGTGGGAGTAACCTTGACTCTCTTAAGGTAGGATTGACCATGAGTCTCTCTAAGTGGAAGTAACCATAACTATCTTATGGTGGGAGTAACTATGACTCTATTATGGCAGGAATAACAATGACATACTGAAGCTGGGAGTAACCATGACTCTCTTAAAGTGGGAGTAACAATGACTCTCTAGCTGAGAGTAACCATGACTCTCTTAAGGTGGGAGTGACCATGAGTCTCTCTAATTGGAAGTAACCATGATTATCTTATGGTGGGAGTAACCTTGACTCTCTTAAAGTGGGAGTAACAATGACTCTCTAGCTGAGAGTAACCATGACTCTCTTAAGGTGGGAGTGACCATGAGTCTCTCTAATTGGAAGTAACCATGATTATCTTATGGTGGGAATAACCTTGACTCTCTTAAGGTAGGATTGACCATGAGTCTGTCTAAGTGGAAGTAATCATAACTAGCTTATGATGGGAGTAACCTTGACTCTCTTAAGGTAGGATTGACCATGAGTCTGTCTAAGTGGAAGTAATCATAACTAGCTTATGATGGGAGTAACCTTGACTCTCTTAAGGTAGGATTGACCATGAGTCTGTCTAATTGGAAGTAACCATGATTATCTTATGGTGGGAGTAACCATTACTCTCTTAAGGTGGGAGTGACCATGAGTCTCTCTAATTGGAAGTAACCATGATTATCTTATGGTGGGAGTAACCTTGACTCTCTTAAGGTAGGATTGACCATGAGTCTCTCTAAGTGGAAGTAACCATAACTATCTTATGGTGGGAGTAACTATGACTCTATTATGGCAGGAGTAACAATGACTTTCTGAAGCTGGGAGTAACCATGACTCTCTTAAAGTGGGAGTAACAATGACTCTCTAGCTGGGAGTAACCATGACTCTCTTAAGGTAGGATTGACCATGAGTCTCTCTAAGTGGAAGTAACCATGATTATTTTATGGTGGGAGTAACCTTGACTCTCTTAAGGTAGGATTGACCATGAGTCTGTCTAAGTGGAAGTAATCATAACTATCTTATGGTGGGAGTAACTATGACTCTATTATGGCAGGAGTAACAATGACTTTCTGAAGCTGGGAGTAACCATGACTCTCTTAAAGTGGGAGTAACAATGACTCTCTAGCTGAGAGTAACCATTACTCTCTTAAGGTAGGATTGACCATGAGGCTCTCTAATTGGAAGTAACCATGATTACCTTATGGTGGGAGTAACCTTGACTCTCTTAAGGTAGGATTGACCATGAGTCTCTCTAAGTGGAAGTAACCATAACTATCTTATGGTGGGAGTAACTATGACTCTCTTATGGCAGGAGTAACAATGACTCTCTTAAGCTAGGAGTAACCATGACTCTCTTAAAGTGGGAGTAACAATGACTCTCTAGCTGGGAGTAACCATGACTCTCTTAAGGTGGGAGTGACCATGAGTCTCTCTAATTGGAAGTAACCATGATTATCTTATGGTGGGAGTAACCTTGACTCTCTTAAGGTAGGATTGACCATGAGTCTGTCTAAGTGGAAGTAATCATAACTAGCTTATGATGGGAGTAACTATGACTCTCTTATGGCAGGAGTAACAATGACTCTCTTAAGCTGGGAGTAACCATGACTCTCTTAAAGTGGGAGTAACAATGACTCTCAAGCTGGGAGTAACCATGACTCTCTTAAGGTGGGAGTGACCATGAGTCTCTCTAATTGGAAGTAACCATGATTATCTTATGGTGGGAGTAACCTTGACTCTCTTAAGGTAGGATTGACCATGAGTCTGTCTAAGTGGAAGTAATCATAACTAGCTTATGATGGGAGTAACTATGACTCTCTTATGGCAGGAGTAACAATGACTCTCTTAAGCTGGGAGTAACCATGACTCTCTTAAAGTGGGAGTAACAATGACTCTCAAGCTGGGAGTAACCATGACTCTCTTAAGGTGGGAGTGACCATGAGTCTCTCTAATTGGAAGTAACCATGATTATCTTATGGTGGGAGTAACCTTGACTCTCCTAAGGTAGGATTGACCATGAGTCTGTCTAAGTGGAAGTAATCATAACTAGCTTATGATGGGAGTAACTATGACTCTATTATGGCAGGAGTAACCATGACTCTCTTAAAGTGGGAGTAACAATGACTCTCAAGCTGGGAGTAACCATGACTCTCTTAAGGTGGGAGTGACCATGAGTCTCTGTAATTGGAAGTAACCATGATTATCTTATGGTGGGAGTAACCTTGACTCTCTTAAGGTAGGATTGACCATGCGTCTGTCTAAGTGGAAGTAATCATAACTAGCTTATGATGGGAGTAACTATGACTCTCTTATGGCAGGAGTAACAATGACTCTCTTAAGCTGGGAGTAACAGTGATTCTCTCTAATTCGAAGTAACCATGATTATCTTATGGTGGGAGTAACTATGACTCTATTATGGCAGGAGTAACAATGACTTTCTGAAGCTGGGAGTAACCATGACTCTCTTAAAGTGGGAGTAACAATGACTCTCAAGCTGGGAGTAACCATGACTCTCTTAAGGTGGGAGTGACCATGAGTCTCTCTAATTGGAAGTAACCATGATTATCTTATGGTGGGAGTAACCTTGACTCTCTTAAGGTAGGATTGACCATGAGTCTGTCTAAGTGGAAGTAATCATAACTAGCTTATGATGGGAGTAACAATGACTCTCTTATGACAGGAGTAACAATGACTCTCTTAAGCTGGGAGTAACCATGATTCTCTCTAATTCGAAGTAACCATGATTATCTTATGGTGGGAGTAACTATGACTCTATTATGGCAGGAGTAACAATGACTTTCTGAAGCTGGGAGTAACCATGACTCTCTTAAAGTGGGAGTAACAATGACTCTCTAGCTGGGAGTAACCATGACTCTCTTAAGGTGGGAGTGACCACGAGTCTCTCTAATTGGAAGTAACCATGATTATCTTATGGTGGGAGTAACCTTGACTCTCTTAAGGTAGGATTGACCATGAGTCTCTCTAAGTGGAAGTAACCATGATTATCTTATGGTGGGAGTAACCTTGACTCTCTTAAGGTAGGATTGACCATGAGTCTGTCTAAGTGGAAGTAATCATAACTATCTTATGGTGGGAGTAACTATGACTCTATTATGGCAGGAGTAACAATGACATTCTGAAGCTGGGAGTAACCATGACTCTCTTAAAGTGGGAGTAACAATGACTCTCTAGCTGAGAGTAACCATTACTCTCTTAAGGTGGGAGTGACCATGAGTCTCTCTAATTGGAAGTAACCATGATTATCTTATGGTGGGAGTAACCTTGACTCTCTTAAGGTAGGATTGACCATGAGTCTCTCTAAGTGGAAGTAACCATAACTATCTTATGGTGGGAGTAACTATGACTCTATTATGGCAGGAGTAACAATGACTTTCTGAAGCTGGGAGTAACCATGACTCTCTTAAAGTGGGAGTAACAATGACTCTCTAGCTGGGAGTAACCATGACTCTCTTAAGGTAGGATTGACCATGAGTCTGTCTAAGTGGAAGTAACCATGATTATCTTATGGTGGGAGTAACCTTGACTCTCTTAAGGTAGGATTGACCATGAGTCTCTCTAAGTGGAAGTAACCATAACTATCTTATGGTGGGAGTAACTATGACTCTATTATGGCAGGAATAACAATGACATACTGAAGCTGGGAGTAACCATGACTCTCTTAAAGTGGGAGTAACAATGACTCTCTAGCTGAGAGTAACCATGACTCTCTTAAGGTGGGAGTGACCATGAGTCTCTCTAATTGGAAGTAACCATGATTATCTTATGGTGGGAGTAACCTTGACTCTCTTAAAGTGGGAGTAACAATGACTCTCTAGCTGAGAGTAACCATGACTCTCTTAAGGTGGGAGTGACCATGAGTCTCTCTAATTGGAAGTAACCATGATTATCTTATGGTGGGAATAACCTTGACTCTCTTAAGGTAGGATTGACCATGAGTCTGTCTAAGTGGAAGTAATCATAACTAGCTTATGATGGGAGTAACCATGACTCTCTTAAGGTGGGAGTGACCATGAGTCTCTCTAATTGGAAGTAACCATGATTATCTTATGGTGGGAGTAACCTTGACTCTCTTAAAGTGGGAGTAACAATGACTCTCTAGCTGAGAGTAACCATGACTCTCTTAAGGTGGGAGTGACCATGAGTCTCTCTAATTGGAAGTAACCATGATTATCTTATGGTGGGAATAACCTTGACTCTCTTAAGGTAGGATTGACCATGAGTCTCTCTAAGTGGAAGTAACCATAACTATCTTATGGTGGGAGTAACTATGACTCTATTATGGCAGGAGTAACAATGACTTTCTGAAGCTGGGAGTAACCATGACTCTCTTAAAGTGGGAGTAACAATGACTCTCTAGCTGGGAGTAACCATGACTCTCTTAAGGTAGGATTGACCATGAGTCTCTCTAATTGGAAGTAACCATGATTATCTTATGGTGGGAGTAACCTTGACTCTCCTAAGGTAGGATTGACCATGAGTCTGTCTAAGTGGAAGTAATCATAACTAGCTTATGATGGGAGTAACTATGACTCTATTATGGCAGGAGTAACCATGACTCTCTTAAAGTGGGAGTAACAATGACTCTCAAGCTGGGAGTAACCATTACTCTCTTAAGGTGGGAGTGACCATGAGTCTCTCTAATTGGAAGTAACCATGATTATCTTATGGTGGGAGTAACCTTGACTCTCTTAAGGTAGGATTGACCATGAGTCTCTCTAAGTGGAAGTAACCATAACTATCTTATGGTGGGAGTAACCTTGACTCTATTATGGCAGGAGTAACAATGACTTTCTGAAGCTGGGAGTAACCATGACTCTCTTAAAGTGGGAGTAACAATGACTCTCAAGCTGGGAGTAACCATGACTCTCTTAAGGTGGGAGTGACCATGAGTCTCTCTAATTGGAAGTAACCATGATTATCTTATGGTGGGAGTAACCTTGACTCTCTTAAGGTAGGATTGACCATGAGTCTGTCTAAGTGGAAGTAATCATAACTAGCTTATGATGGGAGTAACAATGACTCTCTTATGGCAGGAGTAACAATGACTCTCTTAAGCTGGGAGTAACAGTGATTCTCTCTAATTCGAAGTAACCATGATTATCTTATGGTGGGAGTAACTATGACTCTATTATGGCAGGAGTAACAATGACTTTCTGAAGCTGGGAGTAACCATGACTCTCTTAAAGTGGGAGTAACAATGACTCTCAAGCTGGGAGTAACCATGACTCTCTTAAGGTGGGAGTGACCATGAGTCTCTCTAATTGGAAGTAACCATGATTATCTTATGGTGGGAGTAACCTTGACTCTCTTAAGGTAGGATTGACCATGAGTCTGTCTAAGTGGAAGTAATCATAACTAGCTTATGATGGGAGTAACAATGACTCTCTTATGACAGGAGTAACAATGACTCTCTTAAGCTGGGAGTAACCATGATTCTCTCTAATTCGAAGTAACCATGATTATCTTATGGTGGGAGTAACTATGACTCTATTATGGCAGGAGTAACAATGACTTTCTGAAGCTGGGAGTAACCATGACTCTCTTAAAGTGGGAGTAACAATGACTCTCTAGCTGGGAGTAACCATGACTCTCTTAAGGTGGGAGTGACCACGAGTCTCTCTAATTGGAAGTAACCATGATTATCTTATGGTGGGAGTAACCTTGACTCTCTTAAGGTAGGATTGACCATGAGTCTCTCTAAGTGGAAGTAACCATGATTATCTTATGGTGGGAGTAACCTTGACTCTCTTAAGGTAGGATTGACCATGAGTCTGTCTAAGTGGAAGTAATCATAACTATCTTATGGTGGGAGTAACTATGACTCTATTATGGCAGGAGTAACAATGACATTCTGAAGCTGGGAGTAACCATGACTCTCTTAAAGTGGGAGTAACAATGACTCTCTAGCTGAGAGTAACCATTACTCTCTTAAGGTGGGAGTGACCATGAGTCTCTCTAATTGGAAGTAACCATGATTATCTTATGGTGGGAGTAACCTTGACTCTCTTAAGGTAGGATTGACCATGAGTCTCTCTAAGTGGAAGTAACCATAACTATCTTATGGTGGGAGTAACTATGACTCTATTATGGCAGGAGTAACAATGACTTTCTGAAGCTGGGAGTAACCATGACTCTCTTAAAGTGGGAGTAACAATGACTCTCTAGCTGGGAGTAACCATGACTCTCTTAAGGTAGGATTGACCATGAGTCTGTCTAAGTGGAAGTAACCATGATTATCTTATGGTGGGAGTAACCTTGACTCTCTTAAGGTAGGATTGACCATGAGTCTCTCTAAGTGGAAGTAACCATAACTATCTTATGGTGGGAGTAACTATGACTCTATTATGGCAGGAATAACAATGACATACTGAAGCTGGGAGTAACCATGACTCTCTTAAAGTGGGAGTAACAATGACTCTCTAGCTGAGAGTAACCATGACTCTCTTAAGGTGGGAGTGACCATGAGTCTCTCTAATTGGAAGTAACCATGATTATCTTATGGTGGGAGTAACCTTGACTCTCTTAAAGTGGGAGTAACAATGACTCTCTAGCTGAGAGTAACCATGACTCTCTTAAGGTGGGAGTGACCATGAGTCTCTCTAATTGGAAGTAACCATGATTATCTTATGGTGGGAATAACCTTGACTCTCTTAAGGTAGGATTGACCATGAGTCTGTCTAAGTGGAAGTAATCATAACTAGCTTATGATGGGAGTAACCATGACTCTCTTAAGGTGGGAGTGACCATGAGTCTCTCTAATTGGAAGTAACCATGATTATCTTATGGTGGGAGTAACCTTGACTCTCTTAAAGTGGGAGTAACAATGACTCTCTAGCTGAGAGTAACCATGACTCTCTTAAGGTGGGAGTGACCATGAGTCTCTCTAATTGGAAGTAACCATGATTATCTTATGGTGGGAATAACCTTGACTCTCTTAAGGTAGGATTGACCATGAGTCTCTCTAAGTGGAAGTAACCATAACTATCTTATGGTGGGAGTAACTATGACTCTATTATGGCAGGAGTAACAATGACTTTCTGAAGCTGGGAGTAACCATGACTCTCTTAAAGTGGGAGTAACAATGACTCTCTAGCTGGGAGTAACCATGACTCTCTTAAGGTAGGATTGACCATGAGTCTCTCTAATTGGAAGTAACCATGATTATCTTATGGTGGGAGTAACCTTGACTCTCCTAAGGTAGGATTGACCATGAGTCTGTCTAAGTGGAAGTAATCATAACTAGCTTATGATGGGAGTAACTATGACTCTATTATGGCAGGAGTAACCATGACTCTCTTAAAGTGGGAGTAACAATGACTCTCAAGCTGGGAGTAACCATTACTCTCTTAAGGTGGGAGTGACCATGAGTCTCTCTAATTGGAAGTAACCATGATTATCTTATGGTGGGAGTAACCTTGACTCTCTTAAGGTAGGATTGACCATGAGTCTCTCTAAGTGGAAGTAACCATAACTATCTTATGGTGGGAGTAACCTTGACTCTATTATGGCAGGAGTAACAATGACTTTCTGAAGCTGGGAGTAACCATGACTCTCTTAAAGTGGGAGTAACAATGACTCTCAAGCTGGGAGTAACCATGACTCTCTTAAGGTGGGAGTGACCATGAGTCTCTCTAATTGGAAGTAACCATGATTATCTTATGGTGGGAGTAACCTTGACTCTCTTAAGGTAGGATTGACCATGAGTCTGTCTAAGTGGAAGTAATCATAACTAGCTTATGATGGGAGTAACAATGACTCTCTTATGACAGGAGTAACAATGACTCTCTTAAGCTGGGAGTAACCATGATTCTCTCTAATTCGAAGTAACCATGATTATCTTATGGTGGGAGTAACTATGACTCTATTATGGCAGGAGTAACAATGACTTTCTGAAGCTGGGAGTAACCATGACTCTCTTAAAGTGGGAGTAACAATGACTCTCTAGCTGGGAGTAACCATGACTCTCTTAAGGTGGGAGTGACCACGAGTCTCTCTAATTGGAAGTAACCATGATTATCTTATGGTGGGAGTAACCTTGACTCTCTTAAGGTAGGATTGACCATGAGTCTCTCTAAGTGGAAGTAACCATGATTATCTTATGGTGGGAGTAACCTTGACTCTCTTAAGGTAGGATTGACCATGAGTCTGTCTAAGTGGAAGTAATCATAACTATCTTATGGTGGGAGTAACTATGACTCTATTATGGCAGGAGTAACAATGACATTCTGAAGCTGGGAGTAACCATGACTCTCTTAAAGTGGGAGTAACAATGACTCTCTAGCTGAGAGTAACCATTACTCTCTTAAGGTGGGAGTGACCATGAGTCTCTCTAATTGGAAGTAACCATGATTATCTTATGGTGGGAGTAACCTTGACTCTCTTAAGGTAGGATTGACCATGAGTCTCTCTAAGTGGAAGTAACCATAACTATCTTATGGTGGGAGTAACTATGACTCTATTATGGCAGGAGTAACAATGACTTTCTGAAGCTGGGAGTAACCATGACTCTCTTAAAGTGGGAGTAACAATGACTCTCTAGCTGGGAGTAACCATGACTCTCTTAAGGTAGGATTGACCATGAGTCTGTCTAAGTGGAAGTAACCATGATTATCTTATGGTGGGAGTAACCTTGACTCTCTTAAGGTAGGATTGACCATGAGTCTCTCTAAGTGGAAGTAACCATAACTATCTTATGGTGGGAGTAACTATGACTCTATTATGGCAGGAATAACAATGACATACTGAAGCTGGGAGTAACCATGACTCTCTTAAAGTGGGAGTAACAATGACTCTCTAGCTGAGAGTAACCATGACTCTCTTAAGGTGGGAGTGACCATGAGTCTCTCTAATTGGAAGTAACCATGATTATCTTATGGTGGGAGTAACCTTGACTCTCTTAAAGTGGGAGTAACAATGACTCTCTAGCTGAGAGTAACCATGACTCTCTTAAGGTGGGAGTGACCATGAGTCTCTCTAATTGGAAGTAACCATGATTATCTTATGGTGGGAATAACCTTGACTCTCTTAAGGTAGGATTGACCATGAGTCTGTCTAAGTGGAAGTAATCATAACTAGCTTATGATGGGAGTAACCATGACTCTCTTAAGGTGGGAGTGACCATGAGTCTCTCTAATTGGAAGTAACCATGATTATCTTATGGTGGGAGTAACCTTGACTCTCTTAAAGTGGGAGTAACAATGACTCTCTAGCTGAGAGTAACCATGACTCTCTTAAGGTGGGAGTGACCATGAGTCTCTCTAATTGGAAGTAACCATGATTATCTTATGGTGGGAATAACCTTGACTCTCTTAAGGTAGGATTGACCATGAGTCTCTCTAAGTGGAAGTAACCATAACTATCTTATGGTGGGAGTAACTATGACTCTATTATGGCAGGAGTAACAATGACTTTCTGAAGCTGGGAGTAACCATGACTCTCTTAAAGTGGGAGTAACAATGACTCTCTAGCTGGGAGTAACCATGACTCTCTTAAGGTAGGATTGACCATGAGTCTGTCTAAGTGGAAGTAACCATGATTATCTTATGGTGGGAGTAACCTTGACTCTCTTAAGGTAGGATTGACCATGAGTCTCTCTAAGTGGAAGTAACCATAACTATCTTATGGTGGGAGTAACTATGACTCTATTATGGCAGGAATAACAATGACATACTGAAGCTGGGAGTAACCATGACTCTCTTAAAGTGGGAGTAACAATGACTCTCTAGCTGAGAGTAACCATGACTCTCTTAAGGTGGGAGTGACCATGAGTCTCTCTAATTGGAAGTAACCATGATTATCTTATGGTGGGAGTAACCTTGACTCTCTTAAAGTGGGAGTAACAATGACTCTCTAGCTGAGAGTAACCATGACTCTCTTAAGGTGGGAGTGACCATGAGTCTCTCTAATTGGAAGTAACCATGATTATCTTATGGTGGGAATAACCTTGACTCTCTTAAGGTAGGATTGACCATGAGTCTGTCTAAGTGGAAGTAATCATAACTAGCTTATGATGGGAGTAACCTTGACTCTCTTAAGGTAGGATTGACCATGAGTCTGTCTAAGTGGAAGTAATCATAACTAGCTTATGATGGGAGTAACCTTGACTCTCTTAAGGTAGGATTGACCATGAGTCTGTCTAATTGGAAGTAACCATGATTATCTTATGGTGGGAGTAACCATTACTCTCTTAAGGTGGGAGTGACCATGAGTCTCTCTAATTGGAAGTAACCATGATTATCTTATGGTGGGAATAACCTTGACTCTCTTAAGGTAGGATTGACCATGAGTCTGTCTAAGTGGAAGTAATCATAACTAGCTTATGATGGGAGTAACCTTGACTCTCTTAAGGTAGGATTGACCATGAGTCTGTCTAAGTGGAAGTAATCATAACTAGCTTATGATGGGAGTAACCTTGACTCTCTTAAGGTAGGATTGACCATGAGTCTCTCTAAGTGGAAGTAACCATAACTATCTTATGGTGGGAGTAACTATGACTCTATTATGGCAGGAGTAACAATGACTTTCTGAAGCTGGGAGTAACCATGACTCTCTTAAAGTGGGAGTAACAATGACTCTCTAGCTGGGAGTAACCATGACTCTCTTAAGGTAGGATTGACCATGAGTCTCTCTAAGTGGAAGTAACCATGATTATTTTATGGTGGGAGTAACCTTGACTCTCTTAAGGTAGGATTGACCATGAGTCTGTCTAAGTGGAAGTAATCATAACTATCTTATGGTGGGAGTAACTATGACTCTATTATGGCAGGAGTAACAATGACTTTCTGAAGCTGGGAGTAACCATGACTCTCTTAAAGTGGGAGTAACAATGACTCTCTAGCTGAGAGTAACCATTACTCTCTTAAGGTAGGATTGACCATGAGGCTCTCTAATTGGAAGTAACCATGATTACCTTATGGTGGGAGTAACCTTGACTCTCTTAAAGTGGGAGTAACAATGACTCTCTAGCTGAGAGTAACCATGACTCTCTTAAGGTGGGAGTGACCATGAGTCTCTCTAATTGGAAGTAACCATGATTATCTTATGGTGGGAATAACCTTGACTCTCTTAAGGTAGGATTGACCATGAGTCTGTCTAAGTGGAAGTAATCATAACTAGCTTATGATGGGAGTAACCTTGACTCTCTTAAGGTAGGATTGACCATGAGTCTGTCTAAGTGGAAGTAATCATAACTAGCTTATGATGGGAGTAACCTTGACTCTCTTAAGGTAGGATTGACCATGAGTCTGTCTAATTGGAAGTAACCATGATTATCTTATGGTGGGAGTAACCTTGACTCTCTTAAGGTAGGATTGACCATGAGTCTCTCTAATTGGAAGTAACCATGATTATCTTATGGTGGGAGTAACCTTGACTCTCCTAAGGTAGGATTGACCATGAGTCTGTCTAAGTGGAAGTAATCATAACTAGCTTATGATGGGAGTAACTATGACTCTATTATGGCAGGAGTAACCATGACTCTCTTAAAGTGGGAGTAACAATGACTCTCAAGCTGGGAGTAACCATGACTCTCTTAAGGTGGGAGTGACCATGAGTCTCTCTAATTGGAAGTAACCATGATTATCTTATGGTGGGAGTAACCTTGACTCTCTTAAGGTAGGATTGACCATGCGTCTGTCTAAGTGGAAGTAATCATAACTAGCTTATGATGGGAGTAACTATGACTCTCTTATGGCAGGAGTAACAATGACTCTCTTAAGCTGGGAGTAACAGTGATTCTCTCTAATTCGAAGTAACCATGATTATCTTATGGTGGGAGTAACTATGACTCTATTATGGCAGGAGTAACAATGACTTTCTGAAGCTGGGAGTAACCATGACTCTCTTAAAGTGGGAGTAACAATGACTCTCAAGCTGGGAGTAACCATGACTCTCTTAAGGTGGGAGTGACCATGAGTCTCTCTAATTGGAAGTAACCATGATTATCTTATGGTGGGAGTAACCTTGACTCTCTTAAGGTAGGATTGACCATGAGTCTGTCTAAGTGGAAGTAATCATAACTAGCTTATGATGGGAGTAACAATGACTCTCTTATGACAGGAGTAACAATGACTCTCTTAAGCTGGGAGTAACCATGATTCTCTCTAATTCGAAGTAACCATGATTATCTTATGGTGGGAGTAACTATGACTCTATTATGGCAGGAGTAACAATGACTTTCTGAAGCTGGGAGTAACCATGACTTTCTTAAAGTGGGAGTAACAATGACTCTCTAGCTGGGAGTAACCATGACTCTCTTAAGGTGGGAGTGACCACGAGTCTCTCTAATTGGAAGTAACCATGATTATCTTATGGTGGGAGTAACCTTGACTCTCTTAAGGTAGGATTGACCATGAGTCTCTCTAAGTGGAAGTAACCATGATTATCTTATGGTGGGAGTAACCTTGACTCTCTTAAGGTAGGATTGACCATGAGTCTGTCTAAGTGGAAGTAATCATAACTATCTTATGGTGGGAGTAACTATGACTCTATTATGGCAGGAGTAACAATGACATTCTGAAGCTGGGAGTAACCATGACTCTCTTAAAGTGGGAGTAACAATGACTCTCTAGCTGAGAGTAACCATTACTCTCTTAAGGTGGGAGTGACCATGAGTCTCTCTAATTGGAAGTAACCATGATTATCTTATGGTGGGAGTAACCTTGACTCTCTTAAGGTAGGATTGACCATGAGTCTCTCTAAGTGGAAGTAACCATAACTATCTTATGGTGGGAGTAACTATGACTCTATTATGGCAGGAGTAACAATGACTTTCTGAAGCTGGGAGTAACCATGACTCTCTTAAAGTGGGAGTAACAATGACTCTCTAGCTGGGAGTAACCATGACTCTCTTAAGGTAGGATTGACCATGAGTCTGTCTAAGTGGAAGTAACCATGATTATCTTATGGTGGGAGTAACCTTGACTCTCTTAAGGTAGGATTGACCATGAGTCTCTCTAAGTGGAAGTAACCATAACTATCTTATGGTGGGAGTAACTATGACTCTATTATGGCAGGAATAACAATGACATACTGAAGCTGGGAGTAACCATGACTCTCTTAAAGTGGGAGTAACAATGACTCTCTAGCTGAGAGTAACCATGACTCTCTTAAGGTGGGAGTGACCATGAGTCTCTCTAATTGGAAGTAACCATGATTATCTTATGGTGGGAGTAACCTTGACTCTCTTAAGGTAGGATTGACCATGAGTCTCTCTAAGTGGAAGTAACCATAACTATCTTATGGTGGGAGTAACTATGACTCTATTATGGCAGGAGTAACAATGACTTTCTGAAGCTGGGAGTAACCATGACTCTCTTAAAGTGGGAGTAACAATGACTCTCTAGCTGGGAGTAACCATGACTCTCTTAAGGTAGGATTGACCATGAGTCTGTCTAATTGGAAGTAACCATGATTATCTTATGGTGGGAGTAACCTTGACTCTCTTAAGGTAGGATTGACCATGAGTCTCTCTAAGTGGAAGTAACCATAACTATCTTATGGTGGGAGTAACTATGACTCTATTATGGCAGGAATAACAATGACATACTGAAGCTGGGAGTAACCATGACTCTCTTAAAGTGGGAGTAACAATGACTCTCTAGCTGAGAGTAACCATGACTCTCTTAAGGTGGGAGTGACCATGAGTCTCTCTAATTGGAAGTAACCATGATTATCTTATGGTGGGAGTAACCTTGACTCTCTTAAAGTGGGAGTAACAATGACTCTCTAGCTGAGAGTAACCATGACTCTCTTAAGGTGGGAGTGACCATGAGTCTCTCTAATTGGAAGTAACCATGATTATCTTATGGTGGGAATAACCTTGACTCTCTTAAGGTAGGATTGACCATGAGTCTGTCTAAGTGGAAGTAATCATAACTAGCTTATGATGGGAGTAACCTTGACTCTCTTAAGGTAGGATTGACCATGAGTCTGTCTAAGTGGAAGTAATCATAACTAGCTTATGATGGGAGTAACCTTGACTCTCTTAAGGTAGGATTGACCATGAGTCTGTCTAATTGGAAGTAACCATGATTATCTTATGGTGGGAGTAACCTTGACTCTCTTAAGGTAGGTTTGACCATGAGTCTGTCTAAGTGGAAGTAATCATAACTAGCTTATGATGGGAGTAACTATGACTCTCTTATGGCAGGAGTAACAATGACTCTCTTAAGCTGGGAGTAACCATGACTCTCTTAAAGTGGGAGTAACAGTGACTCTCAAGCTGGGAGTAACCATGACTCTCTTAAGGTAGGATTGACCATTAGTCTCTCTAAGTGGAAGTAACCATGATTATCTTATGGTGGGAGTAACCTTGACTCTCTTAAGGTAGGATTGACCATGAGTCTGTCTAAGTGGAAGTAATCATAACTACCTTATGGTGGGAGTAACTATGACTCTATTATGGCAGGAGTAACAATGACTTTCTGAAGCTGGGAGTAACCATGACTCTCTTAAAGTGGGAGTAACAATGACTCTCTAGCTGAGAGTAACCATTACTCTCTTAAGGTGGGAGTGACCATGAGTCTCTCTAATTGGAAGTAACCATGATTATCTTATCGTGGGAGTAACCTTGACTCTCTTAAGGTAGGATTGACCATGAGTCTGTCTAAGTGGAAGTAATCATAACTAGCTTATAATGGGAGTAACTATGACTCTCTTATGGCAGGAGTAACTATGACTCTCTTAAGCTGGGAGTAACCATGACTCTCTTAAAGTGGGAGTAACAATGACTCTCAAGCTGGGAGTAACCATGACTCTCTTAAGGTAGGATTGACCATGAGTCTCTCTAAGTGGAAGTAACAATAACTATCTTATGGTGGGAGTAACTAACGCTCTATTATGGCAGGAGTAACAATGACTTTCTGAAGCTGGGAGTAACCATGACTCTCTTAAAGTGGGAGTAACAATGACTCTCAAGCTGGGAGTAACCATGACTCTCTTAAGGTGGGAGTAACAGTGACTCTCAAGCTGGGAGTAACCATGACTCTCTTAAAGTGGGAGTAACAGTGACTCTCAAGCTGGGAGTAACCATGACTCTCTTAAGGTGGGAGTGACCATGAGTCTCTCTAATTGGAAGTAACCATGATTATCTTATCGTGGGAGTAACCTTGACTCTCTTAAGGTAGGATTGACCATGAGTCTGTCTAAGTGGAAGTAATCATAACTAGCTTATGATGGGAGTAACTATGACTCTCTTATGGCAGGAGTAACAATGACTCTCTTAAGCTGGGAGTAACCATGACTCTCTTAAAGTGGGAGTAACAATGACTCTCTAGCTGGGAGTAACCATGACTCTCTTAAGGTGGGAGTGACCATGAGTCTCTCTAATTGGAAGTAACCATGATTATCTTATGGTGGGAGTAACCTTGACTCTCTTAAGGTAGGATTGACCATGAGTCTGTCTAAGTGGAAGTAATCATAACTAGCTTATGATGGGAGTAACTATGACTCTCTTATGGCAGGAGTAACAATGACTCTCTTAAGCTGGGAGTAACCATGACTCTCTTAAAGTGGGAGTAACAATGACTCTCAAGCTGGGAGTAACCATGACTCTCTTAAGGTGGGAGTGACCATGAGTCTCTCTAATTGGAAGTAACCATGATTATCTTATGGTGGGAGTAACCTTGACTCTCTTAAGGTAGGATTGACCATGAGTCTGTCTAAGTGGAAGTAATCATAACTAGCTTATGATGGGAGTAACTATGACTCTCTTATGGCAGGAGTAACAATAACTCTCTTAAGCTGGGAGTAACCATGACTCTCTTAAAGTGGGAGTAACAATGACTCTCTAGCTGGGAGTAACCATTACTCTCTTAAGGTGGGAGTGACCATGAGTCTCTCTAAGTGGAAGTAACCATAACTCTCTTATGGTGGGAGTAACCTTGACTCTCTTATGGCAGGACTAACAATGACTCTCAAGCTGGGAGTAACCATGACTCTCTTAAGGTAGGATTTACCATGAGTCTCTCTAATTGGAAGTAACCATGATTATCTTATGGTCGGAGTAACCTTGACTCTCTTATGGCAGGACTAACAATGACTCTCAAGCTGGGAGTAACCATGACTCTCTTAAAGTGGGAGTAACAATGACTCTCTAGCTGGGAGTAACCATTACTCTCTTAAGGTGGGAGTGACCATGAGTCTCTCTAATTGGAAGTAACCATGATTATCTTATGGTGGGAGTAACCTTGACTCTCTTATGGCAGGACTAACAATGACTCTCAAGCTGGGAGTAACCATGACTCTCTTAAGGTAGGATTTACCATGAGTCCCTCTAAGTGGAAGTAACCATAACTCTCTTATGGTGGGAGTAACTATGACTCTATTATGGCCGGAGTAACAATGACTTTCTGAAGCTGGGAGTAACCATGACTCTCTTAAAGTGGGAGTAACAATGACTCTCTAGCTGGGAGTAACCAAGACTCTCTTAAGGTGGGAGTGACCATGAGTCTCTCTAATTGGAAGTAACCATGATTATCTTATGGTGGGAGTAACCTTGACTCTCTTAAGGTAGGATTGACCATGAGTCTGTCTAAGTGGAAGTAATCATAACTAGCTTATGATGGGAGTAACTATGACTCTCTTATGGCAGGAGTAACAATAACTCTCTTAAGCTGGGAGTAACCATGACTCTCTTAAAGTGGGAGTAACAATGACTCTCTAGCTGAGAGTAACCATGACTCTCTTAAGGTGGGAGTGACCATGAGTCTCTCTAATTGGAAGTAACCATGATTATCTTATGGTGGGAGTAACCTTGACTCTCTTAAAGTGGGAGTAACAATGACTCTCTAGCTGAGAGTAACCATGACTCTCTTAAGGTGGGAGTGACCATGAGTCTCTCTAATTGGAAGTAACCATGATTATCTTATGGTGGGAATAACCTTGACTCTCTTAAGGTAGGATTGACCATGAGTCTGTCTAAGTGGAAGTAATCATAACTAGCTTATGATGGGAGTAACCTTGACTCTCTTAAGGTAGGATTGACCATGAGTCTGTCTAATTGGAAGTAACCATGATTATCTTATGGTGGGAGTAACCTTGACTCTCTTAAGGTAGGATTGACCATGAGTCTCTCTAATTGGAAGTAACCATGATTATCTTATGGTGGGAGTAACCTTGACTCTCCTAAGGTAGGATTGACCATGAGTCTGTCTAAGTGGAAGTAATCATAACTAGCTTATGATGGGAGTAACTATGACTCTATTATGGCAGGAGTAACCATGACTCTCTTAAAGTGGGAGTAACAATGACTCTCAAGCTGGGAGTAACCATTACTCTCTTAAGGTGGGAGTGACCATGAGTCTCTCTAATTGGAAGTAACCATGATTATCTTATGGTGGGAGTAACCTTGACTCTCTTAAGGTAGGATTGACCATGAGTCTCTCTAAGTGGAAGTAACCATAACTATCTTATGGTGGGAGTAACCTTGACTCTATTATGGCAGGAGTAACAATGACTTTCTGAAGCTGGGAGTAACCATGACTCTCTTAAAGTGGGAGTAACAATGACTCTCAAGCTGGGAGTAACCATGACTCTCTTAAGGTGGGAGTGACCATGAGTCTCTCTAATTGGAAGTAACCATGATTATCTTATGGTGGGAGTAACCTTGACTCTCTTAAGGTAGGATTGACCATGAGTCTGTCTAAGTGGAAGTAATCATAACTAGCTTATGATGGGAGTAACAATGACTCTCTTATGACAGGAGTAACAATGACTCTCTTAAGCTGGGAGTAACCATGATTCTCTCTAATTCGAAGTAACCATGATTATCTTATGGTGGGAGTAACTATGACTCTATTATGGCAGGAGTAACAATGACTTTCTGAAGCTGGGAGTAACCATGACTCTCTTAAAGTGGGAGTAACAATGACTCTCTAGCTGGGAGTAACCATGACTCTCTTAAGGTGGGAGTGACCACGAGTCTCTCTAATTGGAAGTAACCATGATTATCTTATGGTGGGAGTAACCTTGACTCTCTTAAGGTAGGATTGACCATGAGTCTCTCTAAGTGGAAGTAACCATGATTATCTTATGGTGGGAGTAACCTTGACTCTCTTAAGGTAGGATTGACCATGAGTCTGTCTAAGTGGAAGTAATCATAACTATCTTATGGTGGGAGTAACTATGACTCTATTATGGCAGGAGTAACAATGACATTCTGAAGCTGGGAGTAACCATGACTCTCTTAAAGTGGGAGTAACAATGACTCTCTAGCTGAGAGTAACCATTACTCTCTTAAGGTGGGAGTGACCATGAGTCTCTCTAATTGGAAGTAACCATGATTATCTTATGGTGGGAGTAACCTTGACTCTCTTAAGGTAGGATTGACCATGAGTCTCTCTAAGTGGAAGTAACCATAACTATCTTATGGTGGGAGTAACTATGACTCTATTATGGCAGGAGTAACAATGACTTTCTGAAGCTGGGAGTAACCATGACTCTCTTAAAGTGGGAGTAACAATGACTCTCTAGCTGGGAGTAACCATGACTCTCTTAAGGTAGGATTGACCATGAGTCTGTCTAAGTGGAAGTAACCATGATTATCTTATGGTGGGAGTAACCTTGACTCTCTTAAGGTAGGATTGACCATGAGTCTCTCTAAGTGGAAGTAACCATAACTATCTTATGGTGGGAGTAACTATGACTCTATTATGGCAGGAATAACAATGACATACTGAAGCTGGGAGTAACCATGACTCTCTTAAAGTGGGAGTAACAATGACTCTCTAGCTGAGAGTAACCATGACTCTCTTAAGGTGGGAGTGACCATGAGTCTCTCTAATTGGAAGTAACCATGATTATCTTATGGTGGGAGTAACCTTGACTCTCTTAAAGTGGGAGTAACAATGACTCTCTAGCTGAGAGTAACCATGACTCTCTTAAGGTGGGAGTGACCATGAGTCTCTCTAATTGGAAGTAACCATGATTATCTTATGGTGGGAATAACCTTGACTCTCTTAAGGTAGGATTGACCATGAGTCTGTCTAAGTGGAAGTAATCATAACTAGCTTATGATGGGAGTAACCATGACTCTCTTAAGGTGGGAGTGACCATGAGTCTCTCTAATTGGAAGTAACCATGATTATCTTATGGTGGGAGTAACCTTGACTCTCTTAAAGTGGGAGTAACAATGACTCTCTAGCTGAGAGTAACCATGACTCTCTTAAGGTGGGAGTGACCATGAGTCTCTCTAATTGGAAGTAACCATGATTATCTTATGGTGGGAATAACCTTGACTCTCTTAAGGTAGGATTGACCATGAGTCTCTCTAAGTGGAAGTAACCATAACTATCTTATGGTGGGAGTAACTATGACTCTATTATGGCAGGAGTAACAATGACTTTCTGAAGCTGGGAGTAACCATGACTCTCTTAAAGTGGGAGTAACAATGACTCTCTAGCTGGGAGTAACCATGACTCTCTTAAGGTAGGATTGACCATGAGTCTGTCTAAGTGGAAGTAACCATGATTATCTTATGGTGGGAGTAACCTTGACTCTCTTAAGGTAGGATTGACCATGAGTCTCTCTAAGTGGAAGTAACCATAACTATCTTATGGTGGGAGTAACTATGACTCTATTATGGCAGGAATAACAATGACATACTGAAGCTGGGAGTAACCATGACTCTCTTAAAGTGGGAGTAACAATGACTCTCTAGCTGAGAGTAACCATGACTCTCTTAAGGTGGGAGTGACCATGAGTCTCTCTAATTGGAAGTAACCATGATTATCTTATGGTGGGAGTAACCTTGACTCTCTTAAAGTGGGAGTAACAATGACTCTCTAGCTGAGAGTAACCATGACTCTCTTAAGGTGGGAGTGACCATGAGTCTCTCTAATTGGAAGTAACCATGATTATCTTATGGTGGGAATAACCTTGACTCTCTTAAGGTAGGATTGACCATGAGTCTGTCTAAGTGGAAGTAATCATAACTAGCTTATGATGGGAGTAACCTTGACTCTCTTAAGGTAGGATTGACCATGAGTCTGTCTAAGTGGAAGTAATCATAACTAGCTTATGATGGGAGTAACCTTGACTCTCTTAAGGTAGGATTGACCATGAGTCTGTCTAATTGGAAGTAACCATGATTATCTTATGGTGGGAGTAACCATTACTCTCTTAAGGTGGGAGTGACCATGAGTCTCTCTAATTGGAAGTAACCATGATTATCTTATGGTGGGAGTAACCTTGACTCTCTTAAGGTAGGATTGACCATGAGTCTCTCTAAGTGGAAGTAACCATAACTATCTTATGGTGGGAGTAACTATGACTCTATTATGGCAGGAGTAACAATGACTTTCTGAAGCTGGGAGTAACCATGACTCTCTTAAAGTGGGAGTAACAATGACTCTCTAGCTGGGAGTAACCATGACTCTCTTAAGGTAGGATTGACCATGAGTCTCTCTAAGTGGAAGTAACCATGATTATTTTATGGTGGGAGTAACCTTGACTCTCTTAAGGTAGGATTGACCATGAGTCTGTCTAAGTGGAAGTAATCATAACTATCTTATGGTGGGAGTAACTATGACTCTATTATGGCAGGAGTAACAATGACTTTCTGAAGCTGGGAGTAACCATGACTCTCTTAAAGTGGGAGTAACAATGACTCTCTAGCTGAGAGTAACCATTACTCTCTTAAGGTAGGATTGACCATGAGGCTCTCTAATTGGAAGTAACCATGATTACCTTATGGTGGGAGTAACCTTGACTCTCTTAAGGTAGGATTGACCATGAGTCTCTCTAAGTGGAAGTAACCATAACTATCTTATGGTGGGAGTAACTATGACTCTCTTATGGCAGGAGTAACAATGACTCTCTTAAGCTAGGAGTAACCATGACTCTCTTAAAGTGGGAGTAACAATGACTCTCTAGCTGGGAGTAACCATGACTCTCTTAAGGTGGGAGTGACCATGAGTCTCTCTAATTGGAAGTAACCATGATTATCTTATGGTGGGAGTAACCTTGACTCTCTTAAGGTAGGATTGACCATGAGTCTGTCTAAGTGGAAGTAATCATAACTAGCTTATGATGGGAGTAACTATGACTCTCTTATGGCAGGAGTAACAATGACTCTCTTAAGCTGGGAGTAACCATGACTCTCTTAAAGTGGGAGTAACAATGACTCTCAAGCTGGGAGTAACCATGACTCTCTTAAGGTGGGAGTGACCATGAGTCTCTCTAATTGGAAGTAACCATGATTATCTTATGGTGGGAGTAACCTTGACTCTCTTAAGGTAGGATTGACCATGAGTCTGTCTAAGTGGAAGTAATCATAACTAGCTTATGATGGGAGTAACTATGACTCTCTTATGGCAGGAGTAACAATGACTCTCTTAAGCTGGGAGTAACCATGACTCTCTTAAAGTGGGAGTAACAATGACTCTCAAGCTGGGAGTAACCATGACTCTCTTAAGGTGGGAGTGACCATGAGTCTCTCTAATTGGAAGTAACCATGATTATCTTATGGTGGGAGTAACCTTGACTCTCCTAAGGTAGGATTGACCATGAGTCTGTCTAAGTGGAAGTAATCATAACTAGCTTATGATGGGAGTAACTATGACTCTATTATGGCAGGAGTAACCATGACTCTCTTAAAGTGGGAGTAACAATGACTCTCAAGCTGGGAGTAACCATGACTCTCTTAAGGTGGGAGTGACCATGAGTCTCTCTAATTGGAAGTAACCATGATTATCTTATGGTGGGAGTAACCTTGACTCTCTTAAGGTAGGATTGACCATGCGTCTGTCTAAGTGGAAGTAATCATAACTAGCTTATGATGGGAGTAACTATGACTCTCTTATGGCAGGAGTAACAATGACTCTCTTAAGCTGGGAGTAACAGTGATTCTCTCTAATTCGAAGTAACCATGATTATCTTATGGTGGGAGTAACTATGACTCTATTATGGCAGGAGTAACAATGACTTTCTGAAGCTGGGAGTAACCATGACTCTCTTAAAGTGGGAGTAACAATGACTCTCAAGCTGGGAGTAACCATGACTCTCTTAAGGTGGGAGTGACCATGAGTCTCTCTAATTGGAAGTAACCATGATTATCTTATGGTGGGAGTAACCTTGACTCTCTTAAGGTAGGATTGACCATGAGTCTGTCTAAGTGGAAGTAATCATAACTAGCTTATGATGGGAGTAACAATGACTCTCTTATGACAGGAGTAACAATGACTCTCTTAAGCTGGGAGTAACCATGATTCTCTCTAATTCGAAGTAACCATGATTATCTTATGGTGGGAGTAACTATGACTCTATTATGGCAGGAGTAACAATGACTTTCTGAAGCTGGGAGTAACCATGACTCTCTTAAAGTGGGAGTAACAATGACTCTCTAGCTGGGAGTAACCATGACTCTCTTAAGGTGGGAGTGACCACGAGTCTCTCTAATTGGAAGTAACCATGATTATCTTATGGTGGGAGTAACCTTGACTCTCTTAAGGTAGGATTGACCATGAGTCTCTCTAAGTGGAAGTAACCATGATTATCTTATGGTGGGAGTAACCTTGACTCTCTTAAGGTAGGATTGACCATGAGTCTGTCTAAGTGGAAGTAATCATAACTATCTTATGGTGGGAGTAACTATGACTCTATTATGGCAGGAGTAACAATGACATTCTGAAGCTGGGAGTAACCATGACTCTCTTAAAGTGGGAGTAACAATGACTCTCTAGCTGAGAGTAACCATTACTCTCTTAAGGTGGGAGTGACCATGAGTCTCTCTAATTGGAAGTAACCATGATTATCTTATGGTGGGAGTAACCTTGACTCTCTTAAGGTAGGATTGACCATGAGTCTCTCTAAGTGGAAGTAACCATAACTATCTTATGGTGGGAGTAACTATGACTCTATTATGGCAGGAGTAACAATGACTTTCTGAAGCTGGGAGTAACCATGACTCTCTTAAAGTGGGAGTAACAATGACTCTCTAGCTGGGAGTAACCATGACTCTCTTAAGGTAGGATTGACCATGAGTCTGTCTAAGTGGAAGTAACCATGATTATCTTATGGTGGGAGTAACCTTGACTCTCTTAAGGTAGGATTGACCATGAGTCTCTCTAAGTGGAAGTAACCATAACTATCTTATGGTGGGAGTAACTATGACTCTATTATGGCAGGAATAACAATGACATACTGAAGCTGGGAGTAACCATGACTCTCTTAAAGTGGGAGTAACAATGACTCTCTAGCTGAGAGTAACCATGACTCTCTTAAGGTGGGAGTGACCATGAGTCTCTCTAATTGGAAGTAACCATGATTATCTTATGGTGGGAGTAACCTTGACTCTCTTAAAGTGGGAGTAACAATGACTCTCTAGCTGAGAGTAACCATGACTCTCTTAAGGTGGGAGTGACCATGAGTCTCTCTAATTGGAAGTAACCATGATTATCTTATGGTGGGAATAACCTTGACTCTCTTAAGGTAGGATTGACCATGAGTCTGTCTAAGTGGAAGTAATCATAACTAGCTTATGATGGGAGTAACCATGACTCTCTTAAGGTGGGAGTGACCATGAGTCTCTCTAATTGGAAGTAACCATGATTATCTTATGGTGGGAGTAACCTTGACTCTCTTAAAGTGGGAGTAACAATGACTCTCTAGCTGAGAGTAACCATGACTCTCTTAAGGTGGGAGTGACCATGAGTCTCTCTAATTGGAAGTAACCATGATTATCTTATGGTGGGAATAACCTTGACTCTCTTAAGGTAGGATTGACCATGAGTCTCTCTAAGTGGAAGTAACCATAACTATCTTATGGTGGGAGTAACTATGACTCTATTATGGCAGGAGTAACAATGACTTTCTGAAGCTGGGAGTAACCATGACTCTCTTAAAGTGGGAGTAACAATGACTCTCTAGCTGGGAGTAACCATGACTCTCTTAAGGTAGGATTGACCATGAGTCTGTCTAAGTGGAAGTAACCATGATTATCTTATGGTGGGAGTAACCTTGACTCTCTTAAGGTAGGATTGACCATGAGTCTCTCTAAGTGGAAGTAACCATAACTATCTTATGGTGGGAGTAACTATGACTCTATTATGGCAGGAATAACAATGACATACTGATGCTGGGAGTAACCATGACTCTCTTAAAGTGGGAGTAACAATGACTCTCTAGCTGAGAGTAACCATGACTCTCTTAAGGTGGGAGTGACCATGAGTCTCTCTAATTGGAAGTAACCATGATTATCTTATGGTGGGAGTAACCTTGACTCTCTTAAAGTGGGAGTAACAATGACTCTCTAGCTGAGAGTAACCATGACTCTCTTAAGGTGGGAGTGACCATGAGTCTCTCTAATTGGAAGTAACCATGATTATCTTATGGTGGGAATAACCTTGACTCTCTTAAGGTAGGATTGACCATGAGTCTGTCTAAGTGGAAGTAATCATAACTAGCTTATGATGGGAGTAACCTTGACTCTCTTAAGGTAGGATTGACCATGAGTCTGTCTAAGTGGAAGTAATCATAACTAGCTTATGATGGGAGTAACCTTGACTCTCTTAAGGTAGGATTGACCATGAGTCTGTCTAATTGGAAGTAACCATGATTATCTTATGGTGGGAGTAACCTTGACTCTCTTAAGGTAGGATTGACCATGAGTCTCTCTAATTGGAAGTAACCATGATTATCTTATGGTGGGAGTAACCTTGACTCTCCTAAGGTAGGATTGACCATGAGTCTGTCTAAGTGGAAGTAATCATAACTAGCTTATGATGGGAGTAACTATGACTCTATTATGGCAGGAGTAACCATGACTCTCTTAAAGTGGGAGTAACAATGACTCTCAAGCTGGGAGTAACCATGACTCTCTTAAGGTGGGAGTGACCATGAGTCTCTCTAATTGGAAGTAACCATGATTATCTTATGGTGGGAGTAACCTTGACTCTCTTAAGGTAGGATTGACCATGCGTCTGTCTAAGTGGAAGTAATCATAACTAGCTTATGATGGGAGTAACTATGACTCTCTTATGGCAGGAGTAACAATGACTCTCTTAAGCTGGGAGTAACAGTGATTCTCTCTAATTCGAAGTAACCATGATTATCTTATGGTGGGAGTAACTATGACTCTATTATGGCAGGAGTAACAATGACTTTCTGAAGCTGGGAGTAACCATGACTCTCTTAAAGTGGGAGTAACAATGACTCTCAAGCTGGGAGTAACCATGACTCTCTTAAGGTGGGAGTGACCATGAGTCTCTCTAATTGGAAGTAACCATGATTATCTTATGGTGGGAGTAACCTTGACTCTCTTAAGGTAGGATTGACCATGAGTCTGTCTAAGTGGAAGTAATCATAACTAGCTTATGATGGGAGTAACTATGACTCTCTTATGGCAGGAGTAACAATGACTCTCTTAAGCTGGGAGTAACCATGACTCTCTTAAAGTGGGAGTAACAATGACTCTCAAGCTGGGAGTAACCATGACTCTCTTAAGGTGGGAGTGACCATGAGTCTCTCTAATTGGAAGTAACCATGATTATCTTATGGTGGGAGTAACCTTGACTCTCTTAATGTAGGATTGACCATGAGTCTCTCTAAGTGGAAGTAACCATGATTATCTTATGGTGGGAGTAACCTTGACTCTCTTAAGGTAGGATTGACCATGAGTCTGTCTAAGTGGAAGTAATCATAACTATCTTATGGTGGGAGTAACTATGACTCTATTATGGCAGGAGTAACAATGACTTTCTGAAGCTGGGAGTAACCATGACTCTCTTAAAGTGGGAGTAACAATGACTCTCTAGCTGAGAGTAACCATGACTCTCTTAAGGTTGGAGTGACCATGAGTCTCTCTAATTGGAAGTAACCATGATTATCTTATGGTGGGAGTAACCTTGACTCTCTTAATGTAGGATTGACCATGAGTCTCTCTAAGTGGAAGTAACCATGATTATCTTATGGTGGGAGTAACCTTGACTCTCTTAAGGTAGGATTGACCATGAGTCTGTCTAAGTGGAAGTAATCACAACTATCTTATGGTGGGACTAAGTATGACTCTATTATGGCAGGAGTAACAATGACTTTCTGAAGATGGGAGTAACCATGACTCTCTTAAAGTGGGAGTAACAATGACTCTCTAGCTGAGAGTAACCATTACTCTCTTAAGGTGGGAGTGACCATGAGTCTCTCTAAATGGAAGTAACCATGATTATCTTATGGTGGGAGTAACTATGACTCTCTTAAGGTGGGAGTGACCATGAGGCTCTCTAATTGGAAGTAACCATGATTATCTTATGATGGGAGTAACCTTGACTCTCTTAAGGTAGGATTGACCATGAGGCTCTCTAATTGGAAGTAACCATGATTACCTTATGGTGGGAGTAACCTTGACTCTCTTAAGGTAGGATTGACCATGAGTCTCTCTGAGTGGAAGTAACCATAACTATCTTATGGTGGGAGTAACTATGACTCTATTATGGCAGGAGTAACAATGACTTTCTGAAGCTGGGAGTAACCATGACTCTCTTAAAGTGGGAGTAACAATGACTCTCTAGCTGCGAGTAACCATGACTCTCTTAAGGTGGGAGTGACCATGAGTCTCTCTAATTGGAAGTAACCATGATTATCTTATGGCAGGAGTAACCTTGGCTCTCTTAAGGTAGGATTGACCATGAGTCTGTCTAAGTGGAAGTAATCATAACTAGCTTATGATGGGAGTAACTATGACTCTATTATGGCAGGAGTAACAATGCCTCTCTTAAGCTGGGAGTAACCATGTCTCTCTTAAAGTGGGAGTAACAGTGACTCTCAAGCTGGGAGTAACCATGACTCTCTTAAGGTGGGAGTGACCATGAGTCTCTCTAATTGGAAGTAACCATGATTATCTTATGGTGGGAGTAACCTTGACTCTCTTAAAGTGGGAGTAACAATGACTCTCTAGCTGGGAGTAACCATTACTCTCTTAAAGTGGGAGTAACAATGACTCTCTAGCTGGGAGTAACCATTACTCTCTTAAGGTGGGAGTGACCATGAGTCTCTCTAATTGGAAATAACCATGATTATCTTATGGTGGGAGTAACCTTGACTCTCTTAAGGTAGGATTGACCATGAGTCTCTCTAAGTGGAAGTAACCGTGATTATCTTATGGTGGGAGTAACCTTGACTCTCTTATGGCAGGAGTAACAATGACTCTCTTAAGCTGGGAGTAACCATGACTCTCTTAAAGTGGGAGTAACAATGACTCTCAAGCTGGGAGTAACCATGACTCTCTTAAGGTGGGAGTGACCATGAGTCTCACTAATTGGAAGTAACCATGATTATCTTATGGTGGGAGTAACCTTGACTCTCTTAAGGTAGGATTGACCATGAGTCTGTCTAAGTGGAAGTAATCATAACTAGCTTATGATGGGAGTAACTATGACTCTCTTATGGCAGGAGTAACAATGACTCTCTTAAGCTGGGAGTAACCATGACTCTCTTAAAGTGGGAGTAACAGTGACTCTCAAGCTGGGAGTAACCATGACTCTCTTAAAGTGGGAGTAACAATGACTCTCAAGCTGGGAGTAACCATTACTCTCTTAAGGTGGGAGTGACCATGAGTCTCTCTAATTGGAAGTAACCATGATTATCTTATGGTGGGAGTAACCTTGACTCTCTTAAGGTAGGATTGACCATGAGTCTGTCTAATTGGAAGTAATCATAACTAGATTATGATGGGAGTAACTATGACTCTCTTATGGCAGGAGTAACAATGACTCTCTTAAGCTGGGAGTAACCATGACTCTCTTAAAGTGGGAGTAACAATGACTCTCAAGCTGGGAGTAACCATGACTCTCTTAAGGTGGGAGTGACCATGAGTCTCACTAATTGGAAGTAACCATGATTATCTTATGGTGGGAGTAACCTTGACTCTCTTAAGGTAGGATTGACCATGAGTCTCTCTAAGTGGAAGTAATCATAACTATCTTATGGTGGGAGTAACTATGACTCCATTATGACAGGAGTAACAATGACTTTCTGAAGCTGGGAGTAACCATGACTCTCTTAAAGTGGGAGTAACAATGACTCTCTAGCTGGGAGTAACCATTACTCTCTTAAGGTGGGAGTGACCATGAGTCTCTCTAATTGGAAATAACCATGATTATCTTATGGTGGGAGTAACCTTGACTCTCTTAAGGTAGGATTGACCATGAGTCTCTCTAAGTGGAAGTAACCGTGATTATCTTATGGTGGGAGTAACCTTGACTCTCTTATGGCAGGAGTAACAATGACTCTCTTAAAATGGGAGTAACCATGACTCTCTTAAAGTGGGAGTAACAATGACTCTCTAGCTGAGAGTAACCATGACTCTCTTAAGGTGGGAGTGACCATGAGTCTCTCTAATTGGAAGTAACCATGATTATCTTATGGTGGGAGTAACCTTGACTCTCTTAAGGTAGGATTGACCATGCGTCTGTCTAAGTGGAAGTAATCATAACTAGCTTATGATGGGAGTAACTATGACTCTCTTATGGCAGGAGTAACAATGACTCTCTTAAGCTGGGAGTAACCATGACTCTCTTAAAGTGGGAGTAACAATGACTCTCAAGCTGGGAGTAACCATGACTATCTTAAGGTGGGAGTGACCATGAGTCTCTCTAATTGGAAGTAACCATGATTATCTTATGGTGGGAGTAACCTTGACTCTCTTAAGGTAGGATTGACCATGAGTCTGTCTAAGTGGAAGTAATCATAACTAGCTTATGATGGGAGTAACTATGACTCTCTTATGGCAGGAGTAACAATGACTCTCTTAAGCTGGGAGTAACCATGACTCTCTTAAAGTGGGAGTAACAGTGACTCTCAAGCTGGGAGTAACCATGACTCTCTTAAAGTGGGAGTGACCATGAGTCTCACTAATTGGAAGTAACCATGATTATCTTATGGTGGGAGTAACCTTGACTCTCTTAAGGTAGGATTGACCATGAGTCTGTCTAAGTGGAAGTAATCATAACTATCTTATGGTGGGAGTAACTATGACACTATTATGACAGGAGTAACAATGACTTTCTGAAGCTGGGAGTAACCATGACTCTCTTAAAGTGGGAGTGACCATGAGTCTGTCTAAGTGGAAGTAATCATAACTATCTTATGGTGGGAGTAACTATGACACTATTATGACAGGAGTAACAATGACTTTCTGAAGCTGGGAGTAACCATGACTCTCTTAAAGTAGGATTGACCATGAGTCTGTCTAAGTGGAAGTAATCATAACTATCTTATGGTGGGAGTAACTATGACACTATTATGACAGGAGTAACAATGACTCTCTTAAGCTGGGAGTAACCATGACTCTCTTAAAGTGGGAGTAACAATGACTCTCTAGCTGAGAGTAACCATTACTCTCTTAAGGTGGGAGTGACCATGAGTCTCTCTAATTGGAAATAACCATGATTATCTTATGGTGGGAGTAACCTTGACTCTCTTAAGGTAGGATTGACCATGAGTCTCTCTAAGTGGAAGTAACCGTGATTATCTTATGGTGGGAGTAACCTTGACTCTCTTATGGCAGGAGTAACAATGACTCTCTTAAGCTGGGAGTAACCATGACTCTCTTAAAGTGGGAGTAACAATGACTCTCTAGCTGAGAGTAACCATGACTCTCTTAAGGTGGGAGTGACCATGAGTCTCTCTAATTGGAAGTAACCATGATTATCTTATGGTGGGAGTAACCTTGACTCTCTTAAGGTAGGATTGACCATGCGTCTGTCTAAGTGGAAGTAATCATAACTAGCTTATGATGGGAGTAACTATGACTCTCTTATGGCAGGAGTAACAATGACTCTCTTAAGCTGGGAGTAACCATGACTCTCTTAAAGTGGGAGTAACAGTGACTCTCAAGCTGGGAGTAACCATGACTCTCTTAAAGTGGGAGTGACCATGAGTCTCACTAATTGGAAGTAACCATGATTATCTTATGGTGGGAGTAACCTTGACTCTCTTAAGGTAGGATTGACCATGAGTCTGTCTAAGTGGAAGTAATCATAACTATCTTATGGTGGGAGTAACTATGACACTATTATGACAGGAGTAACAATGACTCTCTTAAGCTGGGAGTAACCATGACTCTCTTAAAGTGGGAGTAACAATGACTCTCAAGCTGGGAGTAACCATGACTCTCTTAAGGTGGGAGTGACCATGAGTCTCACTAATTGGAAGTAACCATGATTATCTTATGGTGGGAGTAACCTTGACTCTCTTAAGGTAGGATTGACCATGCGTCTGTCTAAGTGGAAGTAATCATAACTAGCTTATGATGGGAGTAACTATGACTCTCTTATGGCAGGAGTAACAATGACTCTCTTAAGCTGGGAGTAACCATGACTCTCTTAAAGTGGGAGTAACAATGACTCTCAAGCTGGGAGTAACCATGACTCTATTAAGGTAGGATTGACCATTAGTCTCTCTAAGTGGAAGTAACCATGATTATCTTATGGTGGGAGTAACCTTGACTCTCTTAAGGTAGGATTGACCATGAGTCTGTCTAAGTGGAAGTAATCATAACTAGCTTATGATGGTAGTAACTATGACTCTCTTATGTCAGGAGTAACAATGACTCTCTTAAGCTGGGAGTAACCATGACTCTCTTAAGGTGGGAGTGACCATGAGTCTCTCTAATTGGAAGTAACCATGATTATCTTATGGTGGGAGTAACCTTGACTCACTTAAGGTAGGATTGACCATGAGTCTGTCTAAGTGGAAGTAATCATAACTAGCTTATGATGGGAGTAACTATGACTCTCTTATGGCAGGAGTAACAATGACTCTCTTAAGCTGGGAGTAACCATGACTCTCTTAAAGTGGGAGTAACAGTGACTCTCAAGCTGGGAGTAACCATGACTCTCTTAAAGTGGGAGTAACAATGACTCTCAAGCTGGGAGTAACCATTACTCTCTTAAGGTGGGAGTGACCATGAGTCTCTCTAATTGGAAATAACCATGATTATCTTATGGTGGGAGTAACCTTGACTCTCTTAAGGTAGGATTGACCATGAGTCTCTCTAAGTGGAAGTAACCGTGATTATCTTATGGTGGGAGTAACCTTGACTCTCTTATGGCAGGAGTAACAATGACTCTCTTAAGCTGGGAGTGACCATGAGGCTCTCTAATTGGAAGTAACCATGATTATCTTATGATGGGAGTAACCTTGACTCTCTTAAGGTAGGATTGACCATGAGGCTCTCTAATTGGAAGTAACCATGATTACCTTATGGTGGGAGTAACTATGACTCTCTTAAGGTGGGAGTGACCATGAGGCTCTCTAATTGGAAGTAACCATGATTATCTTATGATGGGAGTAACCTTGACTCTCTTAAGGTAGGATTGACCATGAGGCTCTCTAATTGGAAGTAACCATGATTACCTTATGGTGGGAGTAACCTTGACTCTCTTAAGGTAGGATTGACCATGAGTCTCTCTGAGTGGAAGTAACCATAACTATCTTATGGTGGGAGTAACTATGACTCTATTATGGCAGGAGTAACAATGACTTTCTGAAGCTGGGAGTAACCATGACTCTCTTAAAGTGGGAGTAACAATGACTCTCTAGCTGAGAGTAACCATGACTCTCTTAAGGTGGGAGTGACCATGAGTCTCTCTAAGTGGAAGTAACCATAACTATCTTATGGTGGGAGTAACCTTGACTCTCTTAATGTAGGATTGACCATGAGTCTCTCTAAGTGGAAGTAACCATGATTATCTTATGGTGGGAGTAACCTTGACTCTCTTAAGGTAGGATTGACCATGAGTCTGTCTAAGTGGAAGTAATCATAACTATCTTATGGTGGGAGTAAGTATGACTCTATTATGGCAGGAGTAACAATGACTCTCTTAAGCTGGGAGTAACCATGACTCTCTTAAAGTGGGAGTAACAATGACTCTCAAGCTGGGAGTAACCATGACTCTCTTAAGGTAGGATTGACCATGAGTCTGTCTAAGTGGAAGTAATCATAACTATCTTATGGTGGGAGTAACTATGACTCTATTATGGCAGGAGTAACAATGACTTTCTGAAGCTGGGAGTAACCATGACTCTCTTAAAGTGGGAGTAACAATGACTCTCTAGCTGAGAGTAACCATGACTCTCTTAAGGTGGGAGTGACCATGAGTCTCTCTAATTGGAAGTAACCATGATTATCTTATGGTGGGAGTAACCTTGACTCTCTTAAGGTAGGATTGACCATGAGTCTGTCTAAGTGGAAGTAATCATAACTATCTTATGGTGGGAGTAACTATGACTCTATTATGGCAGGAGTAACAATGACTTTCTGAAGCTGGGAGTAACCATGACTCTCTTAAAGTGGGAGTAACAATGACTCTCTAGCTGAGAGTAACCATGACTCTCTTAAGGTGAGAGTAACCATGACTCTCTTAAGGTGGGAGTGACCATGAGTCTCTCTAATTGGAAGTAACCATGATTATCTTATGGTGGGAGTAACCTTGACTCTCTTAAGGTAGGATTGACCATGAGTCTGTCTAAGTGGAAGTAATCATAACTAGCTTATGATGGGAGTAACTATGACTCTCTTATGGCAGGAGTAACAATGACTCTCTTAAGCTGGGAGTAACCATGACTCTCTTAAAGTGGGAGTAACAATGACTCTCAAGCTGGGAGTAACCATGACTCTCTTAAGGTGGGAGTGACCATGAGTCTCTCTAATTGGAAGTAACCATGATTATCTTATGGTGGGAGTAACCTTGACTCTCTTAATGTAGGATTGACCATGAGTCTCTCTAAGTGGAAGTAACCATGATTATCTTATGGTGGGAGTAACCTTGACTCTCTTAAGGTAGGATTGACCATGAGTCTGTCTAAGTGGAAGTAATCATAACTATCTTATGGTGGGAGTAACTATGACTCTATTATGGCAGGAGTAACAATGACTTTCTGAAGCTGGGAGTAACCATGACTCTCTTAAAGTGGGAGTAACAATGACTCTCTAGCTGAGAGTAACCATGACTCTCTTAAGGTTGGAGTGACCATGAGTCTCTCTAATTGGAAGTAACCATGATTATCTTATGGTGGGAGTAACCTTGACTCTCTTAATGTAGGATTGACCATGAGTCTCTCTAAGTGGAAGTAACCATGATTATCTTATGGTGGGAGTAACCTTGACTCTCTTAAGGTAGGATTGACCATGAGTCTGTCTAAGTGGAAGTAATCACAACTATCTTATGGTGGGACTAAGTATGACTCTATTATGGCAGGAGTAACAATGACTTTCTGAAGATGGGAGTAACCATGACTCTCTTAAAGTGGGAGTAACAATGACTCTCTAGCTGAGAGTAACCATTACTCTCTTAAGGTGGGAGTGACCATGAGTCTCTCTAAATGGAAGTAACCATGATTATCTTATGGTGGGAGTAACTATGACTCTCTTAAGGTGGGAGTGACCATGAGGCTCTCTAATTGGAAGTAACCATGATTATCTTATGATGGGAGTAACCTTGACTCTCTTAAGGTAGGATTGACCATGAGGCTCTCTAATTGGAAGTAACCATGATTACCTTATGGTGGGAGTAACCTTGACTCTCTTAAGGTAGGATTGACCATGAGTCTCTCTGAGTGGAAGTAACCATAACTATCTTATGGTGGGAGTAACTATGACTCTATTATGGCAGGAGTAACAATGACTTTCTGAAGCTGGGAGTAACCATGACTCTCTTAAAGTGGGAGTAACAATGACTCTCTAGCTGCGAGTAACCATGACTCTCTTAAGGTGGGAGTGACCATGAGTCTCTCTAATTGGAAGTAACCATGATTATCTTATGGCAGGAGTAACCTTGGCTCTCTTAAGGTAGGATTGACCATGAGTCTGTCTAAGTGGAAGTAATCATAACTAGCTTATGATGGGAGTAACTATGACTCTATTATGGCAGGAGTAACAATGCCTCTCTTAAGCTGGGAGTAACCATGTCTCTCTTAAAGTGGGAGTAACAGTGACTCTCAAGCTGGGAGTAACCATGACTCTCTTAAGGTGGGAGTGACCATGAGTCTCTCTAATTGGAAGTAACCATGATTATCTTATGGTGGGAGTAACCTTGACTCTCTTAAGGTAGGATTGACCATGAGTCTGTCTAAGTGGAAGTAATCATAACTAGCTTATGATGGGAGTAACTATGACTCTCTTATGGCAGGAGTAACAATGACTCTCTTAAGCTGGGAGTAACCATGACTCTCTTAAAGTGGGAGTAACAATGACTCTCAAGCTGGGAGTAACCTTGACTCTCTTAATGTAGGATTGACCATGAGTCTCTCTAAGTGGAAGTAACCATGATTATCTTATGGTGGGAGTAACCTTGACTCTCTTAAGGTAGGATTGACCATGAGTCTGTCTAAGTGGAAGTAATCACAACTATCTTATGGTGGGACTAAGTATGACTCTATTATGGCAGGAGTAACAATGACTTTCTGAAGATGGGAGTAACCATGACTCTCTTAAAGTGGGAGTAACAATGACTCTCTAGCTGAGAGTAACCATGACTCTCTTAAGGTGGGAGTGACCATGAGTCTCTCTAATTGGAAGTAACCATGATTACCTTATGGTGGGAGTAACCTTGACTCTCTTAAGGTAGGATTGACCATGAGTCTCTCTAATTGGAAGTAACCATGATTATCTAATGGTGGGAGTAACCTTGACTCTCTTAAGGTAGGATTGACCATGAGTCTCTCTAAGTGGAAGTAACCATGATTATCTTATGGTGGGAGTAACCTTGACTCTCTTAAGGTAGGATTGACCATGAGTCTGTCTAAGTGGAAGTAATCATAACTAGCTTATGATGGGAGTAACTATGACTCTCTTATGGCAGGAGTAACAATGACTCTCTTAAGCTGGGAGTAACCATGACTCTCTTAAAGTGGGAGTAACAATGACTCTCAAGCTGGGAGTAACCATGACTCTCTTAAGGTGGGAGTGACAATGAGTCTCTCTAATTGGAAGTAACCATGATTATCTTATGGTGGGAGTAACCTTGACTCTCTTAATGTAGGATTGACCATGAGTCTCTCTAAGTGGAAGTAACCATGATTATCTTATGGTGGGAGTAACTATGACTCTCTTAAGGTGGGAGTGACCATGAGGCTCTCTAATTGGAAGTAACCATGATTATCTTATGATGGGAGTAACCTTGACTCTCTTAAGGTAGGATTGACCATGAGGCTCTCTAATTGGAAGTAACCATGATTACCTTATGGTGGGAGTAACCTTGACTCTCTTAAGGTAGGATTGACCATGAGTCTCTCTGAGTGGAAGTAACCATAACTATCTTATGGTGGGAGTAACTATGACTCTATTATGGCAGGAGTAACAATGACTTTCTGAAGCTGGGAGTAACCATGACTCTCTTAAAGTGGGAGTAACAATGACTCTCTAGCTGAGAGTAACCATGACTCTCTTAAGGTGGGAGTGACCATGAGTCTCTCTGAGTGGAAGTAACCATAACTATCTTATGGTGGGAGTAACTATGACTCTATTATGGCAGGAGTAACAATGACTTTCTGAAGCTGGGAGTAACCATGACTCTCTTAAAGTGGGAGTAACAATGACTCTCAAGCTGGGAGTAACCATGACTCTCTTAAGGTGGGAGTGACCATGAGTCTCTCTAATTGGAAGTAACCATGATTATCTTATGGTGGGAGTAACCTTGACTCTCTTAAGGTAGGATTGACCATGAGTCTGTCTAAGTGGAAGTAATCATAACTATCTTATGGTGGGAGTAACTATGACTCTATTATGGCAGGAGTAACAATGACTTTCTGAAGCTGGGAGTAACCATGACTCTCTTAAAGTGGGAGTAACAATGACTCTCTAGCTGAGAGTAACCATGACTCTCTTAAGGTGGGAGTGACCATGAGTCTCTCTAATTGGAAGTAACCATGATTACCTTATGGTGGGAGTAACCTTGACTCTCTTAAGGTGGGAGTGACCATGAGTCTCTCTAATTGGAAGTAACCATGATTATCTTATGGTGGGAGTAACCTTGACTCTCTTAATGTAGGATTGACCATGAGTCTCTCTAAGTGGAAGTAACCATGATTATCTTATGGTGGGAGTAACTATGACTCTCTTAATGTGGGAGTGACCATGAGGCTCTCTAATTGGAAGTAACCATGATTATCTTATGATGGGAGTAACCTTGACTCTCTTAAGGTAGGATTGACCATGAGGCTCTCTAATTGGAAGTAACCATGATTACCTTATGGTGGGAGTAACTATGACTCTCTTAAGGTGGGAGTGACCATGAGGCTCTCTAATTGGAAGTAACCATGATTATCTTATGATGGGAGTAACCTTGACTCTCTTAAGGTAGGATTGACCATGAGGCTCTCTAATTGGAAGTAACCATGATTACCTTATGGTGGGAGTAACCTTGACTCTCTTAAGGTAGGATTGACCATGAGTCTCTCTGAGTGGAAGTAACCATAACTATCTTATGGTGGGAGTAACTATGACTCTATTATGGCAGGAGTAACAATGACTTTCTGAAGCTGGGAGTAACCATGACTCTCTTAAAGTGGGAGTAACAATGACTCTCTAGCTGAGAGTAACCATGACTCTCTTAAGGTGGGAGTGACCATGAGTCTCTCTAAGTGGAAGTAACCATAACTATCTTATGGTGGGAGTAACCTTGACTCTCTTAATGTAGGATTGACCATGAGTCTCTCTAAGTGGAAGTAACCATGATTATCTTATGGTGGGAGTAACCTTGACTCTCTTAAGGTAGGATTGACCATGAGTCTGTCTAAGTGGAAGTAATCATAACTATCTTATGGTGGGAGTAAGTATGACTCTATTATGGCAGGAGTAACAATGACTCTCTTAAGCTGGGAGTAACCATGACTCTCTTAAAGTGGGAGTAACAATGACTCTCAAGCTGGGAGTAACCATGACTCTCTTAAGGTAGGATTGACCATGAGTCTGTCTAAGTGGAAGTAATCATAACTATCTTATGGTGGGAGTAACTATGACTCTATTATGGCAGGAGTAACAATGACTTTCTGAAGCTGGGAGTAACCATGACTCTCTTAAAGTGGGAGTAACAATGACTCTCTAGCTGAGAGTAACCATGACTCTCTTAAGGTGGGAGTGACCATGAGTCTCTCTAATTGGAAGTAACCATGATTATCTTATGGTGGGAGTAACCTTGACTCTCTTAAGGTAGGATTGACCATGAGTCTGTCTAAGTGGAAGTAATCATAACTATCTTATGGTGGGAGTAACTATGACTCTATTATGGCAGGAGTAACAATGACTTTCTGAAGCTGGGAGTAACCATGACTCTCTTAAAGTGGGAGTAACAATGACTCTCTAGCTGAGAGTAACCATGACTCTCTTAAGGTGAGAGTAACCATGACTCTCTTAAGGTGGGAGTGACCATGAGTCTCTCTAATTGGAAGTAACCATGATTATCTTATGGTGGGAGTAACCTTGACTCTCTTAAGGTAGGATTGACCATGAGTCTGTCTAAGTGGAAGTAATCATAACTAGCTTATGATGGGAGTAACTATGACTCTCTTATGGCAGGAGTAACAATGACTCTCTTAAGCTGGGAGTAACCATGACTCTCTTAAAGTGGGAGTAACAATGACTCTCAAGCTGGGAGTAACCATGACTCTCTTAAGGTGGGAGTGACCATGAGTCTCTCTAATTGGAAGTAACCATGATTATCTTATGGTGGGAGTAACCTTGACTCTCTTAATGTAGGATTGACCATGAGTCTCTCTAAGTGGAAGTAACCATGATTATCTTATGGTGGGAGTAACCTTGACTCTCTTAAGGTAGGATTGACCATGAGTCTGTCTAAGTGGAAGTAATCATAACTATCTTATGGTGGGAGTAACTATGACTCTATTATGGCAGGAGTAACAATGACTTTCTGAAGCTGGGAGTAACCATGACTCTCTTAAAGTGGGAGTAACAATGACTCTCTAGCTGAGAGTAACCATGACTCTCTTAAGGTTGGAGTGACCATGAGTCTCTCTAATTGGAAGTAACCATGATTATCTTATGGTGGGAGTAACCTTGACTCTCTTAATGTAGGATTGACCATGAGTCTCTCTAAGTGGAAGTAACCATGATTATCTTATGGTGGGAGTAACCTTGACTCTCTTAAGGTAGGATTGACCATGAGTCTGTCTAAGTGGAAGTAATCACAACTATCTTATGGTGGGACTAAGTATGACTCTATTATGGCAGGAGTAACAATGACTTTCTGAAGATGGGAGTAACCATGACTCTCTTAAAGTGGGAGTAACAATGACTCTCTAGCTGAGAGTAACCATTACTCTCTTAAGGTGGGAGTGACCATGAGTCTCTCTAAATGGAAGTAACCATGATTATCTTATGGTGGGAGTAACTATGACTCTCTTAAGGTGGGAGTGACCATGAGGCTCTCTAATTGGAAGTAACCATGATTATCTTATGATGGGAGTAACCTTGACTCTCTTAAGGTAGGATTGACCATGAGGCTCTCTAATTGGAAGTAACCATGATTACCTTATGGTGGGAGTAACCTTGACTCTCTTAAGGTAGGATTGACCATGAGTCTCTCTGAGTGGAAGTAACCATAACTATCTTATGGTGGGAGTAACTATGACTCTATTATGGCAGGAGTAACAATGACTTTCTGAAGCTGGGAGTAACCATGACTCTCTTAAAGTGGGAGTAACAATGACTCTCTAGCTGCGAGTAACCATGACTCTCTTAAGGTGGGAGTGACCATGAGTCTCTCTAATTGGAAGTAACCATGATTATCTTATGGCAGGAGTAACCTTGGCTCTCTTAAGGTAGGATTGACCATGAGTCTGTCTAAGTGGAAGTAATCATAACTAGCTTATGATGGGAGTAACTATGACTCTATTATGGCAGGAGTAACAATGCCTCTCTTAAGCTGGGAGTAACCATGTCTCTCTTAAAGTGGGAGTAACAGTGACTCTCAAGCTGGGAGTAACCATGACTCTCTTAAGGTGGGAGTGACCATGAGTCTCTCTAATTGGAAGTAACCATGATTATCTTATGGTGGGAGTAACCTTGACTCTCTTAAGGTAGGATTGACCATGAGTCTGTCTAAGTGGAAGTAATCATAACTAGCTTATGATGGGAGTAACTATGACTCTCTTATGGCAGGAGTAACAATGACTCTCTTAAGCTGGGAGTAACCATGACTCTCTTAAAGTGGGAGTAACAATGACTCTCAAGCTGGGAGTAACCTTGACTCTCTTAATGTAGGATTGACCATGAGTCTCTCTAAGTGGAAGTAACCATGATTATCTTATGGTGGGAGTAACCTTGACTCTCTTAAGGTAGGATTGACCATGAGTCTGTCTAAGTGGAAGTAATCACAACTATCTTATGGTGGGACTAAGTATGACTCTATTATGGCAGGAGTAACAATGACTTTCTGAAGATGGGAGTAACCATGACTCTCTTAAAGTGGGAGTAACAATGACTCTCTAGCTGAGAGTAACCATGACTCTCTTAAGGTGGGAGTGACCATGAGTCTCTCTAATTGGAAGTAACCATGATTACCTTATGGTGGGAGTAACCTTGACTCTCTTAAGGTAGGATTGACCATGAGTCTCTCTAATTGGAAGTAACCATGATTATCTAATGGTGGGAGTAACCTTGACTCTCTTAAGGTAGGATTGACCATGAGTCTCTCTAAGTGGAAGTAACCATGATTATCTTATGGTGGGAGTAACCTTGACTCTCTTAAGGTAGGATTGACCATGAGTCTGTCTAAGTGGAAGTAATCATAACTAGCTTATGATGGGAGTAACTATGACTCTCTTATGGCAGGAGTAACAATGACTCTCTTAAGCTGGGAGTAACCATGACTCTCTTAAAGTGGGAGTAACAATGACTCTCAAGCTGGGAGTAACCATGACTCTCTTAAGGTGGGAGTGACAATGAGTCTCTCTAATTGGAAGTAACCATGATTATCTTATGGTGGGAGTAACCTTGACTCTCTTAATGTAGGATTGACCATGAGTCTCTCTAAGTGGAAGTAACCATGATTATCTTATGGTGGGAGTAACTATGACTCTCTTAAGGTGGGAGTGACCATGAGGCTCTCTAATTGGAAGTAACCATGATTATCTTATGATGGGAGTAACCTTGACTCTCTTAAGGTAGGATTGACCATGAGGCTCTCTAATTGGAAGTAACCATGATTACCTTATGGTGGGAGTAACCTTGACTCTCTTAAGGTAGGATTGACCATGAGTCTCTCTGAGTGGAAGTAACCATAACTATCTTATGGTGGGAGTAACTATGACTCTATTATGGCAGGAGTAACAATGACTTTCTGAAGCTGGGAGTAACCATGACTCTCTTAAAGTGGGAGTAACAATGACTCTCTAGCTGAGAGTAACCATGACTCTCTTAAGGTGGGAGTGACCATGAGTCTCTCTGAGTGGAAGTAACCATAACTATCTTATGGTGGGAGTAACTATGACTCTATTATGGCAGGAGTAACAATGACTTTCTGAAGCTGGGAGTAACCATGACTCTCTTAAAGTGGGAGTAACAATGACTCTCAAGCTGGGAGTAACCATGACTCTCTTAAGGTGGGAGTGACCATGAGTCTCTCTAATTGGAAGTAACCATGATTATCTTATGGTGGGAGTAACCTTGACTCTCTTAAGGTAGGATTGACCATGAGTCTGTCTAAGTGGAAGTAATCATAACTATCTTATGGTGGGAGTAACTATGACTCTATTATGGCAGGAGTAACAATGACTTTCTGAAGCTGGGAGTAACCATGACTCTCTTAAAGTGGGAGTAACAATGACTCTCTAGCTGAGAGTAACCATGACTCTCTTAAGGTGGGAGTGACCATGAGTCTCTCTAATTGGAAGTAACCATGATTACCTTATGGTGGGAGTAACCTTGACTCTCTTAAGGTGGGAGTGACCATGAGTCTCTCTAATTGGAAGTAACCATGATTATCTTATGGTGGGAGTAACCTTGACTCTCTTAATGTAGGATTGACCATGAGTCTCTCTAAGTGGAAGTAACCATGATTATCTTATGGTGGGAGTAACTATGACTCTCTTAATGTGGGAGTGACCATGAGGCTCTCTAATTGGAAGTAACCATGATTATCTTATGATGGGAGTAACCTTGACTCTCTTAAGGTAGGATTGACCATGAGGCTCTCTAATTGGAAGTAACCATGATTACCTTATGGTGGGAGTAACCTTGACTCTCTTAAGGTAGGATTGACCATGAGTCTCTCTGAGTGGAAGTAACCATAACTATCTTATGGTGGGAGTAACTATGACTCTATTATGGCAGGAGTAACAATGACTTTCTGAAGCTGGGAGTAACCATGACTCTCTTAAAGTGGGAGTAACAATGACTCTCTAGCTGAGAGTAACCATGACTCTCTTAAGGTGGGAGTGACCATGAGTCTCTCTAAGTGGAAGTAACCATAACTATCTTATGGTGGGAGTAACCTTGACTCTCTTAATGTAGGATTGACCATGAGTCTCTCTAAGTGGAAGTAACCATGATTATCTTATGGTGGGAGTAACCTTGACTCTCTTAAGGTAGGATTGACCATGAGTCTGTCTAAGTGGAAGTAATCATAACTATCTTATGGTGGGAGTAAGTATGACTCTATTATGGCAGGAGTAACAATGACTCTCTTAAGCTGGGAGTAACCATGACTCTCTTAAAGTGGGAGTAACAATGACTCTCAAGCTGGGAGTAACCATGACTCTCTTAAGGTGGGAGTGACCATGAGTCTCTCTAATTGGAAGTAACCATGATTATCTTATGGTGGGAGTAACCTTGACTCTCTTAAGGTAGGATTGACCATGAGTCTCTCTGAGTGGAAGTAACCATAACTATCTTATGGTGGGAGTAACTATGACTCTATTATGGCAGGAGTAACAATGACTTTCTGAAGCTGGGAGTAACCATGACTCTCTTAAAGTGGGAGTAACAATGACTCTCTAGCTGCGAGTAACCATGACTCTCTTAAGGTGGGAGTGACCATGAGTCTCTCTAATTGGAAGTAACCATGATTATCTTATGGCAGGAGTAACCTTGGCTCTCTTAAGGTAGGATTGACCATGAGTCTGTCTAAGTGGAAGTAATCATAACTAGCTTATGATGGGAGTAACTATGACTCTATTATGGCAGGAGTAACAATGCCTCTCTTAAGCTGGGAGTAACCATGTCTCTCTTAAAGTGGGAGTAACAGTGACTCTCAAGCTGGGAGTAACCATGACTCTCTTAAGGTGGGAGTGACCATGAGTCTCTCTAATTGGAAGTAACCATGATTATCTTATGGTGGGAGTAACCTTGACTCTCTTAAGGTAGGATTGACCATGAGTCTGTCTAAGTGGAAGTAATCATAACTAGCTTATGATGGGAGTAACTATGACTCTCTTATGGCAGGAGTAACAATGACTCTCTTAAGCTGGGAGTAACCATGACTCTCTTAAAGTGGGAGTAACAATGACTCTCAAGCTGGGAGTAACCTTGACTCTCTTAATGTAGGATTGACCATGAGTCTCTCTAAGTGGAAGTAACCATGATTATCTTATGGTGGGAGTAACCTTGACTCTCTTAAGGTAGGATTGACCATGAGTCTGTCTAAGTGGAAGTAATCACAACTATCTTATGGTGGGACTAAGTATGACTCTATTATGGCAGGAGTAACAATGACTTTCTGAAGATGGGAGTAACCATGACTCTCTTAAAGTGGGAGTAACAATGACTCTCTAGCTGAGAGTAACCATGACTCTCTTAAGGTGGGAGTGACCATGAGTCTCTCTAATTGGAAGTAACCATGATTACCTTATGGTGGGAGTAACCTTGACTCTCTTAAGGTAGGATTGACCATGAGTCTCTCTAATTGGAAGTAACCATGATTATCTAATGGTGGGAGTAACCTTGACTCTCTTAAGGTAGGATTGACCATGAGTCTGTCTAAGTGGAAGTAATCATAACTAGCTTATGATGGGAGTAACTATGACTCTCTTATGGCAGGAGTAACAATGACTCTCTTAAGCTGGGAGTAACCATGACTCTCTTAAAGTGGGAGTAACAATGACTCTCAAGCTGGGAGTAACCATGACTCTCTTAAGGTGGGAGTGACCATGAGTCTCTCTAATTGGAAGTAACCATGATTATCTTATGGTGGGAGTAACCTTGACTCTCTTAAGGTAGGATTGACCATGAGTCTGTCTAAGTGGAAGTAATCATAACTAGCTTATGATGGGAGTAACTATGACTCTCTTATGGCAGGAGTAACAATGACTCTCTTAAGCTGGGAGTAACCATGACTCTCTTAAAGTGGGAGTAACAGTGACTCTCAAGCTGGGAGTAACCATGACTCTCTTAAAGTGGGAGTAACAATGACTCTCAAGCTGGGAGTAACCATTACTCTCTTAAGGTGGGAGTGACCATGAGTCTCTCTAATTGGAAGTAACCATGATTATCTTATGGTGGGAGTAACCTTGACTCTCTTAAGGTAGGATTGACCATGAGTCTGTCTAAGTGGAAGTAATCATAAAGTGGAAGTAACCATACCTATCTTATGGTGGGAGTAACTATGACTCTATTATGGCAGGAGTAACAATGACTTTCTGAAGCTGGGAATAACCATGACTCTCTTAAAGTGGGAGTAACAATGACTCTCTAGCTGAGAGTAACCATGACTCTCTTAAGGTGGGAGTGACCATGAGTCTCTCTAATTGGAAGTAACCATGATTATCTTATGGTGGGAGTAACCTTGACTCTCTTAAGGTAGGATTGACCATGAGTCTGTCTAAGTGGAAGTAATCATAAAGTGGAAGTAACCATACCTATCTTATGGTGGGAGTAACTATGACTCTCTTATGGCAGGAGTAACAATGACTCTCTTAAGCTGGGAGTAACCATGACTCTCTTAAAGTGGGAGTAACAATGACTCTCAAGCTGGGAGTAACCATGACTCTCTTAAGGTTGGAGTGACCATGAGTCTCTCTAATTGGAAGTAACCATAACTATCTTATGGTGGGAGTAACTATGACTCTATTATGGCAGGAGTAACAATGACTTTCTGAAGCTGGGAGTAACCATGACTCTCTTAAAGTGGGAGTAACAATGACTCTCTAGCTGAGAGCAACCATGACTCTCTTAAGGTGGGAGTGACCATGACTCTCATAAGGTGGGAGTGACCATGAGTCTCTTAAAGTGGGAGTAACAATGACTCTCTTGCTGGGAGTAACCATGACTCTCTTAAGGTGGGAGTGACCATGAGTCTGTCTAATTGGAACTAACCATGATTATCTTATGGTGGGAGTAACCTTGACTCTCTTAAGGTAGGATTGACCATGAGTCTGTCTAAGTGGAAGTAATCATAACTAGCTTATGATGGGAGTAACTATGACTCTCTTATGGCAGGAGTAACAATGACTCTCTTAAGCTGGGAGTAACCATGACTCTCTTAAAGTGGGAGTAACAATGACTCTCAAGCTGGGAGTAACCATGACTCTCTTAAGGTGGAATTGACCATGAGTATCACTAATTGTAAGTAACCATGATTATCTTATGGTGGGAGTAACCTTGACTCTCTTAAGGTAGGATTGACCATGAGTCTGTCTAAGTGGAAGTAATCATAACTATCTTATGGTGGGAGTAACTATGACACTATTATGACAGGAGTAACAATGACTTTCTGAAGCTGGGAGTAACCATGACTCTCTTAAAGTGGGAGTAACAATGACTCTCTAGCTGAGAGTAACCATTACTCTCTTAAGGTGGGAGTTACCATGAGTCTCTCTAATTGGAAATAACCATGATTATCTTATGGTGGGAGTAACCTTGACTCTCTTAAGGTAGGATTGACCATGAGTCTCTCTAAGTGGAAGTAACCGTGATTATCTTATGGTGGGAGTAACCTTGACTCTCTTATGGCAGGAGTAACAATGACTCTCTTAAGCTGGGAGTAACCATGACTCTCTTAAAGTGGGAGTAACAATGACTCTCTAGCTGAGAGTAACCATGACTCTCTTAAGGTGGGAGTGACCATGAGTCTCTCTAATTGGAAGTAACCATGATTATCTTATGGTGGGAGTAACCTTGACTCTCTTAAGGTAGGATTGACCATGAGTCTGTCTAAGTGGAAGTAATCATAACTAGCTTATGATGGGAGTAACTATGACTCTCTTATGGCAGGAGTAACAATGACTCTCTTAAGCTGGGAGTAACCATGACTCTCTTAAGGTGGGAGTGACCATGAGTCTCTCTAATTGGAAGTAACCATGATTATCTTATGGTGGGAGTAACCTTGACTCTCTTAAGGTAGGATTGACCATGAGTCTGTCTAAGTGGAAGTAATCATAACTAGCTTATGATGGGAGTAACTATGACTCTCTTATGGCAGGAGTAACAATGACTCTCTTAAGCTGGGAGTAACCATGACTCTCTTAAGGTGGGAGTGACCATGAGTCTCTCTAATTGGAAGTAACCATGATTATCTTATGGTGGGAGTAACCTTGACTCTCTTAAGGTAGGATTGACCATGAGTCTGTCTAAGTGGAAGTAATCATAACTAGCTTATGATGGGAGTAACTATGACTCTCTTATGGCAGGAGTAACAATGACTCTCTTAAGCTGGGAGTAACCATGACTCTCTTAAAGTGGGAGTAACAATGACTCTCAAGCTGGGAGTAACCATGACTCTCTTAAGGTGGGAGTGACCATGAGTCTCTCTAATTGGAAGTAACCATGATTATTTATGGTGGGAGTAACCTTGACTCTCTTAAGGTAGGATTGACCATGAGTCTGTCTAAGTGGAGGTAATCATAACTAGCTTATGATGGGAGTAACTATGACTCTCTTATGGCAGGAGTAACAATGACTCTCTTAAGCTGGGAGTAACCATGACTCTCTTAAAGTGGGAGTAACAATGACTCTCAAGCTGGGAGTAACCATGACTCTCTTAAGGTGGGAGTGACCATGAGTATCACTAATTGTAAGTAACCATGATTATCTTATGGTGGGAGTAACCTTGACTCTCTTAAGGTAGGATTGACCATGAGTCTGTCTAAGTGGAAGTAATCATAACTATCTTATGGTGGGAGTAACTATGACACTATTATGACAGGAGTAACAATGACTTTCTGAAGCTGGGAGTAACCATGACTCTCTTAAAGTGGGAGTAACAATGACTCTCTAGCTGAGAGTAACCATTACTCTCTTAAGGTGGGAGTGACCATGAGTCTCTCTAATTGGAAATAACCATGATTATCTTATGGTGGGAGTAACCTTGACTCTCTTAAGGTAGGATTGACCATGAGTCTCTCTAAGTGGAAGTAACCGTGATTATCTTATGGTGGGAGTAACCTTGACTCTCTTATGGCAGGAGTAACAATGACTCTCTTAAGCTGGGAGTAACCATGACTCTCTTAAAGTGGGAGTAACAATGACTCTCTAGCTGAGAGTAACCATGACTCTCTTAAGGTGGGAGTGACCATGAGTCTCTCTAATTGGAAGTAACCATGATTATCTTATGGTGGGAGTAACCTTGACTCTCTTAAGGTAGGATTGACCATGAGTCTGTCTAAGTGGAAGTAATCATAACTAGCTTAAGATGGGAGTAACTATGACTCTCTTATGGCAGGAGTAACAATGACTCTCTTAAGCTGGGAGTAACCATGACTCTCTTAAAGTGGGAGTAACAATGACTCTCAAGCTGGGAGTAACCATGACTCTCTTAAGGTGGGAGTGACCATGAGTCTCTCTAATTGGAAGTAACCATGATTATCTTATGGTGGGAGTAACCTTGACTCTCTTAAGGTAGGATTGACCATGAGTCTGTCTAAGTGGAAGTAATCATAACTAGCTTATGATGGGAGTAACTATGACTCTCTTATGGCAGGAGTAACAATGACTCTCTTAAGCTGGGAGTAACCATGACTCTCTTAAGGTGGGAGTGACCATGAGTCTCTCTAATTGGAAGTAACCATGATTATCTTATGGTGGGAGTAACCTTGACTCTCTTAAGGTAGGATTGACCATGAGTCTGTCTAAGTGGAAGTAATCATAACTAGCTTATGATGGGAGTAACTATGACTCTCTTATGGCAGGAGTAACAATGACTCTCTTAAACTGGGAGTAACCATGACTCTCTTAAAGTGGGAGTAACAGTGACTCTCAAGTTGGGAGTAACCATGACTCTCTTAAAGTGGGAGTAACAATGACTCTCAAGCTGGGAGTAACCATTACTCTCTTAAGGTGGGAGTGACCATGAGTCTCTCTAATTGGAAGTAACCATGATTATCTTATGGTGGGAGTAACCTTGACTCTCTTAAGGTAGGATTGACCATGAGTCTGTCTAAGTGGAAGTAATCATAACTAGCTTATGATGGGAGTAACTATGACTCTCTTATGGCAGGAGTAACAATGACTCTCTTAAGCTGGGAGTAACCATGACTCTCTTAAAGTGGGAGAAACAGTGACTCTCAAGCTGGGAGTAACCATGACTCTCTTAAAGTGGGAGTAACAATGACTCTCTAGCTGAGAGTAACCATGACTCTCTTAAGGTGGGAGTAACCATGAGTCTCTCTAATTGGAAGTAACCATGATTATCTTATGGTGGGAGTAACCGTGACTCTCTTAAGGTAGGATTGACCATGAGTTTGTCTAAGTGGAAGTAACCATAACTATCTTATGGTGGGAGTAACTTTGACTCTATTATGGCAGGAGTAACAATGACTTTCTGAAGCGGGGAGTAACCATGACTCTCTTAAAGTGGGAGTAACAATGACTCTCTAGCTGGGAGTAACCATGACTCTCTTAAGGTGGGAGTGACCATGAGTCTCTCTAATTGGAAGTAACCATGATTATCTTATGGTGGGAGTAACCTTGACTCTCTTAAGGTAGGATTGACCATGAGTCTGTCTAAGTGGAAGTAATCATAATTATCTTATGGTGGGAGTAACTATGACACTATTATGGCAGGAGTAACAATGACTTTCTGAAGCTGGGAGTAACAATGACTCTCTTAAAGTGGGAGTAACAATGACTCTCTAGCTGGGAGTAACCATGACTCTCTTAAGGTGGGAGTGACCATGAGTCTCTCTACGTGGAAGTAACCATAACTATCTTATGGTGGGAGTAACTATGACTCTATTATGGCAGGAGTAACAATGACTTTCTGAAGCTGGGAGTAACCATGACTCTCTTAAAGTGGGAGTAACAATGACCTTCTAGCTGGGAGTAACCATGACTCTCTTAAGGTGGGAGTGACCATGAGTCTCTCTAATTGGAATTAACCATGATTATCTTATGGTGGGAGTAACCTTGACTCTCTTAAGGTAGGATTGACCATGAGTCTCTCTAATTGGAAGTAACCATAACTATCTTATGGTGGGAGTAACTATGACTCTATTATGGCAGGAGTAACAATGACTTTCTGAAGCTGGGAGTAACCATGACTCTCTTAAAGTGGGAGTAACAATGACTCTCTAGCTGGGAGTAACCATTACTCTCTTAAGGTGGGAGTGACCATAAGTCTCTCTAATTGGAAGTAACCATGATTATCTTATGGTGGGAGTAACCTTGACTCTCTTAAGGTAGGATTGACCATGAGTCTGTCTAAGTGGAAGTAATCATAACTAGTTTATGATGGGAGTAACTATGACTCTCTTATGGCAGGAGTAACAATGACTCTCTTAAGCTGGGAGTAACCTTGACTCTCTTAAAGTGGGAGTAACAATGACTCTCAAGCTGGGAGTAACCATGACTCTCTTAAGGTGGGAGTGACCATGAGTCTCTTAAAGTGAGAGTAACAATGACTCTCTAGCTGGGAGTAACCATGACTCTCTTAAGGTGGGAGTGACCATGAGTCTCTCTAATTGGAACTAACCATGATTATCTTATGGTGGGAGTAACCTTGACTCTTTTATGGCAGGAGTAACAATGACTTTCTGAAGCTGGGAGTAACCATGACTCTCTTAAAGTGGGAGTAACAATGACTCTCTAGCTGGGAGTAACCATTACTCTCTTAAGGTGGGAGTGACCATGAGTCTCTCTAATTGGAAGTAACCATGATTATCTTATGGTGGGAGTAACCTTGACTCTCTTAAGGTAGGATTGAACATGAGTCTGTCTAAGTGGAAGTAATCATAACTAGCTTATGATGGGAGTAACTATGACTCTCTTATGGCAGGAGTAACAATGACTCTCTTAAGCTGGGAGTAACCATGACTCTCTTAAAGTGGGAGTAACAGTGACTCTCAAGCTGGGAGTAACCATGACTCTATTAAGGTAGGATTGACCATTAGTCTCTCTAAGTGGAAGTAACCATGATTATCTTATGGTGGGAGTAACCTTGACTCTCTTAAGGTAGGATTGACCATGAGTCTGTCTAAGTGGAAGTAATCATAACTAGCTTATGATGGTAGTAACTATGACTCTCTTATGTCAGGAGTAACAATGACTCTCTTAAGGTGGGAGTGACCATGACTCTCTTAAGGTGGGAGTGACCATGAGTCTCTCTAATTGGAAGTAACCATGATTATCTTATGGTGGGAGTAACCTTGACTCTCTTAAGGTAGGATTGACCATGAGTCTGTCTAAGTGGAAGTAATCATAACTAGCTTATGATGGGAGTAACTATGACTCTCTTATGGCAGGAGTAACAATGACTCTCTTAAGCTGGGAGTAACCATGACTCTCTTAAAGTGGGAGAAACAGTGACTCTCAAGCTGGGAGTAACCATGACTCTCTTAAAGTGGGAGTAACAATGACTCTCTAGCTGAGAGTAACCATGACTCTCTTAAGGTGGGAGTAACCATGAGTCTCTCTAATTGGAAGTAACCATGATTATCTTATGGTGGGAGTAACCGTGACTCTCTTAAGGTAGGATTGACCATGAGTTTGTCTAAGTGGAAGTAACCATAACTATCTTATGGTGGGAGTAACTTTGACTCTATTATGGCAGGAGTAACAATGACTTTCTGAAGCGGGGAGTAACCATGACTCTCTTAAAGTGGGAGTAACAATGACTCTCTAGCTGGGAGTAACCATGACTCTCTTAAGGTGGGAGTGACCATGAGTCTCTCTAATTGGAAGTAACCATGATTATCTTATGGTGGGAGTAACCTTGACTCTCTTAAGGTAGGATTGACCATGAGTCTGTCTAAGTGGAAGTAATCATAATTATCTTATGGTGGGAGTAACTATGACACTATTATGGCAGGAGTAACAATGACTTTCTGAAGCTGGGAGTAACAATGACTCTCTTAAAGTGGGAGTAACAATGACTCTCTAGCTGGGAGTAACCATGACTCTCTTAAGGTGGGAGTGACCATGAGTCTCTCTACGTGGAAGTAACCATAACTATCTTATGGTGGGAGTAACTATGACTCTATTATGGCAGGAGTAACAATGACTTTCTGAAGCTGGGAGTAACCATGACTCTCTTAAAGTGGGAGTAACAATGACCTTCTAGCTGGGAGTAACCATGACTCTCTTAAGGTGGGAGTGACCATGAGTCTCTCTAATTGGAATTAACCATGATTATCTTATGGTGGGAGTAACCTTGACTCTCTTAAGGTAGGATTGACCATGAGTCTCTCTAATTGGAAGTAACCATAACTATCTTATGGTGGGAGTAACTATGACTCTATTATGGCAGGAGTAACAATGACTTTCTGAAGCTGGGAGTAACCATGACTCTCTTAAAGTGGGAGTAACAATGACTCTCTAGCTGGGAGTAACCATTACTCTCTTAAGGTGGGAGTGACCATAAGTCTCTCTAATTGGAAGTAACCATGATTATCTTATGGTGGGAGTAACCTTGACTCTCTTAAGGTAGGATTGACCATGAGTCTGTCTAAGTGGAAGTAATCATAACTAGTTTATGATGGGAGTAACTATGACTCTCTTATGGCAGGAGTAACAATGACTCTCTTAAGCTGGGAGTAACCTTGACTCTCTTAAAGTGGGAGTAACAATGACTCTCAAGCTGGGAGTAACCATGACTCTCTTAAGGTGGGAGTGACCATGAGTCTCTTAAAGTGAGAGTAACAATGACTCTCTAGCTGGGAGTAACCATGACTCTCTTAAGGTGGGAGTGACCATGAGTCTCTCTAATTGGAACTAACCATGATTATCTTATGGTGGGAGTAACCTTGACTCTTTTATGGCAGGAGTAACAATGACTTTCTGAAGCTGGGAGTAACCATGACTCTCTTAAAGTGGGAGTAACAATGACTCTCTAGCTGGGAGTAACCATTACTCTCTTAAGGTGGGAGTGACCATGAGTCTCTCTAATTGGAAGTAACCATGATTATCTTATGGTGGGAGTAACCTTGACTCTCTTAAGGTAGGATTGAACATGAGTCTGTCTAAGTGGAAGTAATCATAACTAGCTTATGATGGGAGTAACTATGACTCTCTTATGGCAGGAGTAACAATGACTCTCTTAAGCTGGGAGTAACCATGACTCTCTTAAAGTGGGAGTAACAGTGACTCTCAAGCTGGGAGTAACCATGACTCTATTAAGGTAGGATTGACCATTAGTCTCTCTAAGTGGAAGTAACCATGATTATCTTATGGTGGGAGTAACCTTGACTCTCTTAAGGTAGGATTGACCATGAGTCTGTCTAAGTGGAAGTAATCATAACTAGCTTATGATGGTAGTAACTATGACTCTCTTATGTCAGGAGTAACAATGACTCTCTTAAGGTGGGAGTGACCATGACTCTCTTAAGGTGGGAGTGACCATGAGTCTCTCTAATTGGAAGTAACCATGATTATCTTATGGTGGGAGTAACCTTGACTCTCTTAAGGTAGGATTGACCATGAGTCTGTCTAAGTGGAAGTAATCATAACTAGCTTATGATGGGAGTAACTATGACTCTCTTATGGCAGGAGTAACAATGACTCTCTTAAGCTGGGAGTAACCATGGCTCTCTTAAAGTGGGAGTAACAGTGACTCTCAAGCTGGGAGTAACCATGACTCTCTTAAAGTGGGAGTAACAATGACTCTCAAGCTGGGAGTAACCATTACTCTCTTAAGGTGGGAGTGACCATGAGTCTCTCTAATTGGAAGTAACCATGATTATCTTATGGTGGGAGTAACCTTGACTCTCTTAAGGTAGGATTGACCATGAGTCTGTCTAAGTGGAAGTAATCATAACTAGCTTATGATGGGAGTAACTATGACTCTCTTATGGCAGGAGTAACAATGACTCTCTTAAGCTGGGAGTAACCATGACTCTCTTAAAGTGGGAGTAACAGTGACTCTCAAGCTGGGAGTAACCATGACTCTCTTAAAGTGGGAGTAACAATGACTCTCTAGCTGAGAGTAACCATGACTCTCTTAAGGTGGGAGTGACCATGAGTCTCTCTAACTGGAAGTAACCATGATTATCTTATGGTGGGAGTAACCTTGACTCTCTTAAGGTAGGATTGACCATGAGTCTGTCTAAGTGGAAGTAATCATAACTAGCTTATGATGGGAGTAACTATGACTCTCTTATGGCAGGAGTAACAATGACTCTTTTAAAGTGGGAGTAACAATGACTCTCAAGCTGGGAGTAACCATGACTCTCTTAAGGTGGGAGTGACCATGAGTCTCTCTAATTGGAAGTAACCATAACTATCTTATGGTGGGAGTAACTATGACTCTATTATGGCAGGAGTAACAATGACTTTCTGAAGCGGGGAGTAACCATGACTCTCTTAAAGTGGGAGTAACAATGACTCTCTAGCTGGGAGTAACCATGACTCTCTTAAGGTGGGAGTGACCATGAGTCTCTCTAATTGGAAGTAACCATGATTATCTTATGGTGGGAGTAACCTTGACTCTCTTAAGGTAGGATTGACCATGAGTCTGTCTAAGTGGAAGTAATCATAATTATCTTATGGTGGGAGTAACTATGACACTATTATGGCAGGAGTAACAATGACTTTCTGAAGCTGGGAGTAACAATGACTCTCTTAAAGTGGGAGTAACAATGACTCTCTAGCTGGGAGTAACCATGACTCTCTTAAGGTGGGAGTGACCATGAGTCTCTCTACGTGGAAGTAACCATAACTATCTTATGGTGGGAGTAACTATGACTCTATTATGGCAGGAGTAACAATGACTTTCTGAAGCTGGGAGTAACCATGACTCTCTTAAAGTGGGAGTAACAATGACCTTCTAGCTGGGAGTAACCATGACTCTCTTAAGGTGGGAGTGACCATGAGTCTCTCTAATTGGAATTAACCATGATTATCTTATGGTGGGAGTAACCTTGACTCTCTTAAGGTAGGATTGACCATGAGTCTCTCTAATTGGAAGTAACCATAACTATCTTATGGTGGGAGTAACTATGACTCTATTATGGCAGGAGTAACAATGACTTTCTGAAGCTGGGAGTAACCATGACTCTCTTAAAGTGGGAGTAACAATGACTCTCTAGCTGGGAGTAACCATTACTCTCTTAAGGTGGGAGTGACCATAAGTCTCTCTAATTGGAAGTAACCATGATTATCTTATGGTGGGAGTAACCTTGACTCTCTTAAGGTAGGATTGACCATGAGTCTGTCTAAGTGGAAGTAATCATAACTAGTTTATGATGGGAGTAACTATGACTCTCTTATGGCAGGAGTAACAATGACTCTCTTAAGCTGGGAGTAACCTTGACTCTCTTAAAGTGGGAGTAACAATGACTCTCAAGCTGGGAGTAACCATGACTCTCTTAAGGTGGGAGTGACCATGAGTCTCTTAAAGTGAGAGTAACAATGACTCTCTAGCTGGGAGTAACCATGACTCTCTTAAGGTGGGAGTGACCATGAGTCTCTCTAATTGGAACTAACCATGATTATCTTATGGTGGGAGTAACCTTGACTCTTTTATGGCAGGAGTAACAATGACTTTCTGAAGCTGGGAGTAACCATGACTCTCTTAAAGTGGGAGTAACAATGACTCTCTAGCTGGGAGTAACCATTACTCTCTTAAGGTGGGAGTGACCATGAGTCTCTCTAATTGGAAGTAACCATGATTATCTTATGGTGGGAGTAACCTTGACTCTCTTAAGGTAGGATTGAACATGAGTCTGTCTAAGTGGAAGTAATCATAACTAGCTTATGATGGGAGTAACTATGACTCTCTTATGGCAGGAGTAACAATGACTCTCTTAAGCTGGGAGTAACCATGACTCTCTTAAAGTGGGAGTAACAGTGACTCTCAAGCTGGGAGTAACCATGACTCTATTAAGGTAGGATTGACCATTAGTCTCTCTAAGTGGAAGTAACCATGATTATCTTATGGTGGGAGTAACCTTGACTCTCTTAAGGTAGGATTGACCATGAGTCTGTCTAAGTGGAAGTAATCATAACTAGCTTATGATGGTAGTAACTATGACTCTCTTATGTCAGGAGTAACAATGACTCTCTTAAGGTGGGAGTGACCATGACTCTCTTAAGGTGGGAGTGACCATGAGTCTCTCTAATTGGAAGTAACCATGATTATCTTATGGTGGGAGTAACCTTGACTCTCTTAAGGTAGGATTGACCATGAGTCTGTCTAAGTGGAAGTAATCATAACTAGCTTATGATGGGAGTAACTATGACTCTCTTATGGCAGGAGTAACAATGACTCTCTTAAGCTGGGAGTAACCATGGCTCTCTTAAAGTGGGAGTAACAGTGACTCTCAAGCTGGGAGTAACCATGACTCTCTTAAAGTGGGAGTAACAATGACTCTCAAGCTGGGAGTAACCATTACTCTCTTAAGGTGGGAGTGACCATGAGTCTCTCTAATTGGAAGTAACCATGATTATCTTATGGTGGGAGTAACCTTGACTCTCTTAAGGTAGGATTGACCATGAGTCTGTCTAAGTGGAAGTAATCATAACTAGCTTATGATGGGAGTAACTATGACTCTCTTATGGCAGGAGTAACAATGACTCTCTTAAGCTGGGAGTAACCATGACTCTCTTAAAGTGGGAGTAACAGTGACTCTCAAGCTGGGAGTAACCATGACTCTCTTAAGGTAGGATTGACCATGAGTCTGTCTAAGTGGAAGTAATCATAACTAGTTTATGATGGGAGTAACTATGACTCTCTTATGGCAGGAGTAACAATGACTCTCTTAAGCTGGGAGTAACCTTGACTCTCTTAAAGTGGGAGTAACAATGACTCTCAAGCTGGGAGTAACCATGACTCTCTTAAGGTGGGAGTGACCATGAGTCTCTTAAAGTGAGAGTAACAATGACTCTCTAGCTGGGAGTAACCATGACTCTCTTAAGGTGGGAGTGACCATGAGTCTCTCTAATTGGAACTAACCATGATTATCTTATGGTGGGAGTAACCTTGACTCTTTTATGGCAGGAGTAACAATGACTTTCTGAAGCTGGGAGTAACCATGACTCTCTTAAAGTGGGAGTAACAATGACTCTCTAGCTGGGAGTAACCATTACTCTCTTAAGGTGGGAGTGACCATGAGTCTCTCTAATTGGAAGTAACCATGATTATCTTATGGTGGGAGTAACCTTGACTCTCTTAAGGTAGGATTGAACATGAGTCTGTCTAAGTGGAAGTAATCATAACTAGCTTATGATGGGAGTAACTATGACTCTCTTATGGCAGGAGTAACAATGACTCTCTTAAGCTGGGAGTAACCATGACTCTCTTAAAGTGGGAGTAACAGTGACTCTCAAGCTGGGAGTAACCATGACTCTATTAAGGTAGGATTGACCATTAGTCTCTCTAAGTGGAAGTAACCATGATTATCTTATGGTGGGAGTAACCTTGACTCTCTTAAGGTAGGATTGACCATGAGTCTGTCTAAGTGGAAGTAATCATAACTAGCTTATGATGGTAGTAACTATGACTCTCTTATGTCAGGAGTAACAATGACTCTCTTAAGGTGGGAGTGACCATGACTCTCTTAAGGTGGGAGTGACCATGAGTCTCTCTAATTGGAAGTAACCATGATTATCTTATGGTGGGAGTAACCTTGACTCTCTTAAGGTAGGATTGACCATGAGTCTGTCTAAGTGGAAGTAATCATAACTAGCTTATGATGGGAGTAACTATGACTCTCTTATGGCAGGAGTAACAATGACTCTCTTAAGCTGGGAGTAACCATGGCTCTCTTAAAGTGGGAGTAACAGTGACTCTCAAGCTGGGAGTAACCATGACTCTCTTAAAGTGGGAGTAACAATGACTCTCAAGCTGGGAGTAACCATTACTCTCTTAAGGTGGGAGTGACCATGAGTCTCTCTAATTGGAAGTAACCATGATTATCTTATGGTGGGAGTAACCTTGACTCTCTTAAGGTAGGATTGACCATGAGTCTGTCTAAGTGGAAGTAATCATAACTAGCTTATGATGGGAGTAACTATGACTCTCTTATGGCAGGAGTAACAATGACTCTCTTAAGCTGGGAGTAACCATGACTCTCTTAAAGTGGGAGTAACAGTGACTCTCAAGCTGGGAGTAACCATGACTCTCTTAAAGTGGGAGTAACAATGACTCTCTAGCTGAGAGTAACCATGACTCTCTTAAGGTGGGAGTGACCATGAGTCTCTCTAACTGGAAGTAACCATGATTATCTTATGGTGGGAGTAACCTTGACTCTCTTAAGGTAGGATTGACCATGAGTCTGTCTAAGTGGAAGTAATCATAACTAGCTTATGATGGGAGTAACTATGACTCTCTTATGGCAGGAGTAACAATGACTCTTTTAAAGTGGGAGTAACAATGACTCTCAAGCTGGGAGTAACCATGACTCTCTTAAGGTGGGAGTGACCATGAGTCTCTCTAATTGGAAGTAACCATAACTATCTTATGGTGGGAGTAACTATGACTCTATTATGGCAGGAGTAACAATGACTTTCTGAAGCGGGGAGTAACCATGACTCTCTTAAAGTGGGAGTAACAATGACTCTCTAGCTGGGAGTAACCATGACTCTCTTAAGGTGGGAGTGACCATGAGTCTCTCTAATTGGAAGTAACCATGATTATCTTATGGTGGGAGTAACCTTGACTCTCTTAAGGTAGGATTGACCATGAGTCTGTCTAAGTGGAAGTAATCATAATTATCTTATGGTGGGAGTAACTATGACACTATTATGGCAGGAGTAACAATGACTTTCTGAAGCTGGGAGTAACAATGACTCTCTTAAAGTGGGAGTAACAATGACTCTCTAGCTGGGAGTAACCATGACTCTCTTAAGGTGGGAGTGACCATGAGTCTCTCTACGTGGAAGTAACCATAACTATCTTATGGTGGGAGTAACTATGACTCTATTATGGCAGGAGTAACAATGACTTTCTGAAGCTGGGAGTAACCATGACTCTCTTAAAGTGGGAGTAACAATGACCTTCTAGCTGGGAGTAACCATGACTCTCTTAAGGTGGGAGTGACCATGAGTCTCTCTAATTGGAATTAACCATGATTATCTTATGGTGGGAGTAACCTTGACTCTCTTAAGGTAGGATTGACCATGAGTCTCTCTAATTGGAAGTAACCATAACTATCTTATGGTGGGAGTAACTATGACTCTATTATGGCAGGAGTAACAATGACTTTCTGAAGCTGGGAGTAACCATGACTCTCTTAAAGTGGGAGTAACAATGACTCTCTAGCTGGGAGTAACCATTACTCTCTTAAGGTGGGAGTGACCATAAGTCTCTCTAATTGGAAGTAACCATGATTATCTTATGGTGGGAGTAACCTTGACTCTCTTAAGGTAGGATTGACCATGAGTCTGTCTAAGTGGAAGTAATCATAACTAGTTTATGATGGGAGTAACTATGACTCTCTTATGGCAGGAGTAACAATGACTCTCTTAAGCTGGGAGTAACCTTGACTCTCTTAAAGTGGGAGTAACAATGACTCTCAAGCTGGGAGTAACCATGACTCTCTTAAGGTGGGAGTGACCATGAGTCTCTTAAAGTGAGAGTAACAATGACTCTCTAGCTGGGAGTAACCATGACTCTCTTAAGGTGGGAGTGACCATGAGTCTCTCTAATTGGAACTAACCATGATTATCTTATGGTGGGAGTAACCTTGACTCTTTTATGGCAGGAGTAACAATGACTTTCTGAAGCTGGGAGTAACCATGACTCTCTTAAAGTGGGAGTAACAATGACTCTCTAGCTGGGAGTAACCATTACTCTCTTAAGGTGGGAGTGACCATGAGTCTCTCTAATTGGAAGTAACCATGATTATCTTATGGTGGGAGTAACCTTGACTCTCTTAAGGTAGGATTGAACATGAGTCTGTCTAAGTGGAAGTAATCATAACTAGCTTATGATGGGAGTAACTATGACTCTCTTATGGCAGGAGTAACAATGACTCTCTTAAGCTGGGAGTAACCATGACTCTCTTAAAGTGGGAGTAACAGTGACTCTCAAGCTGGGAGTAACCATGACTCTATTAAGGTAGGATTGACCATTAGTCTCTCTAAGTGGAAGTAACCATGATTATCTTATGGTGGGAGTAACCTTGACTCTCTTAAGGTAGGATTGACCATGAGTCTGTCTAAGTGGAAGTAATCATAACTAGCTTATGATGGTAGTAACTATGACTCTCTTATGTCAGGAGTAACAATGACTCTCTTAAGGTGGGAGTGACCATGACTCTCTTAAGGTGGGAGTGACCATGAGTCTCTCTAATTGGAAGTAACCATGATTATCTTATGGTGGGAGTAACCTTGACTCTCTTAAGGTAGGATTGACCATGAGTCTGTCTAAGTGGAAGTAATCATAACTAGCTTATGATGGGAGTAACTATGACTCTCTTATGGCAGGAGTAACAATGACTCTCTTAAGCTGGGAGTAACCATGGCTCTCTTAAAGTGGGAGTAACAGTGACTCTCAAGCTGGGAGTAACCATGACTCTCTTAAAGTGGGAGTAACAATGACTCTCAAGCTGGGAGTAACCATTACTCTCTTAAGGTGGGAGTGACCATGAGTCTCTCTAATTGGAAGTAACCATGATTATCTTATGGTGGGAGTAACCTTGACTCTCTTAAGGTAGGATTGACCATGAGTCTGTCTAAGTGGAAGTAATCATAACTAGCTTATGATGGGAGTAACTATGACTCTCTTATGGCAGGAGTAACAATGACTCTCTTAAGCTGGGAGTAACCATGACTCTCTTAAAGTGGGAGTAACAGTGACTCTCAAGCTGGGAGTAACCATGACTCTCTTAAGGTAGGATTGACCATGAGTCTGTCTAAGTGGAAGTAATCATAACTAGTTTATGATGGGAGTAACTATGACTCTCTTATGGCAGGAGTAACAATGACTCTCTTAAGCTGGGAGTAACCTTGACTCTCTTAAAGTGGGAGTAACAATGACTCTCAAGCTGGGAGTAACCATGACTCTCTTAAGGTGGGAGTGACCATGAGTCTCTTAAAGTGAGAGTAACAATGACTCTCTAGCTGGGAGTAACCATGACTCTCTTAAGGTGGGAGTGACCATGAGTCTCTCTAATTGGAACTAACCATGATTATCTTATGGTGGGAGTAACCTTGACTCTTTTATGGCAGGAGTAACAATGACTTTCTGAAGCTGGGAGTAACCATGACTCTCTTAAAGTGGGAGTAACAATGACTCTCTAGCTGGGAGTAACCATTACTCTCTTAAGGTGGGAGTGACCATGAGTCTCTCTAATTGGAAGTAACCATGATTATCTTATGGTGGGAGTAACCTTGACTCTCTTAAGGTAGGATTGAACATGAGTCTGTCTAAGTGGAAGTAATCATAACTAGCTTATGATGGGAGTAACTATGACTCTCTTATGGCAGGAGTAACAATGACTCTCTTAAGCTGGGAGTAACCATGACTCTCTTAAAGTGGGAGTAACAGTGACTCTCAAGCTGGGAGTAACCATGACTCTATTAAGGTAGGATTGACCATTAGTCTCTCTAAGTGGAAGTAACCATGATTATCTTATGGTGGGAGTAACCTTGACTCTCTTAAGGTAGGATTGACCATGAGTCTGTCTAAGTGGAAGTAATCATAACTAGCTTATGATGGTAGTAACTATGACTCTCTTATGTCAGGAGTAACAATGACTCTCTTAAGGTGGGAGTGACCATGACTCTCTTAAGGTGGGAGTGACCATGAGTCTCTCTAATTGGAAGTAACCATGATTATCTTATGGTGGGAGTAACCTTGACTCTCTTAAGGTAGGATTGACCATGAGTCTGTCTAAGTGGAAGTAATCATAACTAGCTTATGATGGGAGTAACTATGACTCTCTTATGGCAGGAGTAACAATGACTCTCTTAAGCTGGGAGTAACCATGGCTCTCTTAAAGTGGGAGTAACAGTGACTCTCAAGCTGGGAGTAACCATGACTCTCTTAAAGTGGGAGTAACAATGACTCTCAAGCTGGGAGTAACCATTACTCTCTTAAGGTGGGAGTGACCATGAGTCTCTCTAATTGGAAGTAACCATGATTATCTTATGGTGGGAGTAACCTTGACTCTCTTAAGGTAGGATTGACCATGAGTCTGTCTAAGTGGAAGTAATCATAACTAGCTTATGATGGGAGTAACTATGACTCTCTTATGGCAGGAGTAACAATGACTCTCTTAAGCTGGGAGTAACCATGACTCTCTTAAAGTGGGAGTAACAGTGACTCTCAAGCTGGGAGTAACCATGACTCTCTTAAAGTGGGAGTAACAATGACTCTCTAGCTGAGAGTAACCATGACTCTCTTAAGGTGGGAGTGACCATGAGTCTCTCTAACTGGAAGTAACCATGATTATCTTATGGTGGGAGTAACCTTGACTCTCTTAAGGTAGGATTGACCATGAGTCTGTCTAAGTGGAAGTAATCATAACTAGCTTATGATGGGAGTAACTATGACTCTCTTATGGCAGGAGTAACAATGACTCTCTTAAGCTGGGAGTAACCATGACTCTTTTAAAGTGGGAGTAACAATGACTCTCAAGCTGGGAGTAACCATGACTCTCTTAAGGTGGGAGTGACCATGAGTCTCTCTAATTGGAAGTAACCATAACTATCTTATGGTGGGAGTAACTATGACTCTATTATGGCAGGAGTAACAATGACTTTCTGAAGCTGGGAGTAACCATGACTCTCTTAAAGTGGGAGTAACAATGACTCTCTAGCTGAGAGTAACCATGACTCTCTTAAGGTGGGAGTGACCATGAGTCTCTCTAATTGGAAGTAACCATGATTATCTTATGGTGGGAGTAACCTTGACTCTCTTAAGGTAGGATTGACCATGAGTCTGTCTAAGTGGAAGTAATCATAAAGTGGAAGTAACCATACCTATCTTATGGTGGGAGTAACTATGACTCTATTATGGCAGGAGTAACAATGACTTTCTGAAGCTGGGAGTAACCATGACTCTCTTAAAGTGGGAGTAACAATGACTCTCTAGCTGGGAGTAACCATTACTCTCTTAAGGTGGGAGTGACCATGAGTCTCTCTAATTGGAAGTAACCATGATTATCTTATGGTGGGAGTAACCTTGACTCTCTTAAGGTAGGATTGACCATGAGTCTGTCTAAGTGGAAGTAATCATAACTAGCTTATGATGGGAGTAACTATGACTCTCTTATGGCAGGAGTAACAATGACTCTCTTAAGCTGGGAGTAACCATGACTCTCTTAAGGTGGGAGTGACCATGAGTCTCTCTAATTGAAAGTAACCATGATTATCTTATGGTGGGAGTAACCTTGACTCTCTTAAGGTAGGATTGACCATGAGTCTGTCTAAGTGGAAGTAACCATGATTATCTTATGGTGGGAGTAAACTTGACTCTCTTAAGGTAGGATTGACCATGAGTCTGTCTAAGTGGAAGTAACCATGATTATCTTATGGTGGGAGTAACCTTGACTCTCTTAAGGTAGGATTGACCATGAGTCTTTCTAAGTGGAAGTAATCATAACTATCTTATGGTGGGAGTAACTATGACACTATTATGGCAGGAGTAACAATGACTTTCTGAAACTGGGAGTAACCATGACTCTCTTAAGGTGGGAGTGACCATGAGTCTCTCTAATTGGAAGTAACCATGATTATCTTATGGTGGGCGTAACCTTGACTCTCTTAAGGTAGGATTGACCATGAGTCTCTCTAAGTGGAAGTAACCGTGATTATCTTATGGTGGGAGTAACCTTGACTCTCTTATGGCAGGAGTAACAATGACTCTCTTAAGCTGGGAGTAACCATGACTCTCTTAAACTGGGAGTAACAATGACTCTCTAGCTGAGAGTAACCATGACTCTCTTAAGGTGGGAGTGACCATGAGTCTCTCTAATTGGAAGTAACCATGATTATCTTATGGTGGGAGTAACCTTGACTCTCTTAAGGTAGGATTGACCATGAGTCTCTCTAAGTGGAAGTAACCATGATTATCTTATGGTGGGAGTAACCTTGACTCTCTTAAGGTAGGATTGACCATGAGTCTGTCTAAGTGGAAGTAATCATAACTAGCTTATGATTGGTGTAACTATGACTCTCTTATGGCAGGAGTAACAATGACTCTCTTAAGCTGGGAGTAACCATGACTCTCTTAAAGTGGGAGTAACAGTGACTCTCAAGCTGGGAGTAACCATGACTCTATTAAGGTAGGATTGACCATTAGTCTCTCTAAGTGGAAGTAACCATGATTATCTTATGGTGGGAGTAACCTTGACTCTCTTAAGGTAGGATTGACCATGAGTCTGTCTAAGTGGAAGTAATCATAACTAGCTTATGATGGTAGTAACTATGACTCTCTTATGTCAGGAGTAACAATGACTCTCTTAAGGTGGGAGTGACCATGACTCTCTTAAGGTGGGAGTGACCATGAGTCTCTCTAATTGGAAGTAACCATGATTATCTTATGGTGGGAGTAACCTTGACTCTCTTAAGGTAGGATTGACCATGAGTCTGTCTAAGTGGAAGTAATCATAACTAGCTTATGATGGGAGTAACTATGACTCTCTTATGGCAGGAGTAACAATGACTCTCTTAAGCTGGGAGTAACCATGGCTCTCTTAAAGTGGGAGTAACAGTGACTCTCAAGCTGGGAGTAACCATGACTCTCTTAAAGTGGGAGTAACAATGACTCTCAAGCTGGGAGTAACCATTACTCTCTTAAGGTGGGAGTGACCATGAGTCTCTCTAATTGGAAGTAACCATGATTATCTTATGGTGGGAGTAACCTTGACTCTCTTAAGGTAGGATTGACCATGAGTCTGTCTAAGTGGAAGTAATCATAACTAGCTTATGATGGGAGTAACTATGACTCTCTTATGGCAGGAGTAACAATGACTCTCTTAAGCTGGGAGTAACCATGACTCTCTTAAAGTGGGAGTAACAGTGACTCTCAAGCTGGGAGTAACCATGACTCTCTTAAAGTGGGAGTAACAATGACTCTCTAGCTGAGAGTAACCATGACTCTCTTAAGGTGGGAGTGACCATGAGTCTCTCTAACTGGAAGTAACCATGATTATCTTATGGTGGGAGTAACCTTGACTCTCTTAAGGTAGGATTGACCATGAGTCTGTCTAAGTGGAAGTAATCATAACTAGCTTATGATGGGAGTAACTATGACTCTCTTATGGCAGGAGTAACAATGACTCTCTTAAGCTGGGAGTAACCATGACTCTTTTAAAGTGGGAGTAACAATGACTCTCAAGCTGGGAGTAACCATGACTCTCTTAAGGTGGGAGTGACCATGAGTCTCTCTAATTGGAAGTAACCATAACTATCTTATGGTGGGAGTAACTATGACTCTATTATGGCAGGAGTAACAATGACTTTCTGAAGCTGGGAGTAACCATGACTCTCTTAAAGTGGGAGTAACAATGACTCTCTAGCTGAGAGTAACCATGACTCTCTTAAGGTGGGAGTGACCATGAGTCTCTCTAATTGGAAGTAACCATGATTATCTTATGGTGGGAGTAACCTTGACTCTCTTAAGGTAGGATTGACCATGAGTCTGTCTAAGTGGAAGTAATCATAAAGTGGAAGTAACCATACCTATCTTATGGTGGGAGTAACTATGACTCTATTATGGCAGGAGTAACAATGACTTTCTGAAGCTGGGAGTAACCATGACTCTCTTAAAGTGGGAGTAACAATGACTCTCTAGCTGGGAGTAACCATTACTCTCTTAAGGTGGGAGTGACCATGAGTCTCTCTAATTGGAAGTAACCATGATTATCTTATGGTGGGAGTAACCTTGACTCTCTTAAGGTAGGATTGACCATGAGTCTGTCTAAGTGGAAGTAATCATAACTAGCTTATGATGGGAGTAACTATGACTCTCTTATGGCAGGAGTAACAATGACTCTCTTAAGCTGGGAGTAACCATGACTCTCTTAAGGTGGGAGTGACCATGAGTCTCTCTAATTGAAAGTAACCATGATTATCTTATGGTGGGAGTAACCTTGACTCTCTTAAGGTAGGATTGACCATGAGTCTGTCTAAGTGGAAGTAACCATGATTATCTTATGGTGGGAGTAAACTTGACTCTCTTAAGGTGGGAGTGACCATGAGTCTCTCTAATTGGAAGTAACCATGATTATCTTATGGTGGGCGTAACCTTGACTCTCTTAAGGTAGGATTGACCATGAGTCTCTCTAAGTGGAAGTAACCGTGATTATCTTATGGTGGGAGTAACCTTGACTCTCTTATGGCAGGAGTAACAATGACTCTCTTAAGCTGGGAGTAACCATGACTCTCTTAAACTGGGAGTAACAATGACTCTCTAGCTGAGAGTAACCATGACTCTCTTAAGGTGGGAGTGACCATGAGTCTCTCTAATTGGAAGTAACCATGATTATCTTATGGCAGGAGTAACAATGACTCTCTTAAGCTGGGAGTAACCATGACTCTCTTAAACTGGGAGTAACAATGACTCTCTAGCTGAGAGTAACCATGACTCTCTTAAGGTGGGAGTGACCATGAGTCTCTCTAATTGGAAGTAACCATGATTATCTTATGGTGGGAGTAACCTTGACTCTCTTAAGGTAGGATTGACCATGAGTCTCTCTAAGTGGAAGTAACCATGATTATCTTATGGTGGGAGTAACCTTGACTCTCTTAAGGTAGGATTGACCATGAGTCTGTCTAAGTGGAAGTAATCATAACTAGCTTATGATGGGAGTAACTATGACTCTCTTATGGCAGGAGTAACAATGACTCTCTTAAGCTGGGAGTAACCATGACTCTCTTAAAGTGGGAGTAACAGTGACTCTCAAGCTGGGAGTAACCATGACTCTCTTAAAGTGGGAGTAACAATGACTCTCTAGCTGAGAGTAACCATGACTCTCTTAAGGTGGGAGTGACCATGAGTCTCTCTAACTGGAAGTAACCATGATTATCTTATGGTGGGAGTAACCTTGACTCTCTTAAGGTAGGATTGACCATGAGTCTGTCTAAGTGGAAGTAATCATAACTAGCTTATGATGGGAGTAACTATGACTCTCTTATGGCAGGAGTAACAATGACTCTCTTAAGCTGGGAGTAACCATGACTCTTTTAAAGTGGGAGTAACAATGACTCTCAAGCTGGGAGTAACCATGACTCTCTTAAGGTGGGAGTGACCATGAGTCTCTCTAATTGGAAGTAACCATAACTATCTTATGGTGGGAGTAACTATGACTCTATTATGGCAGGAGTAACAATGACTTTCTGAAGCTGGGAAAAACCATGACTCTCTTAAAGTGGGAGTAACAATGACTCTCTAGCTGAGAGTAACCATGACTCTCTTAAGGTGGGAGTGACCATGAGTCTCTCTAATTGGAAGTAACCATGATTATCTTATGGTGGGAGTAACCTTGACTCTCTTAAGGTAGGATTGACCATGAGTCTGTCTAAGTGGAAGTAATCATAAAGTGGAAGTAACCATACCTATCTTATGGTGGGAGTAACTATGACTCTATTATGGCAGGAGTAACAATGACTTTCTGAAGCTGGGAGTAACCATGACTCTCTTAAAGTGGGAGTAACAATGACTCTCTAGCTGGGAGTAACCATTACTCTCTTAAGGTGGGAGTGACCATGAGTCTCTCTAATTGGAAGTAACCATGATTATCTTATGGTGGGAGTAACCTTGACTCTCTTAAGGTAGGATTGACCATGAGTCTGTCTAAGTGGAAGTAATCATAACTAGCTTATGATGGGAGTAACTATGACTCTCTTATGGCAGGAGTAACAATGACTCTCTTAAGCTGGGAGTAACCATGACTCTCTTAAGGTGGGAGTGACCATGAGTCTCTCTAATTGAAAGTAACCATGATTATCTTATGGTGGGAGTAACCTTGACTCTCTTAAGGTAGGATTGACCATGAGTCTGTCTAAGTGGAAGTAACCATGATTATCTTATGGTGGGAGTAAACTTGACTCTCTTAAGGTGGGAGTGACCATGAGTCTCTCTAATTGGAAGTAACCATGATTATCTTATGGTGGGCGTAACCTTGACTCTCTTAAGGTAGGATTGACCATGAGTCTCTCTAAGTGGAAGTAACCGTGATTATCTTATGGTGGGAGTAACCTTGACTCTCTTATGGCAGGAGTAACAATGACTCTCTTAAGCTGGGAGTAACCATGACTCTCTTAAACTGGGAGTAACAATGACTCTCTAGCTGAGAGTAACCATGACTCTCTTAAGGTGGGAGTGACCATGAGTCTCTCTAATTGGAAGTAACCATGATTATCTTATGGCAGGAGTAACAATGACTCTCTTAAGCTGGGAGTAACCATGACTCTCTTAAACTGGGAGTAACAATGACTCTCTAGCTGAGAGTAACCATGACTCTCTTAAGGTGGGAGTGACCATGAGTCTCTCTAATTGGAAGTAACCATGATTATCTTATGGTGGGAGTAACCTTGACTCTCTTAAGGTAGGATTGACCATGAGTCTCTCTAAGTGGAAGTAACCATGATTATCTTATGGTGGGAGTAACCTTGACTCTCTTAAGGTAGGATTGACCATGAGTCTGTCTAAGTGGAAGTAATCATAACTAGCTTATGATTGGTGTAACTATGACTCTCTTATGGCAGGAGTAACAATGACTCTCTTAAGCTGGGAGTAACCATGACTCTCTTAAAGTGGGAGTAACAGTGACTCTCAAGCTGGGAGTAACCATGACTCTATTAAGGTAGGATTGACCATTAGTCTCTCTAAGTGGAAGTAACCATGATTATCTTATGGTGGGAGTAACCTTGACTCTCTTAAGGTAGGATTGACCATGAGTCTGTCTAAGTGGAAGTAATCATAACTAGCTTATGATGGTAGTAACTATGACTCTCTTATGTCAGGAGTAACAATGACTCTCTTAAGGTGGGAGTGACCATGACTCTCTTAAGGTGGGAGTGACCATGAGTCTCTCTAATTGGAAGTAACCATGATTATCTTATGGTGGGAGTAACCTTGACTCTCTTAAGGTAGGATTGACCATGAGTCTGTCTAAGTGGAAGTAATCATAACTAGCTTATGATGGGAGTAACTATGACTCTCTTATGGCAGGAGTAACAATGACTCTCTTAAGCTGGGAGTAACCATGGCTCTCTTAAAGTGGGAGTAACAGTGACTCTCAAGCTGGGAGTAACCATGACTCTCTTAAAGTGGGAGTAACAATGACTCTCAAGCTGGGAGTAACCATTACTCTCTTAAGGTGGGAGTGACCATGAGTCTCTCTAATTGGAAGTAACCATGATTATCTTATGGTGGGAGTAACCTTGACTCTCTTAAGGTAGGATTGACCATGAGTCTGTCTAAGTGGAAGTAATCATAACTAGCTTATGATGGGAGTAACTATGACTCTCTTATGGCAGGAGTAACAATGACTCTCTTAAGCTGGGAGTAACCATGACTCTCTTAAAGTGGGAGTAACAGTGACTCTCAAGCTGGGAGTAACCATGACTCTCTTAAAGTGGGAGTAACAATGACTCTCTAGCTGAGAGTAACCATGACTCTCTTAAGGTGGGAGTGACCATGAGTCTCTCTAACTGGAAGTAACCATGATTATCTTATGGTGGGAGTAACCTTGACTCTCTTAAGGTAGGATTGACCATGAGTCTGTCTAAGTGGAAGTAATCATAACTAGCTTATGATGGGAGTAACTATGACTCTCTTATGGCAGGAGTAACAATGACTCTCTTAAGCTGGGAGTAACCATGACTCTTTTAAAGTGGGAGTAACAATGACTCTCAAGCTGGGAGTAACCATGACTCTCTTAAGGTGGGAGTGACCATGAGTCTCTCTAATTGGAAGTAACCATAACTATCTTATGGTGGGAGTAACTATGACTCTATTATGGCAGGAGTAACAATGACTTTCTGAAGCTGGGAGTAACCATGACTCTCTTAAAGTGGGAGTAACAATGACTCTCTAGCTGAGAGTAACCATGACTCTCTTAAGGTGGGAGTGACCATGAGTCTCTCTAATTGGAAGTAACCATGATTATCTTATGGTGGGAGTAACCTTGACTCTCTTAAGGTAGGATTGACCATGAGTCTGTCTAAGTGGAAGTAATCATAAAGTGGAAGTAACCATACCTATCTTATGGTGGGAGTAACTATGACTCTATTATGGCAGGAGTAACAATGACTTTCTGAAGCTGGGAGTAACCATGACTCTCTTAAAGTGGGAGTAACAATGACTCTCTAGCTGGGAGTAACCATTACTCTCTTAAGGTGGGAGTGACCATGAGTCTCTCTAATTGGAAGTAACCATGATTATCTTATGGTGGGAGTAACCTTGACTCTCTTAAGGTAGGATTGACCATGAGTCTGTCTAAGTGGAAGTAATCATAACTAGCTTATGATGGGAGTAACTATGACTCTCTTATGGCAGGAGTAACAATGACTCTCTTAAGCTGGGAGTAACCATGACTCTCTTAAGGTGGGAGTGACCATGAGTCTCTCTAATTGAAAGTAACCATGATTATCTTATGGTGGGAGTAACCTTGACTCTCTTAAGGTAGGATTGACCATGAGTCTGTCTAAGTGGAAGTAACCATGATTATCTTATGGTGGGAGTAAACTTGACTCTCTTAAGGTGGGAGTGACCATGAGTCTCTCTAATTGGAAGTAACCATGATTATCTTATGGTGGGCGTAACCTTGACTCTCTTAAGGTAGGATTGACCATGAGTCTCTCTAAGTGGAAGTAACCGTGATTATCTTATGGTGGGAGTAACCTTGACTCTCTTATGGCAGGAGTAACAATGACTCTCTTAAGCTGGGAGTAACCATGACTCTCTTAAACTGGGAGTAACAATGACTCTCTAGCTGAGAGTAACCATGACTCTCTTAAGGTGGGAGTGACCATGAGTCTCTCTAATTGGAAGTAACCATGATTATCTTATGGTGGGAGTAACCTTGACTCTCTTAAGGTAGGATTGACCATGAGTCTCTCTAAGTGGAAGTAACCATGATTATCTTATGGTGGGAGTAACCTTGACTCTCTTAAGGTAGGATTGACCATGAGTCTGTCTAAGTGGAAGTAATCATAACTAGCTTATGATTGGTGTAACTATGACTCTCTTATGGCAGGAGTAACAATGACTCTCTTAAGCTGGGAGTAACCATGACTCTCTTAAAGTAGGAGTAACAATGACTCACAAGCTGGGAGTAACCATGACTCTCTTAAGGTGGGAGTGACCATGAGTCTCTCTAAGTGGAAGTAACCATGATTATCTTATGGTGGGAGTAACCTTGACTCTCTTAAGGTAGGATTGACCAATAGTCTGTCTAAGTGGAAGTAATCATAACTAGCTTATGATGGGAGTAACTATGACTCTCTTATGGCAGGAGTAACAATGACTCTCTTAAGCTGGGAGTTACCATGACTCTCTTAAAGTGGGAGTAACAGTGACTCTTAAGCTGGGAGTAACCATGACTCTATTAAGGTAGGATTGACCATGAGTCTCTCTAATTGGAAGTAACCATGATTATCTTATGGTGGGAGTAACCTTGACTCTCTTAAGGTAGGATTGACCATGAGTCTGTCTAAGTGGAAGTAATCATAACTAGCTTATGATGGGAGTAACTATGACTCTCTTAAAGTGGGAGTAACAATGACTCTCTTAAGCTAGGAGTAACCATGACTCTCTTAAAGTGGGAGTAACAATGACTCTCAAGCTGGGAGTAACCATGACTCTCTTAGGGTGGGAGTGACCATGAGTCTCTCTAATTGGAAGTAACCATGATTATCTTATGGTGGGAGTAACCTTGACTCTCTTAAGGTAGGATTGACCATGAGTCTGTCTAAGTGGAAGTAATTATAACTAGCTTATGATGGGAGTAACTATGACTCTCTTAAAGTGGGAGTAACAATGACTCTCTTAAGCTGGGAGTAACCATGACTCTCTTAAAGTGGGAGTAACAATGACTCTCAAGCTGGGAGTAACCATGACTCTCTTAAGGTAGGATTGACCATGAGTCTGTCTAAGTGGAAGTAACCATGATTATCTTATGGTGGGAGTAAACTTGACTCTCTTAAGGTAGGATTGACCATGAGTCTGTCTAAGTGGAAGTAACCATGATTATCTTATGGTGGGAGTAACCTTGACTCTCTTAAGGTAGGATTGACCATGAGTCTTTCTAAGTGGAAGTAATCATAACTATCTTATGGTGGGAGTAACTATGACACTATTATGGCAGGAGTAACAATGACTTTCTGAAACTGGGAGTAACCATGACTTTCTTAAGGTGGGAGTGACCATGAGTCTCTCTAATTGGAAGTAACCTATGGTGGGCGTAACCTTGACTCTCTTAAGGTAGGATTGACCATGAGTCTCTCTAAGTGGAAGTAACCGTGATTATCTTATGGTGGGAGTAACCTTGACTCTCTTATGGCAGGAGTAACAATGACTCTCTTAAGCTGGGAGTAACCATGACTCTCTTAAACTGGGAGTAACAATGACTCTCTAGCTGAGAGTAACCATGACTCTCTTAAGGTGGGAGTGACCATGAGTCTCTCTAATTGGAAGTAACCATGATTATCTTATGGTGGGAGTAACCTTGACTCTCTTAAGGTAGGATTGACCATGAGTCTCTCTAAGTGGAAGTAACCATGATTATCTTATGGTGGGAGTAACCTTGACTCTCTTAAGGTAGGATTGACCATGAGTCTGTCTAAGTGGAAGTAATCATAACTAGCTTATGATTGGTGTAACTATGACTCTCTTATGGCAGGAGTAACAATGACTCTCTTAAGCTGGGAGTAACCATGACTCTCTTAAAGTAGGAGTAACAATGACTCTCAAGCTGGGAGTAACCTTGACTCTCTTAAGGTGGGAGTGACCATGAGTCTCTCTAAGTGGAAGTAACCATGATTATCTTATGGTGGGAGTAACCTTGACTCTCTTAAGGTAGGATTGACCATGAGTCTGTCTAAGTGGAAGTAATCATAACTAGCTTATGATGGGAGTAACTATGACTCTCTTATGGCAGGAGTAACAATGACTCTCTTAAGCTGGGAGTAACCATGACTCTCTTAAAGTGGGAGTAACAGTGACTCTCAAGCTGGGAGTAACCATGACTCTATTAAGGTAGGATTGACCATTAGTCTCTCTAAGTGGAAGTAATTATAACTAGCTTATGATGGGAGTAACTATGACTCTCTTATGGCAGGAGTAACAATGACTCTCTTAAGCTGGGAGTAACCATGACTCTTTTAAAGTGGGAGTAACAGTGACTATCAAGCTGGGAGTAACCATGACTCTCTTAAAGTGGGAGTAACAATGACTCTCAAGCTGGGAGTAACCATGACTCTCTTAAGGTAGGAGTGACCATGAGTCTCTCTAATTGGAACTAACCATAATTATCTTATGGTGGGAGTAACCTTGACTCTCTTAAGGTAGGATTGAAAATGAGTCTGTCTAAGTGGAAGTAATCATAACTAGCTTATGATGGGAGTAACTATGACTCTCTTATGGCAGGAGTAACAATGACTCTCTTAAGCTGGGAGTAACCTTGACTCTCTTAAAGTGGGAGTAAGAATGACTCTCAAGCTGGGAGTGACCATGAGTCTCTTAAAGTGGGAGTAACAATGACTCTCTAGCTGGGAGTAACCATGACTCTCTTAAGGTAGGATTGACCATGAGTCTCTCTAAGTGGAAGTAACCATGATTATCTTATGGTGGGAGTAACCTTGACTCTCTTAAGGTAGGATTGACCATGAGTCTGTCTAAGTGGAAGTAATCATAACTAGCTTATGATTGGTGTAACTATGACTCTCTTATGGCAGGAGTAACAATGACTCTCTTAAGCTGGGAGTAACCATGACTCTCTTAAAGTAGGAGTAACAATGACTCTCAAGCTGGGAGTAACCATGACTCTCTTAAGGTGGGAGTGACCATGAGTCTCTCTAAGTGGAAGTAACCATGATTATCTTATGGTGGGAGTAACCTTGACTCTCTTAAGGTAGGATTGACCATGAGTCTGTCTAAGTGGAAGTAATCATAACTAGCTTATGATGGGAGTAACTATGACTCTCTTATGGCAGGAGTAACAATGACTCTCTTAAGCTGGGAGTAACCATGACTCTCTTAAAGTGGGAGTAACAGTGACTCTCAAGCTGGGAGTAACCATGACTCTATTAAGGTAGGATTGACCATTAGTCTCTCTAAGTGGAAGTAATTATAACTAGCTTATGATGGGAGTAACTATGACTCTCTTATGGCAGGAGTAACAATGACTCTCTTAAGCTGGGAGTAACCATGACTCTTTTAAAGTGGGAGTAACAGTGACTATCAAGCTGGGAGTAACCATGACTCTCTTAAAGTGGGAGTAACAATGACTCTCAAGCTGGGAGTAACCATGACTCTCTTAAGGTAGGAGTGACCATGAGTCTCTCTAATTGGAACTAACCATAATTATCTTATGGTGGGAGTAACCTTGACTCTCTTAAGGTAGGATTGAAAATGAGTCTGTCTAAGTGGAAGTAATCATAACTAGCTTATGATGGGAGTAACTATGACTCTCTTATGGCAGGAGTAACAATGACTCTCTTAAGCTGGGAGTAACCTTGACTCTCTTAAAGTGGGAGTAAGAATGACTCTCAAGCTGGGAGTGACCATGAGTCTCTTAAAGTGGGAGTAACAATGACTCTCTAGCTGGGAGTAACCATGACTCTCTTAAGGTAGGAGTGACCATGAGTCTCTCTAATTGGAACTAACCATAATTATCTTATGGTGGGAGTAACCTTGACTCTCTTAAGGTAGGATTGAAAATGAGTCTGTCTAAGTGGAAGTAATCATAACTAGCTTATGATGGGAGTAACTATGACTCTCTTATGGCAGGAGTAACAATGACTCTCTTAAGCTGGGAGTAATCATGACTCTCTTAAGGTAGGATTGACCATGAGTCCCTCTAATTGGAAGTAACCATGATTATCTTAAGCTGGGAGTAACCTTGACTCTCTTAAAGTGGGAGTAACAGTGACTCTCAAGCTGGGAGTAACCATGACTCTCTTAAAGTGGGAGTAACAATGACTCTCTAGCTGAGAGTAACCATGACTCTCTTAAGGTGGGAGTGACCATGAGTCTCTCTAAGTGGAAGTAACCATAACTATCTTATGGTGGGAGTAACTATGACTCTATTATGGCAGGAGTAACAATGACTTTCTGAAACTGGGAGTAACCATGACTTTCTTAAGGTGGGAGTGACCATGAGTCTCTCTAATTGGAAGTAACCTATGGTGGGCGTAACCTTGACTCTCTTAAGGTAGGATTGACCATGAGTCTCTCTAAGTGGAAGTAACCGTGATTATCTTATGGTGGGAGTAACCTTGACTCTCTTATGGCAGGAGTAACAATGACTCTCTTAAGCTGGGAGTAACCATGACTCTCTTAAACTGGGAGTAACAATGACTCTCTAGCTGAGAGTAACCATGACTCTCTTAAGGTGGGAGTGACCATGAGTCTCTCTAATTGGAAGTAACCATGATTATCTTATGGTGGGAGTAACCTTGACTCTCTTAAGGTGGGAGTGACCATGAGTCTCTCTAAGTGGAAGTAACCATGATTATCTTATGGTGGGAGTAACCTTGACTCTCTTAAGGTAGGATTGACCATGAGTCTGTCTAAGTGGAAGTAATCATAACTAGCTTATGATGGGAGTAACTATGACTCTCTTATGGCAGGAGTAACAATGACTCTCTTAAGCTGGGAGTAACCATGACTCTCTTAAAGTGGGAGTAACAGTGACTCTCAAGCTGGGAGTAACCATGACTCTATTAAGGTAGGATTGACCATTAGTCTCTCTAAGTGGAAGTAATTATAACTAGCTTATGATGGGAGTAACTATGACTCTCTTATGGCAGGAGTAACAATGACTCTCTTAAGCTGGGAGTAACCATGACTCTTTTAAAGTGGGAGTAACAGTGACTATCAAGCTGGGAGTAACCATGACTCTCTTAAAGTGGGAGTAACAATGACTCTCAAGCTGGGAGTAACCATGACTCTCTTAAGGTAGGATTGACCATGAGTCTGTCTAAGTGGAAGTAATCATAACTAGCTTATGATGGGAGTAACTATGACTCTCTTATGGCAGGAGTAACAATGACTCTCTTAAGCTGGGAGTAACCTTGACTCTCTTAAAGTGGGAGTAAGAATGACTCTCAAGCTGGGAGTGACCATGAGTCTCTTAAAGTGGGAGTAACAATGACTCTCTAGCTGGGAGTAACCATGACTCTCTTAAGGTAGGAGTGACCATGAGTCTCTCTAATTGGAACTAACCATAATTATCTTATGGTGGGAGTAACCTTGACTCTCTTAAGGTAGGATTGAAAATGAGTCTGTCTAAGTGGAAGTAATCATAACTAGCTTATGATGGGAGTAACTATGACTCTCTTATGGCAGGAGTAACAATGACTCTCTTAAGCTGGGAGTAATCATGACTCTCTTAAGGTAGGATTGACCATGAGTCTCTCTAATTGGAAGTAACCATGATTATCTTAAGCTGGGAGTAACCTTGACTCTCTTAAAGTGGGAGTAACAGTGACTCTCAAGCTGGGAGTAACCATGACTCTCTTAAAGTGGGAGTAACAATGACTCTCTAGCTGAGAGTAACCATGACTCTCTTAAGGTGGGAGTGACCATGAGTCTCTCTAAGTGGAAGTAACCATAACTATCTTATGGTGGGAGTAACTATGACTCTATTATGGCAGGAGTAACAATGACTTTCTGAAGCTGGGAGTAACCATGACTCTCTTAAAGTGGGAGTATCAATGACACTCTAGCTGGGAGTAACCATTACTCTCTTAAGGTGGGAGTGACCATGAGTCTCTCTAATTGGAAGTAACCATGATTATCTTATGGTGGGAGTAACTTTGACTCTCTTAAGGTAGGATTGACCATGAGTCTCTCTAAGTGGGAGTACCCATAACTATCTTATGGTGGGAGTAACTATGACTCTATTATGGCAGGAGTAACAATGACTTTCTGAAGCTGGGAGTAACCATGACTCTCTTAAACTGGGAGTATCAATGACTCTCTAGCTGGGAGTAACCATTACTCTCTTAAGGTGGGAGTGACCATGAGTCTCTCTAATTGGAAGTTACCATGATTATCTTATGGTGGGAGTAACTTTGACTCTCTTAAGGTAGGATTGACCATGAGTCTTTCTAAGTGGAAGTAATCATAACTATCTTATGGTGGGAGTAACTATGACACTATTATGGCAGGAGTAACAATGACTTTCTGAAACTGGGAGTAACCATGACTCTCTTAAGGTGGGAGTGACCATGAGTCTCTCTAATTGGAAGTAACCTATGGTGGGCGTAACCTTGACTCTCTTAAGGTAGGATTGACCATGAGTCTCTCTAAGTGGAAGTAACCGTGATTATCTTATGGTGGGAGTAACCTTGACTCTCTTATGGCAGGAGTAACAATGACTCTCTTAAGCTGGGAGTAACCATGACTCTCTTAAACTGGGAGTAACAATGACTCTCTAGCTGAGAGTAACCATGACTCTCTTAAGGTGGGAGTGACCATGAGTCTCTCTAAGTGGAAGTAACCATGATTATCTTATGGTGGGAGTAACCTTGACTCTCTTAAGGTAGGATTGACCATGAGTCTGTCTAAGTGGAAGTAATCATAACTAGCTTATGATTGGTGTAACTATGACTCTCTTATGGCAGGAGTAACAATGACTCTCTTAAGCTGGGAGTAACCATGACTCTCTTAAAGTAGGAGTAACAATGACTCACAAGCTGGGAGTAACCATGACTCTCTTAAGGTGGGAGTGACCATGAGTCTCTCTAAGTGGAAGTAACCATGATTATCTTATGGTGGGAGTAACCTTGACTCTCTTAAGGTAGGATTGACCAATAGTCTGTCTAAGTGGAAGTAATCATAACTAGCTTATGATGGGAGTAACTATGACTCTCTTATGGCAGGAGTAACAATGACTCTCTTAAGCTGGGAGTTACCATGACTCTCTTAAAGTGGGAGTAACAGTGACTCTTAAGCTGGGAGTAACCATGACTCTATTAAGGTAGGATTGACCATGAGTCTCTCTAATTGGAAGTAACCATGATTATCTTATGGTGGGAGTAACCTTGACTCTCTTAAGGTAGGATTGACCATGAGTCTGTCTAAGTGGAAGTAATCATAACTAGCTTATGATGGGAGTAACTATGACTCTCTTAAAGTGGGAGTAACAATGACTCTCTTAAGCTAGGAGTAACCATGACTCTCTTAAAGTGGGAGTAACAATGACTCTCAAGCTGGGAGTAACCATGACTCTCTTAGGGTGGGAGTGACCATGAGTCTCTCTAATTGGAAGTAACCATGATTATCTTATGGTGGGAGTAACCTTGACTCTCTTAAGGTAGGATTGACCATGAGTCTGTCTAAGTGGAAGTAATTATAACTAGCTTATGATGGGAGTAACTATGACTCTCTTAAAGTGGGAGTAACAATGACTCTCTTAAGCTGGGAGTAACCATGACTCTCTTAAAGTGGGAGTAACAATGACTCTCAAGCTGGGAGTAACCATGACTCTATTAAGGTAGGATTGACCATGAGTCTCTCTAATTGGAAGTAACCATGATTATCTTATGGTGGGAGTAACCTTGACTCTCTTAAGGTAGGATTGACCATGAGTCTGTCTAAGTGGAAGTAATCATAACTAGCTTATGATGGGAGTAACTATGACTCTCTTAAAGTGGGAGTAACAATGACTCTCTTAAGCTGGGAGTAACCATGACTCTCTTAAAGTGGGAGTAACAATGACTCTCTTAAGCTAGGAGTAACCATGACTCTCTTAAAGTGGGAGTAACAATGACTCTCAAGCTGGGAGTAACCATGACTCTCTTAGGGTGGGAGTGACCATGAGTCTCTCTAATTGGAAGTAACCATGATTATCTTATGGTGGGAGTAACCTTGACTCTCTTAAGGTAGGATTGACCATGAGTCTGTCTAAGTGGAAGTAACCATGATTATCTTATGGTGGGAGTAACCTTGACTCTCTTAAGGTAGGATTGACCAATAGTCTGTCTAAGTGGAAGTAATCATAACTAGCTTATGATGGGAGTAACTATGACTCTCTTATGGCAGGAGTAACAATGACTCTCTTAAGCTGGGAGTTACCATGACTCTCTTAAAGTGGGAGTAACAATGACTCTCAAGCTGGGAGTAACCTTGACTCTCTTAAGGTAGGATTGACCATGAGTCTCTCTAAGTGGAAGTAACAATAACTATCTTATGGTGGGAGTAACTATGACTCTATTATGGCAGGAGTAACAATGCCTTTCTGAAGCTGGGAGTAACCATGACTCTCTTAAAGTGGGAGTAACAATGACTCTCTAGCTGAGAGTAACCATGACTCTCTTAAGGTGGGAGTGACCATGAGTCTCTCTAATTGGAAGTAACCATGATTATCTTATGGTGGGAGTAACCGTGACTCTCTTAAGGTAGGATTGACCATGAGTCTCTCTAAGTGGAAGTAATCATAACTAGCTTATGATGGGAGTAACTATGACTCTCTTATGGCAGGAGTAACAATTACTCTCTTAAGCTGGGAGTAACCATGACTCTCTTAAAGTGGGAGTCACAATGACTCTCTAGCTGAGAGTAACCATGACTCTCTTAAGGTGGGAGTGACCATGAGTCTCTCTAAGTGGAAGTAATCATAACTAGCTTATGATGGGAGTAACTATGACTCTCTTATGGCAGGAGTAACAATTACTCTCTTAAGCTGGGAGTAACCATGACTCTTTTAAAGTGGGAGTAACAATGACTCTCAAGCTGGGAGTAACCATGACTCTCTTAAGGTGGGAGTGACCATGAGTCTCTCTAATTGGAAGTAACCATGATTATCTTATGGTGGGAGTAACCTTGACTCTCTTAAGGTAGGATTGACCATGAGTCTCTTTAAGTGGAAGTAACCATGATTATCTTATGGTGGGAGTAACCTTGACTCTCTTAAGGTAGGATTGACCATGAGTCTGTCTAAGTGGAAGTAATCATAACTAACTTATGATGGGAGTAACTATGACTCTCTTATGGCAGGAGTAACAATGTCTCTCTTAAGCTGGGAGTATCCATGACTCTCTTAAAGTGGGAGTAACAATGACTCTCAAGCTGGGAGTAACCATGACTCTCTTAAGGTGGGAGTGACCATGAGTCTCTCTAATTGGAAGTAACCATGATTATCTTATGGTGGGAGTAACTATGACTCTATTATGGCAGGAGTAACAATGACTTTCTGAGCATTGTTTCTGACCATGTCCATCCCTTTATGACCACCATGTACCCATCCTCTGATGGCTACTTCCAGCAGGATAATGCCCCATGTCACAAAGCTCGATTCATTTCAAATTGGTTTCTTGAACATGACAATGAGTTCACTGGACTAAAATGGCCCCCACAGTCCCCAGATCTCAACCCAATAGAGCATCTTTGGGATGTGGTGGAACGGGAGCTTCGTGCCCTGCAGGGCCATGCACAGGGGGGTGGCCCGGTGGCTAGAGCCACTGCCCCTCTGCCCTCATCGGGACCGATCCGACTTTTTCAGTCCCGATACCGATACCGATGCCTGGGCTTTGTGTATCTGTCGATACCCGATACCGATCCGATACTATTGTTGAATTAATAATAAACTGAATATCTTCCACCTTATACCTTCCTTGAAGAGACTAAAGTCACCAGACTTTACTAACTAAACATAACTAAGACAAAATAACAGATGTATGTAAAGTGTTGAATTCTTATTTATTTAAAAAACAATTGTGCATTCAAATCTAAAATAGAATGTAATCAAACTTCTTTAAATAAATCAAATGTAGCAGTGGAAACAAAAAACAGTCAAACATACAATAGTAATCTGACAGTTACCAAACATTTTTTACACTACAGATCATTGTTTTGGTATATAATCATATCAATATTAAAAAGTAGCATTACAAATTAACAAATAGTCTTATTTTCTGCCATATGCAATTTAATAAAAATCATCAGTTAGCTAATAACAACTTTGTTCTGGTTTCACCTCACTCCAGTCTAAATGATTGTAGGCTAGGCCTACTGCAGTGGTTTGGTTTCCGATCGGGCAAAAACCTAGGACTAGCTCGCAAAAGTAAAAGGTTTTTAACATAATTGCAAATATTTAATGAAGGATTTGATTGACAGCAGTGTTTCTTGAGGCAAAGTTGTTCAGCATGAGGAGATCTATCAAATGATATGCATATTGTGTGGATATGTCAAACACCACGTGATTACAGAGCTTTAAAACTCGTTAGAGCCAACTAGTGGCCGAATACAACAACAACAAATAGTTACAATGATGATTTCTATGATACCTTTTATGCAATATTTTTCTAATATAAGTCTTTCTATTGATTGTAATGTAGTCATCAGTGTTAGGGTCAGTAACATTTTGTCAACATTCATCCTGAGTAAACTGTAAATTATGGTCTGTGTAACATAATTAAATTGATGTCCTACTGTCCAAAGCGACCTCCAGGACCTCAGCGGATAATGAATGCTACGCATTCTCCACTTGAGCTTTTCAGCTATTTATTAGCAAGAAGAGTTAGCATTATGTGCAAAATGGAGGACAAGAAAGTCAAGACTCCTATCATCTGCCTGAAGTGCAATGTTGCACTGTGCTTTGTATGCAACAAGCTGTCTGTGTCTTTACTGTCAAGCAGTAGCAACATTTGTCACACATGTTAAAGTGTTAAATGATGCATAAATGGGGGCAGCGCCATCTGTAGGCATGCGTGATGGCTTTTAGCGCGTGGAATCAACATTATCCGTCTGCAATACCGGAGGCTGCACTTTCAGGACCGCATTTCTAGGACCACATTTTTTTTTGTGACAGCGCCACCTACTGAATCGGAGAACCGCAATCCCAGGAATGCATTTCCAGGACCCTAGTTTTGAAGATCCGAAACAAGTGCCACCAAGGCAGTATTTTAACCCTTTAGAGGTTTTTAAAGGTTTATTACACCCAAATACTGCTTTCTTTATTGCAATTAAAAACAAGGAATGGTTTAGCCCTTTCAGTCAATCACATTTTCAAGTACAGAGGGAATACACAAGGATGACTCTGGGGTAGATTTAAGATTGTGTATATTTTATCAAATAATATATTGCAACAGTTGAATTTGAACACACACAAAAACAAATTTGTTCATGACGTGATCCGCATAGGAAGAACTTCATGGACAACGTCTGCACTGACTCCTGAGAGAGAGAACGATAGAGAAGTGAAGGAAATAAGGAACATTGAGTTGAACTTGCTCAATTCTCTATTTTTTTATTTAAAATGTTCAAATCTTCTCCACAGAGCACACACATTATATACAATACAAAAATTATACAATATTCATACCAAATAATGTTCATATTCCTGTTATTGCACACTGTTCAAAGATTTGGATGAACAGGTTCTTGAAACATTCATGTCAATAAAGTGCATCTGAACCGAGAAAAAACTAATAATGGAGAAAAATGCAAGAAAGATTGAACATTTCTACAATAATATGACTTTTCCTGTCCTTTAAATATTTAAAGCACACATTGGGATGTATGCAGCAGCTGGATGCTCTCCCCTCTTTTCAACAAGTTCATTTTATAGAAATAAATAGACATAAATTAGGGCTAAGTCTAGGACTTGACCAATTGATTCATCTTTTGTCACACTTCTGCCTGCCCTGAACTGTGTCCTTGAAAGCACTTCATATAGAGTTCAGTACACAATAAATGACACGATCTAACACGGGGCATTTTAACAGTCAATTATTATGATGGCCTCTGTTATGCCTGACTATAAAAACGTCATATGTCAGTCAACATTAAAAAACCATGCCAAAATGAAGAGACGGACTATTTCTTATTCTAATTCGCTGGGTGGCGTTGTCAATATAAACCTCTAGGGTCCTAGAAATGCGGTCCTAGGACTGCGGTCCTGAAAGTGCAGCCTCCGGTTGTGCAGGCAGATGCTCCTCCGTGGGACGGGGACGCCCACAGCAGAACTAACCAGACTGAGGCTGAGTGGCACGTGTTGAGCAGGCAGAGAATTATCCCTTAAAAGTGTGTAAAACACACAAATACTTACTTTGCTGTGGATTCTTTCAATGAACTCCTTAGGGAACTTTTCATATGCGTTTGGCGTCGAATGTGTTGTTTTATAATGATTTCTTTCGCTTTTGTTGAAAATTCTATTTCATAGCAAATTATTTTTGCTTTGATTCAAATAAACCTATGTTGTGATTGTACTGTACTGTTTTTCATCAATATATTTCAGATTTTCTTCAATGATTCCACTGTCCCAGTGTGTGTGTGTGTGAGTGTGAGTGTGAGTGTGTGTGTGTGTGTGTGTGTGTGTGTGTGTGTGTGTGTGTGTGTGTGTGTGTGTGTGTGTGTGTGTGTGTGTGTGTGTGTGTGTGTGTGTGTGTGTTGGTATATGTGGTTTACATGGACAACACGCCTGACATTTCACCTGGGCTCCGAGGACCTAAGGATAATACGGGGACTATGCCAAAGTCCTCATAAATCAAAGAGTGTAACGGCATGTGTTAGTGTCTGAATAACATGAATTCTCTTTTTCTATGAAAGTCCTTATATACCACTTGACCTGATTTTGAGTGTATCACAGTGTTTCAGAAAAGCGACCCCATCGCTGGGTTCTATATTGCAATTTCATACACATTTCTGATACACACGGTGCATTTTGGCGGGCCGTCTTGTGATTGGCTGGTTTACGCACGTGGGCGGTACCAAACGAAAGTCGACTGGAAGGACCGCCCCTTCATGACGAGAGCATGGCCCAGAGACGTCACTAATTAAAAAATTAAATGGACCACACCTTGGAAGCGTCAGCTCAACCTCATGGACTTGCTGGATTAAATGCATACAGGTAATACAGGTCCTTCTCAAAAAATTAGCATATTGTGATAAAGTTCATTATTTTCCATAATGTAATGATAAAAATTAAACTTTCATATATTTTAGATTCATTGCACACCAACTGAAATATTTCAGGTCTTTTATTGTTTTAATACTGATGATTTTGGCATACAGCTCATGAAAACCCAAAATTCCTATCTCAAAAAATTAGCATATTTCATCTGACCAATAAAAGAAAAGTGTTTTTAATACAAAAAAAGTCAACCTTCAAATAATTATGTTCAGTTATGCACTCAATACTTGGTCGGGAATCCTTTTACATGAAATGACTGCTTCAATGCGGCGTGGCATGGAGGCGATCAGCCTGTGGCACTGCTGAGGTGTTATGGAGGCCCAGGATGCTTCGATAGCGGCCTTAAGCTCATCCAGAGTGTTGGGTCTTGCGTCTCTCAACTTTCTCTTCACAATATCCCACAGATTCTCTATGGGGTTCAGGTCAGGAGAGTTGGCAGGCCAATTGAGCACAGTAATACCATGGTCAGTAAACCATTGACCAGTGGTTTTGGCACTGAGAGCAGGTGCCAGGTCGTGCTGAACAATGAAATCATCTCCATAAAGCTTTTCAGCAGATGGAAGCATGAAGTGCTCCAAAATCTCCTGATAGCTAGCTGCATTGACCCTGCACTTGATAAAACACAGTGGACCAACACCAGCAGCTGACATGGCACCCCAGACCATCACTGACTGTGGGTACTTGACACTGGACTTCAGGCATTTTGGCATTTCCTTCTCCCCAGTCTTCCTCCAGACTCTGACACCTTGATTTCCGAATGACATGCAAAATTTGCTTTCATCCGAAAAAAGTACTTTGGACCACTGAGCAACAGTCCAGTGCTGCTTCTCTGTAGCCCAGGTCAGGCGCTTCTGCCGCTGTTTCTGGGTCAAAAGTGGCTTGACCTGGGGAATGCAGCACCTGTAGCCCATTTCCTTCACACGCCTGTGCACGGTGGCTCTGGATGTTTCTACTTCAGACTCAGTCCACTGCTTCCGCAGGTCCCCCAAGGTCTGGAATCGGTCCTTCTCCACAATCTTCCTCAGGGTCCGGTCACCTCTTCTCGTTGTGCAGCGTTTTTTGCCACACTTTTTCCTTCCCACAGACTTCCCACTGAGGTGCCTTGATACAGCACTCTGGGAACAGCCTATTCGTTCAGAAATGTCTTTCTGTGTCTTACCCTCTTGCTTGAGGGTGTCAATGATGGCCTTCTGGACAGCAGTCAGGTCGGCAGTCTTACCCATGATTGCGGTTTTGAGTAATGAACCAGGCTGGGAGTTTTTAAAAGCCTCAGGAATCTTTTGCAGGTGTAATTTTGATTCAGATGATTAGGTTAATAGCTTGTTTAGAGAACCTTTTCATGATATGCTAATTTATTGAGATAGGAATTTTGGGTTTTCATGAGCTGTATGCCAAAATCATCAGTATTAAAACAATAAAAGACCTGAAATATTTCAGTTGGTGTGCAATGAATCTAAAATATATGAAAGTTTAATTTGTATCATTACATTATGGAAAATAATGAACTTTATCACAATATGCTAATTTTTTGAGAAGGACCTGTATTTATATTTGTAAATATAGTTGCATTTTTGCATGAAGAAGTGTTTCCTTTTTGTGAGAAATTGTAAATTTTAACTTTTAAATTACAATTACTTTAAAATGACATATATTTACCGCTATGTTAGCTGAGCTAGCTTGAGTGGCTATATCAGCATGTCATGCTCATTAAGCCTCAGGCTAAAGAGGTGGAGGACAGCAGGTAGAGATGAGGACAGAAGAAACATTGCCAGCAGGTCATATTTGGTCAAATGAAAGCTAGCTAGGTTAAGTTGAGCTGTGGTATGGCATGGCTTAACGAGCAGGGCGTCGCACATGGCCTGCTCCGTTAGCATTTACGAGAACTCGAGAGGACAGGAGAGGAGGACTAGAAAGCAGCTGAAGTTAGTTGGCAGCTCTGTTTTAGTTTTTAGAATTGGAACAAAAAAGAACTAAGAGGATGTATTGATATCATCTTTGGTTTTCCTGGTCTGTCAGTACTAAGGTGATTAAGGAGTTTATGTAACGAGTCTGTATCCACCTGTAGCGTTTGTCATTTCTGGGCCTGCAAGCTTTAACTTTTACTACAGACATTGTGTTTGTTTTAGAGAATTTAAAATTTTCTTAGCAGCCCAACATTATTTTGTTTTAAATATGAAGTTGCAGTGACACAGGAAGGCTGGAAGAGATATAATTAATAGTAATACTTATCAATACATTTAATAAATGTAATGTGTTTGTGATGTTCTGTTAGTGTTCTAAACCTGTAAGATAAATTAATTGGTACCCATAGTAACCAACCACAATGACAACCTGAGGGGCAACATACTTGACATTTATCTGGTGCAGTGTGTAGAATGTTATTATTTTTAAAAACAGTGTTTACTGTTATTATAGATCTTTACACTGTTCATTTAGTTAGCTGAGGACAGAGACAGTAGTATAAGCACCATTGTTTCCATTGTAAGCAGCACATGCTTACTGAGCCTCCTGCAAATGTCTGGGCTTAGATTACTTTCCAAAGATGTGACTGTTGAATCTAGTAAACTTGTATGGGACTGCCTTTTCTCTCGTAGTTTTACATAATTTTGACCATTCTTTGACCAGTCAGTTGCATGTTAATTATTTGAATACTTCTAATGCCAGAAGCATCACAGTGATAACATTTTCCCTGGTTCTTTTTAATGTCATAATAATCTGTAATTCATATTGACCAAAGAAACCAAATTCAAAAACACAATGTGAATACCATTACTGTCACACGAAGAAAGAGAAAATATAGAGAGTATGATATAAAGAGAAGAGAATCTGACTGAATATGTATCAATTTATAATTTTATCCTGGAAAACTAAACACAGCTGCTGTTAGTTAACTTTTTTTCTTGCTACCTGTCTGTTATTTTTGGATGATAACACTGAACAATATAGTCTGTGAAGCCTACTAGAGATTCGCTCGATTTGGTTGTTGACTTGTAGTCAGTGACTTTCTACAATAAGAAAACGAAGTCAGTTAGAGACCGGAGGAAATTTAGTCTGAATGTGGTCCAGCACAGCTGGAGATTAAAGTGGTAGTACAGACTGTGAGAAAGATGTTGTTACACTTTTTAATGTATTCTTAAAAGAATCAATAAAATATGCATGGTGCAGTTATGAGCACACCATTTGGCATCTGTCCAGATGCATAACTATGTATATTACTAATTTACCCAGACTTATGTTTTCTGATCATGCTTGTCCCATTGAACATCGTAATCCTGACAATACCTTTTGCTAATTTAGGCTGTGACACTTGTAAACATGCAGCGGCGTAGCCGTAAATGCATTCATCCAAAGGATGATGCCAAAGTTTACATTACTGCTGAAAAAGATAAAGCAGGACTGGACATCAAGTTCATAAATTCTGAAAAAGGTAAGTTGAATCTTCTGATTCTTTAATCATGATTCAACTTTAATACATATCACTTATTTGTTGTTTATCTTTGATGAATTAGGGCGTGGCATCTTCACCTCTGTTCCATTTGAAAAAGGAGACTTTTTAATAGAATACAGAGGTGATCTAATAAGCCAACAAGAATGTGAGAGGAGACAGAGAGTTTACCATGACCTCCTCAAAGTGTTCATGTTCGAGTTCTGTTTTAATGGAAAACTCTGGTGGTACGTATATATGTCACTGGTTAATCTAATCAGAATTGACTCTTTTTCTATATTCTCACGTCAGGTATTTTACATTGCATTATTATAACAGCTGATTGTTTCGAAAATGTTACTTGTTTTTGTAGTGTTGATGCAGCAACAGAGAATGGGTCACTTGGCAGACTTGTGAATCACGACCATATAAATCCTAATGCCAAGATCAAGTACCTTACTCTGCAAGGGAAGCCCCATCTCTGTCTGTTTGCAGTTCGAGACATAAGTCCAGGAGAGGAGATCACCTATAATTATGGTGACTCAGACTGGCCCTGGAGATCCAAGGTGATCAAAATTTGACTCTGAAATTGATATTTCCCATATAAGAAATGCTTTAACCATAGAACATGTCACATACCAAATTACATTTTCCATCTAGCTTCAGGTGGAACATGATTTTGTTTAGCTTTTGTTAGCACCACCTACCCAGCACACCATAGCAAAGATGATACTGACTATTACAGACTGGTAGAACAAAAACAACAAAGTAATCAAAAGCTGTATTTATCTGAGTGTAGTTTTCATAGTCTACAGACTGTAGTCATGTGGCCTGTTCAGTGACTATAGAGCCGTTTTCTATAGTTTCAGAGAATTTTCTTTTTTTTACAGGGCCTTGATGACGAAATGGCTCCAAAAAATTGTGGTACCACAAATCCCCCATCCACAACTGATGATACTGAAGAGGTATATCTTCACAAACGTTAGATTTTCTATAAATATCTTGCTCTTATTGTTAATATCTTAGAAAGACAGAGGAAAACCTTGCTTTAAAACTCACTGGTCACTTTTGTCAACAGTAGAATTGGTTCTTTTTTATTCAGATGGCAAATGTCATCTAGCATCATGTTCCCAGGACGTTCTCTTTATTGTCCTTTGTCTCTGTTTCGTCTTCTACAGCTGACCACTGAGAGCAAGTGCATCCATACAGCCGTCAGCCACCCGATTCAGACTAGTCCAGAGCTCGGCCCACTCACCAAGGTTGGAGAGGTAAATTTAATCTGATATACAACTTAGTGAAATTATTTGTGGCAAAATGTTACATTTACCACCAACCTATTTCAGTGTGTGTGTGTGTGTGTGTGTGTGTGTGTGTGTGTGTGTAGTCGCCTGAGTAGAACATGCTTTATGTGGACAATGAAATGGAAGGACATTGTCTCAACATGCTTTTTCAAGCTTCAGTCAATATAATATCTGTGTGTATGTGTATCAAACAGTGACCCCACCCAAATATGATCCATACAGTTTAGAGGGTCCTGTCACCAGAGGCATTACTTTGGTTTTTAAGAACACCTGGACTGCCTGCATTAGATTCATATGTTGGTTTAATGTGAATGATAAGTTGTTTGGTTACATTTGCACCCTATTAGTTATACTGGGCTACAATAAGTCAGCTCCTGGCATTGAGGCTAACCACAAATTCATCATCTACAATTTAAAAATATGAAGAACGTATATATTCATATATGGTATGCTATAAGCTGCATATAAATAAGATGCACTATAAATAACAAAATACAATAAAAGGGTAATATATATATATATATATATATATATATGAGGTAAATTAAATGTCACATTGGTATTGGATTTAAAGTGATTAGATATGAAATACAGTGAGGAAAATAAGTATTTGAACACCTGCTATTTTGCAAGTTCTCCCACTTAGAAATCATGGAGGGTCTGAAATTGTCATCGTAGGTGCATGTCCACTGTGAGACATAATCTTAAAAAAAAATCCAGAAATCACAATATATGATTTTTTAACTATTTATATGTATGACACAACTGCAAATAAGTATGTGAACACCTGAGAAAATATTAACATTGATTTTCTTAGGTGTTCACATACTTATTTGCAGTTGTGTCATACATATAAATAGTTAAAAAATTATTTTACTCTAAATGTGTTGCAGTTTGTTCAGGGGTATGGCATAAAACCTGCCTCAAGCAAATTAAAAGAGATGACTTTAACAGCACAGCACAGGTAAGTATCTACTGAGTGAGTGTTGAACTTGAACTGTCTATATAAGATTCAATCACCATGTAAAATAATTTGCTTTCTCACCAGTTCAGGCGCAGAAGTCTCCTAAGGCTTCTAAGAATGAACTGCTGTCAGATCAGGACAAAATTCCACATCCAGAATTGGACCAAATATCATCTGATGATGCTGAGGACATGTCTGACAAGGAATACATACCTAACTAAGAGTCAGAATATGATGATGAATATGATTCCGATGCCAGCATACCCTTAAAGTCAAGTCAGGCAAGAGCTGCACATATTCAAGTAAAACCAGCAATACCTGATGTTGGAACATCTTATGAGTCAGACACAGGAAGCCCAGTTGTGGCCAGTACATCAAAATGTTGGCCACCCCTTAAAAATAAGATGATTCCCAATGCTGCTGACACATCTAATTCAGCGAATTCTGTCAAAGACTCATCAAAGGAAAAGCTAGAGGATGAAGCTGTGACTCATGAACAAGAATTACCACAAATGATTATGAGTAAGAAAAATTACTGTTATGTTTGTGGTAAGCCACAAAGCAAAATTTCCCGCCACTTGAAAATACACAAGACGCATGCTGAAATTGTCCAAGCATTTTCCCTTCCTGAGGACTCAAAAGAGCGCAAGATATTAATCGAAAAAATGAGGAATAAGGGAAATTTTAAACATAACATTGCAGTTTTGCAAGATGGAACAGGATCACTGAAAGTGAAGAGAAAGCCAAAAGCTAAAGCACTGGCAGGAAAGTTTATTCACTGTATGTATTGTCAAGGGATGTACCTACGTAAGGAGCTTTGGAGACATGTCCGCAGATGCCCCTTTAAGCGAGAAAACAAAGATTTGGATGACACACCGGGGAGAACCAAAGTTCTGGGCTTGGCTGTAGCTCTGGAGTCTACATTATGTCAGCAGATCTCAAGTGGAGTGTGGAAGCTCCATAGTGTCATGAAACAAGATGAGGTGGCCTCAGTTGTGCGAAATGACTTCTCTATTATTCAGTTTGCCCAGTCACTCTATAACAAACATGGACAAGACCCCACAAAATATGAATACATTCGGCAGAAGCTCCGTGAAGTGGGGTGTTTGTTGTTATGCCTGCGTACAGAATTCTCCGTACATAACCTAGAGGACGCTGTTAAACCTGCTAACTTCCAGAGAGTTGTGCAAGCAGTAAATAAAGTTTCAGGTTATGATGAAGAAAAACATTCATACCAGAAACCAAGTCTTGCGCTGAAACTGGGGCATACACTGCATAAAATCGCAGACATTATTCATTGTAGGGCACTCATGGCAGAAGATGAAGAACTGATCAAGTACACTGACATATTCAAGAAGTTGTACACCTCCAGGTGGTCTGAGTTGGTGTCTCACAGTGCCCTGAACACACTGAGTGATGCAAAATACAACAAACCATCAACATTACCCTTCACTGAAGATGTTCAGGTCCTTCATCATTACCTTGAGAAATCTGCAGAAAGTGCCTTTTGCAGGTTGAAGGAAGAGGCCACCACTCAGAACTATGCTCAACTTGCAAAACTCACACTTGCACAAATCATTGGGCCCTATCTTGCACCCAGCGCAATTGACTTTGTACACCGACGCATGTGTCATTCCTATTTTGCACCCGCGCAAAGCGCTTTTCCCTCCACAGAAGCACGTCGCTAAACTAGTGAATGAACTTGTGCTCCCTGGGCGGTTCAGCGCAAAAAAGGAGGCGTGTTCCGGCGCAAACAATCCCTGGTGCTATTTTGCTGTTCCATTAAACAATTGCGCCACTGACCAGAAAAAACCTAGTCTAAAGTCAGTGGCGCGTTGCGCGTTGTTCATTATGCTATTTTAAGGGCGCATGCTTGACCATAGCGTGCACAACGCGCATACACTTTGCTCATGTAATCTACACAGATGCAACAGTTATTTTTGCAAATCATAAATTGTTACACTAAAAAAATATTAACACATGAGATGACGGAAATCATTGTGGTGTGCCACGAAGATGTGAAAAAATAGGCATAAATCTAGCTTACAAATTATTCAGGCTAATTATTTATTTAACCGACGCTATTTTGGGTGGGTTTCTCCCATCCCCATACAACACAACTTCTCTGTCTTTCACTGCTCTTACAAGAACATCAGTCTCCTCGGCTGTGAACCGCTCCTGGCGTGCGCCTGGTAAATACGCCATAATAATAGCAATCCATTATGGAACTTGCGCACCTGCTTTTAAAGGGAATGTTGGATGATGCTCTGATTGGTTTATTCACGTTACGCCCAAACCACACCTATGAATAATGAAGCTACTTCAGACCAACCCATTTTAGATTTGCGCCGGGCGCAAGAGCCATTTATCCCGCCGGGAAAATAGCAACAGCGCCGAGACCCGCCCACAAAGTTACTTGCGCTTTGCGCTTTGACACTTGCGTTTCAGATCGTTAAAATAGGGCCCATTGTGTTTAATCGAAGACGTGCTGGGGAAGTTTCGAAGATGCGCCTCAATTTTCATGAAAGGGACAACACAAAGCTCCATGAAGATGTTGCACTGGGGTTGTCGAAGACTGAACAGAAGCTCTGTAACTATTTCAGCCGAATTGAAATCATGGGGAAAAGGGGCAGAAAGGTTGCAGTTCTGCTCACACCAAGTGTGGTGGATGCTTTGGCACTACTTGCCAGTAGGAGAACTGAATGTGGCGTTTGTGCCACAAATATCTTCCTGTTTGCAAGACCAACGTCAATGAGCCACTACAGAGGACAGGACTGTTTGCGTGTTCATGCAAGCCAGTGTGGAGCAAAGCACCCTGAGTACCTCAGGGCCACACAACTCAGGAAACATGTTGCCACGCTTTCTCAAGTCCTTAATTTAAAAAACAACGAACTTGATCAGGTTGCAGATTTCCTGGGTCACGACATTCGTGTTCACCGCGACTTCTACCGATTACCAGTTCCCACAACACAACTGGCTAAGATTTCCAAACTCCTTTTGTCAATGGAGAAAGGAGACCTTTCCAGTATGCAGGGGAAGTCATTGGATGAGATTGAAATTGAAGGTTTGTACAGAAATTAGAAATTGTATGTGCTCATGCACCACATTAAACATAAACGCGTGTATAATGGTTCAAAACTACTCAAGTAAAAATTGTTATTTGCAAAAAGTGGCAAGTACAAAACCACAGGCCTATCTTTTTCCTAGGTCTTTTTATTTGATGTGGCCATTTCATCAGATTATGTCCAGCTATTTATGTGAGTTTTACCAGAGCTGTAAATGTAATTAGTTACTGTATTTAAGTATCTGTTTTGCTACTTTGTAGTTGTACTGAGTATCAAAGATATTAGCTACTGTTACTCTACTTGACTACATTTTTGAATAAATAAATTACAAATTACATTTTGCATGGCACTGTTTTGGCAGCAGTTTGTTTCTGCTAATAAGAAGTGATATTTCCATCTAAGTGGCATTAACTGAACTATATCTTGTGCGTTTTGCCCTTACTCACCCAAACTTGTCAACAAGTCTACTTTACGTGAATGCGAGTGCATTAGTAGGTGCTAAATCACAGATTGCAGCCAGTGAGTCCAAAACCAGCACATCAATTGAAAGTAGACTTTGACTATTTAATTTTACTTAACATTATTTTATTTATCCGCTTTATTGACAAGGCCTTTTTGAAGGATATTGGTTTACGTGTGCACTTGAGCTTAACTGAGACTTGAGAGCTTGTAGACGCTTCGAGATCGTTCACCCAAAAATTTAAATTCTGTCATCTACTCACCCCCAACTTGTCTTTGTTCCGCTGTACTAGTCAATGGCTGGCGAGATCTGCTTGCTTACAAAAAAATATCTTTCTTTGTGTACAGCAGAACAAAGAGGTTGACTACATGAAGACAATTTAAATTTTCGGGTGAACTATCCCTTTTGGGTGAACTCTTGAGGTGTTCAGTTTTATTTAGATTTTAGAAAATAAACATGATTTCTCATTTTACTAATCAATTGTTTCTTATTTTCACATGCATGTCTCTTAGGTGTCCAGGACTAGTGCATCTTTGAGCCTAAATTTAGTATAAGTAAAATACTGAAGTACTGTTAAAATCAGATAGTAATCTCGAGTCATATTGGAATTGGTGACTTGTAATGGAGTTATTTTTGCTGCAAGGTATCTGCTTTTACTCAAGTATGGTTTTCTTTATACCCCTGAGTTTTACTAATTCCATTTTCTAGATGAGATTGCGTTAAGTGACACTGAAGACAGTGGGAGCGAATCTGATGACAGCAACACAGATGTCACAGCATTAGAGTTTGGAACTGGGGAGCCTATGGATTTTGACTCTACAACCAAGACCATGACATGGGAGGCTTTGGTATGTTAACTCCCTTCATAGTCACTGCTCATAAAATGTATTTTTTCCTGTGACAAAAGTAACTTTTGTTAAATTGTGTGTTCAACAGGATCAGTGTCATCCACAGTGAATGAGACTGTACCTCCCTCTGAAGGTAAGATTCAGATTCAAGAGGGTTAGTGTCTATGCACAGAAGAAACACAGTGGTTTATACCATACTATGAAATTATTATTTTGCCCAACTCCCTTAACAGAACAGTTCAATAAGACAAATGCACAACAAAACTTGCAGTGCATGGTAATCCTAAATTGGAATTAAAAGAAAAAAAGTTATGGTGCCGACAGTTATTCAGACAAGTCACAGTATCCTTCTTTGGGAGGGGCACAATGGTGGTGGACTTGAAGCAGGTGGGGACCGAGTGGTGACACAGAGTGGTGTGTCCAGTATGCCCTTGTTGGCCATAGTCCCTCCCTTTCAGCTGGTGTTGAGGGCTTCGAAGTGAGCTGTTTGTTTTCTGTTTGCAGTCTCTGATGTGTTGCAGACCTTGCCACATGCTCCTGGGATCAGCAGTGGTGTAATATCCCTCCAGCTTCAGTCTATATTGTCTGTTGGCCTGTCTCATTGATCTACCTAGGTCATGTCTGGCCTTTTTCTAGACCTCGGTTGCACCCGAGACACATGCAGCAGAGCGCACACATGGCATGAACCACACTTCAGTTAATCAAGGTTTTGTCGTTGGGTAGGTCTTGCAGGTTAGTGGGGATAATTTTCTGTGTATTTATGAATGTAGCCAGTTACAGCTGCAGCATATTCCTTTAGGTCCATAGTACAGTCTCCCCTGAGAGCAGGAATTTTAAAAACCCCGGTTTGTACTGTTAAAGGGGGAATTCCGGTCAATTTCAACGTTTAGCTCTGTTGTCTGTAAACGCGGAGTGTGAGCAACAATCGATTTTTATCCTCTGTTATCCTGCTTTTAAAATTTGCACCCAGTTGACTGAAACAGGGCAAGTTAAGAGGCTAAAAGCGCACAGCCAATTGAAGTGATTCCTTCCAAGTGAACACAGTGAATCTGACTGCAGTACATGTGTAATAAATGCAAGACTGCTTTAAAGCACTCCTGAAGCACTAGTTCAGATTCTTCATTCCACACTAATAGTTTTACTCACCAAGGGAGCTTGTTTGAGGAGTTGCCTCTAGACTGGGTAGAGGAACACTGAGATTTCAAAAAATGCTCTTTACTCAATTTGAGCTATACATAGGGTGATTTCCAGGGCGATTGGGACACTTTTTGCCATTGAGATGACTTGGGGAAAGTGTCCCTTTCACCCTATTGAGACTACAAGCTAGTTAAAGCTGGCAGATTGAGCTTATTCGCCGTATTTTAAAACAATCCTTGTCAGCCATTTCACAAAGAGACGAGCCAGCTGGCAGAAGCCCCACCCATGATGTAAATTTGCATCTTTTGTGAAGTGAATGTCACACGCGAATGAAGCGAGTAAACTCAAAATGTTCAAGTGTCCAACTACACACGATTTATTTGCTTCATTCACTTCTGGTGTGAAGGCAGCATAGGCTTACTAATTATGAAACTTTGATGTGGTTGAACTGGTGAAACTAGCCTGGCTCCGCCCTCCTACGTACTTCCGCTCAATTGTCATTTTCCTTCAGGACTCCGTCTGGGACTGCTGTATAGTCTTAGGTTTTCTCCGAACAAATTTTAACTGGTCCAATTAGCGAACAGAGGGACTGGCTGAGAGCGATGAGGTTGATGTCGTGCGCTAGTTAGAGTTGTAGTTCAGTAATGGCGGCGGAGAAAGATGCGAGTGAAGCCATTCGGTCCGTTGTGGCACTGCTGCTGAATATCCAGAAGTTAAAGCTGGAGCAAGAACAATCTTTTTGGAGGCCATGATGTTGTGTCCTGGGAAAAGTTTGATTTTTCCAGCTCGCTCTGTTAGTGGTGAAGGAGTTGGCTGAAGCCCCGGTAATTGTTTTGCGAGCGGTCGTAAGGTATTGTCATTTACAGGAGCTAGTCAGTGATTTTATTGCTGTCCGTCTCCCACCATCCGCGTGAAAATCCCCGGCCAAATGACCTCCTGCTTTAGACAAACACAAGGTCGTGTAGTCATTTTAAGGATAGTTCACCCAAAAATGAAAATTCTGTCATCATTTACTCACCCTCAAGTTGTTCCAAACATGTATGAGTTTCTTTGTTCTGCTGAACAAAGTGTTTGTAACAAAGTTTTTCCCTACTCTGGTAGTCAATGGTTGCTCTATCTGCTTGGTTACAAACACTCTTCTAAATATCTTCTGTTGTGTTCAGCAGAACAAAGAAACTCATACATGTTTGGAACAACTTGAGGGTGAGTAAATGATGACAGAATTTTCATTTTTGGGTGAACTAGCCCTTTAACTGCTGTCCGAATCCATATTTGAGTGTTCAAGAATATATCACTTCAAAATTCACTGTTTATATCCTTTTTGACCCCTGCAGAGCACCGTACGGCTGCGCTTCGCTTTCATTTGGATGCATTTCTAGACTTGCAAGTATTTTCAAGAGCAATACATTTCATCACCGCTCAAATAAAAGAAGAAAAGCATGCAAACATTTTAATTGGGCCATTATTACAGCAGCATTTATTCTCATCATACCAAGCATATTTTATTTACAGTATATACAATCATGTTATGGACCACGTGAGCAGTGCGTTCCCAAACACACAACTCTCCCCTCCACTGTGAATAAATCACAATCCGAATGCACAAGGTTTTATCACTGAGGTGCACAATCTGCAGTTATTTTTACAGACTTCCATGTGAGAAACAGAGGCGAACGGCGCATGACATACCTCACGACCAAACGTTAGCGATTGGTTATGGCAGATCCAGAGTGGCTCTGTTGAAGTTTAAAACTATTGGATCTGCCCAGAGTTCCCGCCTTCAAGGAAGTAAACGCTGGTCAATGGAGAGTGGCCAGACTCTCTGAACAAATGAAATGTACGAGAGTCTGGTAGGACCAGGCTACGGTGAAACAATATTCCCGTGGAACTCAAACATTAAACTTCTAAACAAAGTTTGCACAATTGCACAACTATTCACACAAATATTTCATTTTCAGTAGGCTACGAGTTATGAAGTAAGAGAACCGCATCGAGAGTTGATAGTTTCAGCACATCCTCTGAGTGCTCCTGCATTCTATTTCAGACTAAGTTCCTATACTATTTAGCTAACCCTATAAAATCTGATTTAAAATGAGAATCAGACCTTAAACCCCATAAGCTTTGTTTCATTTAAAATACGGTGTGTTGAAGTACAATGCCAAAATAACTTAAGACATATGGCTAATGTAATATTACTAACTGTACTTAAATTAATTCAAATATCAAAAGGTTTAGCCACATGAATGGATGAACAGCAAAGACATTCTAAAAATGTTTTAATGCTGATTACTTTAATACACTCCATATTGTCCACACTCTGATGTTGGTGAGTAAAGTTGGTGAAATCACATTGAGTGAGCAATCAACTGATACCCAAAATGAATTATTAAAAGTAAACTGCAATTTCTTGTCAACTGTGGCATTAACTGAACTCATGGTTTGATGGTTTCAACTGGTTTCAAACACATTTTGTTTGGGATTTTATATTTTTTTCCAGGGAATTCTGCTGATAAAGAACACGGATCCAGAAGAGTGGCAAAGAAAGCGTGGTCTAAGGCTGAGGTCGCCGCAGTAATGCGGTACTTCAAAGACCATATAAGCAGGGGAAAACTGGCCACCAAAACTGAATGCAGTCACTGCAAACTGGTGGAAAACCCCGTGTTGGCACAAAGAACAGTGCAAAATATAAGGGACTTTGTTCGAAATAGAGGAATAGCTGCAAAGAGGCAGTCAGAAAAAGAAAAGATTTAAATACACTAACAGTTGTGTGTTTTTGATGTTTTAAAAATGTGTGGCTCGTGTTTCAAGTTGTCTTACTGTTATAGGTTGTAATGTTCAGTACAAAAAAAAAGTTTGAAAGAGGCCATCACAAAAACAAACTGTAAAACAACACTTTTTATTTTTATATTTTACATTTTAATGTATATTTGTTATGAGCAACCATGGGTCTTTTGAAGCTGGATAAGAATGAGAATTGAGCAAAAAAGCTCAAATAAGTTGTCATTGTAATCTATCTGTCATGTTGTGACAATCTATTCTTTGACTAACGGCTAGATAACAGCCTGTAACATCTAATGTCACTAACTAACAATGGTGATGTTTGAGGTGTACAATAAAATAATTAAGTCCCATTAATGCTTGGTGGTGTCAGGTTAATGTGTATTTATGTTAATGAGCAATTATTTAAGTGACGTCATTGTCCTTTTAAAGTCCCAATAATATTTTTTTGGTCCCTACAAGTCACATATTCCTCAAAACGAGAACTGTCTCTATAAACCACAATAATTTTAGGGTGGTGTGTATCATGCTCTGAAGGGTGTATCTGAAGTCTAAAGTGACCTGATTTTTTGTCAGATTTTTTTGAGTGTTTTAATCAAACTCCCATAGCTCTAGGACCTCAGGAAAGGGTAGTCCATCTAAACCACCACCGGGCCTGTTTGGAGAAAAAGTCTGGCTAATCCACATTGACGAGTGAGTGAGTGAGTGAGTGAGTGAGTGAGTGAGTGAGTGAGTGAGTGAGTGAGTGAGTGAGTGAGAGAGTGAGAGAGTGAGTGAGTGAGTGAGTGAGTGAGTGAGTGAGTGAGTGAGAGAGTGAGAGAGTGAGTGAGTGAGTGAGTGAGTGAGAGAGTGAGAGAGTGAGAGAGTGAGTGAGTGAGTGAGTGAGTGAGTGAGTGAGTGAGTGAGTGAGTGAGTGAGTGAGTGAGTGAGAGAGAGAGTGAGTGAGTGAGTGAGTGACAAAAAGCTTATATCAATAGGCAAGGGATGAATGAACACGTCTTCTGTCTTAAAACGGGAATAGATGATTTCAAACACTCATCTACTAAGTTCTTCACGGTCTTTCTGGATTTCCGTGACTCATTTGGCACACTGCCCCATGATGTCATGTCTCACGCATTAGAGGAAATAAGACTTCCACAGCTGTATACAAACGTAATTAAAGATGTTTATAATAACTCTTACATCCAAGTCACGAATGTAAGACGCGCCCTAACCGATCCTATACCACTCAAGATCTGTATTAAAACAGGGTGCCCGTGGAGTGCCATCAACTTCATACTGGCGATCAACTCCTGGATGAAGTGGCTGTGCCAGTGCGCGCCTGTCAGAATAAGTCTCGGAGCCAGATGCAAGTTCACAAGGTTTATTAGAAAAGTAAAGAGAGAATCAGATGAAGCACCAAAGTCACAGTCCACGGCACAGAGACCACACGCGGCGTCCCACGAAGTAATCCACTCTGGTCGGTGACCGGGAAGAAATCCTCACACGACAGGAGACTCACGAACCTCAGAACACTGGACAGAAGGCAGAACAACGTCCGACAGAAAAGAGCAGCTCTTTGGAACCTGGATGATACTGGATCTCGCCTGAAAACAAAGCGCACCAGTAAACCCAGAAAACAGAGCACAGATCACTCAAGTTCAAGTTCACGATCCACAGGCGAGAAAACTCCGGGCTAAGACGAGCCTCCAGATGCCTGCGACCGAACCTGACGAAACAGCAGGAACTAACGACTGGACTAGGACAGCGAGACTGAGACCAACCAAGACAATGAGCACGCGACGAGAGACAGGACAGAGTGCTATAAAAAGGGAACAGCTGATGAGACACGACAGGTGAACAATTACTGAAACGAGCGGGAGGAGCCAGTGAACCCGTGAGGAACCACCACCAACAGGTAAGACAACATACACACACACACATGATCACCCAGGAGTCCTGACAGCGCCAGCAGGTGTGCGATCCCCAAACCCAGTGCAGGGCTATGCGGACGATGTGGAAATCTCCTCAAGAGATGAAAGTGTAATTACCAGCATGCTCCTCCGCACAGATGAGTTCATAAGATGGTCTGGTTTAGACATCAAACATACAAAGTGTGCTGCATTCTACGAAAGACGCAGTGGAGGAAACAGATGGTACCACGCAAAGTCTGACACACCCCCTGCCTTCTCATTAATGCAGAAATCCATCC